>JAODUP010001007.1:27500-135000 GCA_025642065.1 Paralvinella palmiformis | reverse complement strand
CATATTTCAATATATTATTTGTTTACATATTTGTATTCCCAATCATAGTTTGTCTACGAAGAACATATTGTTGGCTAATTATTATTTGGACATTATATGAGTTATAATACTCATCATAATAATCATAAGCATAACCATAATCACCACCATCATCATCATCATCATCACTGTCAGTGTCCTACTCATCCACATTATCATCATCACCTATAGAGTCAATCTATAAAACAAGTTTGTTAGTGACGTTTTTTTCGGACAATAATTTCGATATTAATTTTACCTTTCTACAGGTTCTCGTAATAATAATATAATCCTAGCTTTTGGTTGGAAGTGGGCCAAAGTTCTGGCTGTTGTATATATCGGAGCTGGTAATCTTCCGTTACCAGGAACCTGGTTCCATCCCGCATCTTCCCAGAACATGGAGACGGAACCATCCACTAAAATGGTAAACAATTTAAAGATAATTTATAATGTGCTGATTTCGTGGGCAACAATATAAGCTTCGAATATTAAAGGGACGTGAAATAAATAACTTAACAATAAAAGAAGCCAAAAAAAACACATTAAAAACATTAATAAATTACATAAAATAAAATATTGACATAGAAGCATATTCTAAGACATTATATCCGGATTGCGTCAAAAATGGGGGTATACATATATATTATATATATATAATATTGTGTATTCTTCAAGTAGCTCTAAAGGAATTACAACAAACTGATACGTTCATTAACGTTTTAATGAGAACACGTCTCACCTTATCACTGTAACTAATCAGTTAACATTTACCTGTAATCTTAGGATGCCATTCAGAGTTGTTCACCTTCACAACACTAATGTTAATCTGATGTGCAGCAAGATCAAAGTAATTAAGGTAACTGTCAAATGTGATGACATCTCTCACTTCTCTACCTGCACAATTTTAATTTGTAATTAACTTTTTGCAGTGATATTATAATAATATATAATAATATACAAAATTTATATAGTGCCCTATATAACATGTAAGAAGGTTACTCTAAGGCACTTTAATTAATATTATGACGAAATCTCGTACCTGTGTTATACCCCTATCTATCAACCTATCTATCTATCTAGCTATCTAGCTATCTAGCTATCTATATAATAAATTGTGTTTCGTGTCCTAATGCTACCTCAATATATTAATACAGTTATAAGAGCCACTATATTATTTTCATCGATTGTACGCAATTACTTTTTAGATAATATTATATTCAAATGCATATATTAACCTGGACTAAAACAGCCAATACATGGCAGAGTAATTAGCATAACACTCGATCTACCTGTGATTTTGAGACGTCACTGTGATAGAGTTATTATAAGTCTTATAGATACACGAATACAAGCGCTATATTATAAATAAACGATCATCACCTATCACCAGACTTAAGTCTTACTGAATTGTTTTGAACAAATCAGTACTTTCTCAATCTTGGTCAATACTTGGGTGTTCTATTACTCCGAGACTACCTAAGCTTATTTTCGCATCTAACTTTTTATGACAGTTAATATTAATTTTGTTTAACGCACATTTGTCACAATCTTATTTTGATCTCAACTATTAGAATAATGCTATGTGTACAATATATTTATACCAATATTACAAGTATTAAATTGGTAAATAACATATATGGTAATTATTTTATTTTATTAATGTATTTAGACAACTATTACCCTAATTCTTGTTAATCTTGAATTATTGCTTTTTCTGTGGCCATTTTACAGATTCTAAATGCTGTAATTATTTCAATATTAAAATTAAAATATTTAATATTGTTTCGTTTCTATCATAGTGAATTCGTATTTATGGCTCTCCGAAACAGGTTGTCATGCATTATAGATCTATCTATCTATCTATCTACCTATCAACCCTGTCTCTTCTGCTGAGATGAGTTATTACACTGTAGCTTATGTCTTGTGGTAAGAGGAGGTAAAAACTCACTCACTCACTAACTCACTCTAGCTCACTAACTCACTCCCACATTTGCACGCTTACATATTAATTCGATGTATCTACATTTTCATATTTTTATAGTTAAATAATAATGATAATAATAATAATAATAATAATAATAATAATAATAATAATAAATCAATAATAAATGTAATGTAGTGCGTAATTCAAATAAAAAACTATGCTCTGAAATGCTTTAAATTATAATTTGAAGAAAAATAATTCTGAAAGTTTTCTTATAAGCTCAAAAAGAATGACAAATTGTCTTTAAAACATATCTTGAAGTTGATTCCATCCATTCATACAGAAGGTGGAAATCCGGTCAACTCACCGTAAAGATAAGTCATTCTCGGGAACCTCTTCACGTTCCAATAATGTATCTCCTTCATCCGAGCTTCAGCGACATCCTGATGCAGCGTCAGATAGCGATAGAAGTCCGACGTCCCACTCTTGGTGACGCCTATAAGGTATGCGTAAGGCAGACAGCGCATCTTCCACGGGTTATCACTCTTAACCCGATCGTATAACGTCAGCTGATAATCCATGTCCATCTGTATCTTTACCGACGTAGAGTTGATCATGTAATTGTTCATCTTCGATTGTTGAACACCTGGCTCATCCTTGTATCTTGTCCGCTTATTTCTCATCGATCTCTTGCTGCCGGTACGGATCTGCTCGAATCGGGCGCGGATCATCTCGGGCGAGTTCACCATCACACTCGGTTCCAATGGCATTCTCTCGACCCAACAAGGATTCTTGTACCGTTTCAGTTGATGCCAGACATCCTGCAAAACGTAGAAACCCGAAGACGTCAAAACAAATGCATCATAACGTTCCCGATCAAGTGATATTGGGGAAGGCTGTTGGAACTCATCGGGAGAAGATTGAGGCGGACAACCATTTCAGAATTCGGCCCACTACCAAATCGGCCCAGTCCAAATCGGCCCTTATCGACGATAAGCTCGTTATATTCGTCTCCCAGTGGGGGGGGGGGGGAACCCGAATTGTTCATTTATAAAGGAAAATAATGGTAATTATTTGCTGATTTGAAAACATTTCTTCTAAATAATTTCGTGGATTTGACTTATTAAGCTGTTACAGGCGACATCTGTCTCGTCGAGTTGGTGACATATGGATCAACTGTACATCGTGAATGTCCCCCCCCCTCTATATCTCCAACAGTGATCAACATGTCAAGAAATAGAAAAACGCCCGTCAGACGTTGATAAACATCCAAATTCTCTCCGATAAATAAAGGTTCCGAAGAATGAGACCCCGTCAGTTGAATCAGACTACCTGCGGGGTAATTCAGATCCATTTTGTCTACCATGTCACGGCTGATCGTGAAGGTGACAGCGCTCAGGGGAAATAGGAGTCGTCACCTGATGAACCCATTTTTGTGATTTGTCTTAGACAAGAAATTCATTAAAGCCAATCATCTGTTAGACTGCGTAAGAAATTGGTGATGATGATGATGATGAACGATGATGATGTGATGACGATGATGATGTGATGATGATGATAATAGTGATGATGAAAATGGTGATGGTGAATCTAAATAAGTATCTACCAAACAGCGATCCAAATAACATCAATATCTACAATCAATATTATTTAAAACATAAACACCCAATCACTCCTTCTATAAAATTAAACCTTAATAAAAATATTCTTCTTCCAAATTTTAAACATCAACACATACTCACTCCTTCTAGCCCATTAACACATTAACACCCCCTACCCTTCTATCCATTAACACATTACACCTAATACTACCTTCTATATCCATTAACACATTAACACCTACTCACGCCTTCTATCCAGTTAACACATTAACACTTAACACACCTTCTATCCATTAACACATTGACACCTACACTACTCACTCTTCTATCCAATTAAACATTAACACCTACTCACTCCTTCTATCCCATTAATCACATTAACACCCCCTCTCCTTCTATCACATTAACACATTAACACCTACTCACGCCTTCTATATGATTAACACATTAATACGAACTGGGATATTCTATCTATTTAATACATTAACACCTACTCTCTCCTTCTATCACATTAATAGATTAACACCCCCTCTCCTTCTATCACATTAACACATTAACACCTACTCACGCCTTCTATTGATTTCGTTATTGACGGCACAACATTGACGCCGTACTCAATGTTATCAACTGCAAAGCTACCCTGGATCTCCTCCGGTTCATTTCTCCACCTCAGCGGATCCTGATGTGGCAATAACACACGACGAGACTTCTCCTTACCATGTCGATAAGGGTGATCCGCGCGAACGGATCGAGGATCATTGGAGCCATATTCAATCTCTGTGTCATCCCTGGATCCTGGACAGTCGCATTCCGGACATTTATGCCAGACAAATGTAATTACTGACAGCAATATGATAATCCAGGAGCCGATTACGATGTAAACGCATCGCTTTCTGGATATATTCCTCAATAACAGACTGCATGTTGGCATCCTGATGGCGTCCTACTGACAGTAGAGCTGTTCATTTTTGTTGTACTTGATCATTCATATTCCTCATCTCGTTACTGATCCAGAAGAGACAATGAGAATACTTCGTCTTGGATTTGTCTTACGGAAATCAATCAACATTATTTACCCACGTTTGCCTCATTGCCTGTCAGAATAAAAAAGGGATTGGTTGTTTACAAATATACATATATTATACTGCATGTATGTATTTACACTTTAAAAAATCTACTATTTCTACGAGTGGTCATCAAGGACCGCGTGTTTACTCAAAGCTCACAAATGTAAACAACAATACATGTTAATTCAGACGCGGCGTCTAAATACATGATACTACTGCCAACCGTGTGAACAGATCACGTTTATTAACACAGATATGGATGACTTGAAGCAGTAGATCATCTCTCTCTCTCTCTCTCTCTCTCTCTCTCTCTCTCTCTCTTTCTCTCTCTATTATTATCTATCTCTCTCTCTTCTCTCTCTCTCTCTCTCTCTCTCTCTCTCATGCAGTGGGTACATGCCTGGCTTTTGTCAGTTTATTTATGGCTTCAGCCGAGCGTAAATACTCACCTATAAGCTTCTCCTTTTTTAACATCACCTGTCCCCTCTCATAGACACTCTCATTCAACAGTCGTGTACCTACTGCAGAGCAACCCTCAAGCATAAGGGCGAGCCTTCAAACATCCTATCAACTTGAATCAGTCAAAGACAACAAATTTTATTCAATACAAGAATTTTATATATTCTATCTTTATAATCATATCGTGATCTCTTCGAACAAATTAAATATTCGATTAGTTTTTTTTTGTTTCAACTAAATGTACACGGATCATAACGTGGCAGTACATATCAGTCATAATGGATCTTAAATTATATACCAAAATCTTGCTACCTATGCTCCCATTTCCTATAACTGTTCACATATAGCGTCATATAAAAGGCACTTCCGTAGCCTAACTAGTAGTGCGGTTAGTCACATTTCTATAGCACGTGGGTTCAAACCTCAGAATGTCAGAAGTCTGTTTAATCTTTCATTTAGCCTTATAACCTTTGGAGGTCGCTCGGCCAATTTAGCTTATCGTACTCTTACATTTACTACTGATGATGATGTCGATGATAATGATGATGATGATAATAATAATAATAATAACATCATCATCATCATCAATAGACGCAGCACCATAATCCGCGATAATCACGTATAATCATCCGTTCACCACACAATCATTATATAATCGACACCTTTCGAAGTAGGATTTTTGCGACGGAGGGGCCGCTATAAGAAGGACATTCATAATATGACGTCAGCGATGCTCGAATATCCGTGGAACAGTCTAAAATATTACCCCGTCACCAACGTGGATCTGGATTCACTTACGTTGAGCTGAGTAAACAAAGAGATTGAATTGAATAAGTGAATAGTCTGTACTGTACTTGCGTGGAGACTATATTTTCCGGTCCCCGCATTCAAGAACAGTTGATCTATAGCTGTACATTCCGTGCACTCTTTGCGTCTTTGGAGGCACGCCGTTTAGGTGTGTGGCCTGATTTTTCAGCAGTTAAATGACTATTAGCAGGCACAATACGCTCTTAAAGCATTATAAGTACTCCTGACTCAGGAATGGAAACACTGCATCGCATATCGAGCAGTGGCATTGGGTACAGCTCGTGTGGTTGGTGTGTTTATATAGCAACTTTAGTTGCATATAAAATTCACCTTGGTTGTATGTGGGAATATAATTATCTTTCTTACGTCCAGTTATGTCCAGTCTGGTATTACCTTTGGTGGACTTACCCATTTGCTTAATGACACGTGGATTCTGATGAGAGCGAATTCCTGCTGCTGTTACATCATGACCCACGACCTCGACCTTACTTTGTTGGATGAATTGTTCCATAGTAGTGAAGGTTGTGTTGTTGATCCTGAGCTGGAATGGGTAGATCAAAGAAGCAGAGTGAATTTTCATTTTCTTTCACACATGCCAGTTCAGGATTACAGTTGCATGGTTGCTCTTTCATTTGATAAGCACTATATAATCGACCATCAATTTTAACTTTATTTCCTACCATTGTTACCTTGGGTCCTGGTGCTCTGGCAGCTTTCAAGACTGGCATTAAGAGCCCTCTTTCGTTGTTGTAGTCCTCAGGCAGGTCTTCATTTCGGGGAGTACTTCATACCCTTCAGATTCCTTCTGGCATACCAAACAGTTTGTCTGTCAGGCATATATGCAAACCGGATAATGACTGGGCATGGACGGGTTGTACCGGGTTTGCCCATTCCGTGGATGGTTTGGAAGATTATTTTGGCAGAATCCGGTTCCCCTAGCTCACTAATGATGGTTTGTATTTTAGCTTCTAGAGGCTGCTCATTTTCTTCGATCTTGAAGAAGATGAGATTGCTGTAGCACTCAATCTGGTTTACCTTATCGATAAGCGTTTTGTTGGACTGCTGTAAATATTGGTTTTCGACTTTAAGGCGTTCTACGTCATCTTTCACGGCTCTCAGATCGTTAGATATGGCACAGATTTTATGACTTTCTTCTTCTCGCATGGCACGCATTTATGGATTGGACATCTTCGACTTTCTCTTTGATAGAAGCAATACCAAGTCGCTTCAACATCTCGGTGATAAATGTCAACTTAACCTCGCCATCACTTGTCCGGGACGCATTTATGACGTCACTGTCCATTTGAGATGATCGCGTTTTTCGTGGAGAAAAATGACTGAAAGACACTGTGCTTGAGTGAGCGATAATAGGGTAGATATGACAACTGTTACACAATATATACGCAGTTTATTGCAAGCCCCGTTAAAACCATTACGTTTATCAACAGAATCTGCATTTGTCCATAAACTGGCATTGATTTGCAGAGAATTTAGTTTTTGCTTGCTAGGCGTCCATGTTGATCACGTGAATAGATATTGACTTCTTCGATGATTGGGCTGGATATGAATCACCTAAGTTTGTGTTTCTCGCTACTTCGCATCAAATTGACGACGACTCGCTTTTCAAAGACCGAGTTGTTCATTAGTCTATACAGGTATTTCTCGAAATTGCACATTGTCCTCTTCTGGAGCTTGTGTTTGTCCATATTTGGTACCCCATCCTCGCACTTTGATCGGAGCGATATCCCCGGTTTATCTTTTTTCTTCAGGCGTATGGCTAGCGATAGATAGAGCTGGAGGTTGCGGTAATGAAATAAATGGCATTCCTTCTTGCGAAGTTTGGGAACCAGCTACTTAACCTCAGTAGACGCCATCAAAAAGCCGAGAAGACCGAGCTGATACTCAGAGATCCATTCTTTCTCGACTAGTATACGCTAAAGAGTTAGCAGGTAGAGGAAAGCCTCTCATAATCTTCTACTCACGTAAAACCACATGTAGGCAGAGGTGGTCCATATAGGTTGTTGCCTAAGCATAGCGCTTTAAATCCATAGAGATACCGACCCGCATTTTTAGCTCTTCACTAGACGTTTGTATTAGTCTGTATTAGCTAAACCATACAATTAGCGATGGCGGGTTGACAATCAGGTTGGAATATGGGAGTGAAATTGTTACAATTATAACGACTTTATAAATACCAGTGGACACTAATATATGAAATTAACATTGATGAGAAGATGGAGTCCAATGTAGTGGTGAATTGCAATAGTAATGACGCAGAATAAATGGATTATAGGTATTGTATACTGGCCAATGATTCAGAATATTTGACTCATGCATGATTGATGATAGGAGTTTTACGGCTACTTTTGTGCACATGGTAGGCTAAATGGGCAGAGCGACCTCCAAATGTAATGAGGCAAAGTCAAAGATGAAACAGCCTTCAGATATGGCCACTTTGATTCATGTAAGAGTAACTTCACATGTTTTCGCCCATTGTATGCAACAGAGCAAACCTCGCCACTGGCCAGCTGTAACTGTGTTTGTAACAGAACTGTACACAAATAGCTGTGATAAATAACCAGTATTGAGCCGCTAACATCAGTCTATTCCAACGTCTTCAAATATCAATCAACAAACAAATCAAATGTCCGATAACAACGATATTAAGATCTTGTCTTCTTTAGTAAGTGGAGCACCGAGAGTTTGTAACATGGAGGTTGACTCTACTGCTGAGACACAAACACACCGACACAGGTACCTGCGCCGACCACTATTGACTAGAAACTAGATCTTTAATGGAGAAACCAGATTAAATGGTCAATTATAACAACGCGGCCATAGTGGCTCTTTCCAAAATCGTCGCCAAAGACAAATACATGATTAGTGAGCTAACGACTGCAAATACAATGCTGAAAGAATCCCTGAAGGTGATGACTCTCCAACAGGATTCGCTGTCTTCGCGTATGTCTTATCTGTTATGGCAAGTATACAAAACTCAGCTCATGTTGTCGAATGCTCCAGTGACACGAAATGTAGGTACGATGATATGTTTTCTCGCAATGTTGAAAATATTGACCTCGAACCCTGTGACGTAGCACATGCATTCCAAATTGGTAGGTGCAATAAGGACAAGCGCAGATCAATTCTGATAAAATTCTCCACCTACTATCCCAAGCAACTAGTTTGGGACAAGCGTGCTCCCATACCGGGCCCAATGTACCTGAAGCAGGCTTACCCTGAAAACATAGCCATTCAGAGACGAATTCTCCAGCAAATCTTCAATAAGGCTAGGTCTATGGATCAGTATAAAGAGAAAACCTATCTACGACACAATCTTATTGTCATCAATGACAGGTCATACACTGTAGAAAATTTAGCTGAGTTGCCCAACGATCTCAAGGCTGTTGCTGGTTGCGACGAAACTGACAATATTGTAGATTTCTATGGTTCACAATGTCCACTGTCTAATTTTTACCAGGCGAAATTCACTGTCGGCGGGAATTGTATTTAGCTGCGTAGAACAAGCCTATTTCTACCATAAGGTGGTTCACTACTCCGACAAATCCCAGTCGGCCCAAATACTGGCCGAATTCCGCCCAGATATCCATAAGAAACCTGGAGATTCTTTTGGGAAAAGGGACTGGGATGATCCAGGAAAACACAAAGTCTGATGGCACGCATGATTGCGGAAATATTTCGACAAAACCCCTACCTAAAGGCTGTTTTACTAACCACGGAATCGCGAGAGTTGGCAGAAGCAAACCACTATGATTCATATTAGGGCATTGGTTCATCTGCGGAAACGGCTATCTCTAGGAACAGTCGCTAGCAAGGTAATAACACAATGGGAAGAATCTTGGTGGATGTGATGAACGTAGTCTACTTCGCGACGAAACCCAGAAATTAGAATAACAATCAGCGGACATTGTGTTAGTCACGTGACCGTATTACTGATACTCGTTGTCAGTTGAATAACTGTTTATCATGTTTATGTTTATGTTAATTGTGACCCCGTTAATATTCTGACAATGTGTTCACTTGACCGAGTTTTTCACAATATTGTCATGGTTCTAAATGTTCATTATATGCATATGTATATATGTATATGTGTATATATGTGTGTGGGTGTGTATGTATGTATATATGTGTGTAATATATGCAAATGCAAACGCATGCACACGCACGAGTTTTGAAATGTCTATATATATATATATATATATATATATATATTAACCATAGGAATAATTGATTTAAAATATACGGTTCTGGCTGAAGGGGGACACATCTATAACATTTACTGATTGTCACTATCCGCTTGGCTTACATTTCCCAGATGCTATTAAGTATCAGCCATATCAGAGACTTGTCAGCCCAAAGATGAAGCTAGGGAGAAACTACAACTTCAAGAATGAAGATGTGAGCTATATGGATGGAATCTTTAGTAAGAATTATGCTGAAGAAGTTACTAGCAATGAATTGGATCGTGACGACAGAAATGTCTGGTATATCCCACATCATGCGGTATGCCATCCGCATTAACCTGGAAAGATAAGAGTCGTTTTGCATTGTGTTGCAAGTGGCTATGATGTATCTCTTACTAGTGTGTTGTTGCAAGGTCCTGATTTAACATGCAATCTTCTAGGTATTTTATTGAAATTTTATGGTGAATAATTTGCAATCATGAATGCTATTTTCCAGGTTCGTGTTTCTAGGGAGGATGCGAATTGTTTGGTGGACCCAATGTGATATGACCAATTAGTCTATGTTGTACAGCATTGTTGTTCGTCTCTTTGGCGCAGTCTCTTTCCCTTCTTGTGCAAATGATGCTTTCCAGTGGACAGCCATGGACAATCAGGCAAATTTCACTTCACATATTTGTGATCCAGTGACCAAGTATTTATACGTTGACGACGTTTTGATGTATGAGTCTAGTGAGAATAAGTCCATAGCAGCAGTACCAGATAGCAGAGACCTGTGTTCCACAAGAGGATTTCCTGTAACAAAAAGGACTAGCGAAAACCGGGAAGTCCTTCATAATATTCCGCTGGAAGAACGTCCCACATATATCAAGGAGCTGGATATAGACACGAACTATTTCCCTACAGAGCGTGCACTAGGAGTCATGTGGTTTGAGCTGTGCGTTCGATGGGAATTTAAGGTCGCGTTACCTAGGATGAGTTTATTATCTTTTGTCAGTTCAGTGTTTGATCCTCTAGGATGTGTATCGGGGTTTATTCTTAAGACACGAATATTATACTACAGGAACTAAGTAGAAGTGGTGTACCATGGGACTAGGAAATAGAAAGAAATTATATTCAAATGTCGCAAGAATGACTGGTAGAACTTAAATGTTTAGATAGATTCTACATTAAGAGATGTTTGAAGCGTTTTGGATTTGGTGAGGCAGACACATGCCGGATTCATAATTTTGCTGGCACCCGTGATCGAAGCTATATAGTGATATGTTGAATGGGACTGGAGTGGTCCATTGTGTTCAGTTATTTACCAAGGCTCGAGGAAACACTGTGCAGAAAAGCACAATACCGAGACTTGAGCTAACTGCTTCCACTATTGCTGCTCGTCTAAACACGATTAGTGTGAATCAGCTTAACAGCAGTATAGATTAACTTTGGGTGCCGTGATATAATCTGGACAGAAATTGATAGTGCCAACTTAGACGAGGCTGAGATAGTTCTTTGCGGGTATTAACAGCATTAACTATTTCTATAAAGAAATCCGCAAAATGATCATACAACTGATCTTAAGATAGTCACGAAGACAGGTTCACTGTACAAGCTAAATCCAGTCATTGACGATGGGTATTATTGCATATAGATAGTCGCCTCCAGAGAGCTGTCATTCCATACCATTAAATGCACGCCATTATATTGCCAGCGCACTCTCGTATCTGAAACCTAATTTTGAAGTGTTCACCAGCACTCACGTATCTGAAACCTAATTTTGAAGTGTTCACCAAGCAGTGGACGTTTCGGTCGCAATTCAATCCTGTCAGAAATGCGACATAGGTATTGGATCGCCATGATCAGAGTTATTGTATCTAAGTGTGTCGTTTGTCGCAGATACCGTACCAGGAGCCAGGAACAAGAAATGGTGGGTCTTCCAGTTGATAGATTTTTTTCTGTTATAGTAGAGTTGGCTCATATTATTTTAGACCGTTCTACGTGGATAGTGGACAGTTAAGCGCTATGGCATAATTTTCCAGTGTCTAGGTTCATGAGCTGTTCACTTGGAACTGGCATGTTCTTAGATACAGATTCATGTATTAGTGTAATCAGCAGGTTCTTAGCTAGAAGAGATCCAGCTAAAGTTATTGGGGCAGGTAAGGGTACGAATATTATAGGAACAGAGCGGGAATTACGTGAGGAGATAGACAAATGGAACTAATAAAAGACGCATAGCTCACCTCTACGGAGAGGTAAAAATTGACACTTTAACCCTCCAAGTGGTTCACATTTTAGTTCACATGAATCGTTGAGTTAGAAAGGTAATATTTAGCCTACTCCAGCAACAGGTGATTCGTTTAGATGATGAATCAATGTTAACGTTTTTTTGGAAAGGTTAATACTGAATAGTCGTCCTATCGCAAAGATGAGTGAGGTCAAACGATCTGGATGCACTCACTCCCATTCTTTTGCTGCTCTTGATGTCTGGTCCCGAGTTACCATGTGGCATATACAGCAAAGATTATAACTATGCAGCACGTCGTTGGAGACATATACAATACATGGCCAACATACTTTGGGCTCGATGGCATATAGAATATTTGGTGACACTACAAGAACATTAAATATGGAGGCAGCCAAGAGTGAATGTAACAGTAAATGATGCAGTTCTGATAATTGATAGTAGTTCAAGGGGGTCATTGGCTCTTGGAAGGGTAAAATGAGTCATCAGTGACAAGAAGGTGTGATCATATTGGTGGAAATAAAGACTGATTGGGGGTTCTATGAGATAATAACGCTAGTCAGTACCATTCACATTGACCAGATCGCCTTTGATTCTGCCCGTAGTTTATTTACGGCCGTAGATTCTGTCATATAGAGATGTCCTTTCCAGTGGTGTGTGTGCTCTATATATTGACAAATTGCGAAATGCTCTAATCTTTAAATGTTTCCTTTTTTCTTTCCATACGTCAGTGTCACGGGTTAACTTTTAAAGCTATATTATTTCATTTTCTCGACTACCTTCATTAAATCTTGCGCATACTTTAATAATAATAATAATAATAATAATAATAATAATAATAATAACGTACATTTACTAAAGCGCCCTTACAAGCAATATCCAATCAACGGTACTGTATAGTAATACCCCACATAATCGGTATGTATATACCAAACAAGAGATGTATAATGCAAGCTCTTCTACACAGTGCAGTGGGGGCTGCATCACTAAATAAACAAGCGGCATATGACATTAGTCTAGACACGGACAGCTGTTCAAACGATGCCGCTGATTACCGAGAGTTATCTTCGTTCGACGTTGTAGGATTCTTGTCTTATATTTATCAACATAAGGTTAGGTTTTTTTCTTCTCAAACGTACTTTGGTCAGAATAACAAGCATCAGGATGGATCATTTGGATAGAGAAAAACATCTGAAATAAGTGTGAATTGATTGACGCTTTGTCGCTTAACTGAACTAGAAAACTAGGCCTGTAGCCGTTGTGGCCTGATTTACATCAGAAAAATTAAATTGAAATGCATAACTTACCCTTTACACCTTGATGGAATGTATCGCAATAGAGATAGCCGAGTTAGTGTGCAAGATATCAATTGTTCCTAAAGTCAAACCGTTCTCGATCAAATTAGTATTTATATACGTGCTCCTAACTCCTACAGTCGGAGATGTCCCACGAAATTGTTCCTGGTTGTATAACCTGTTCGTCTGTCTGTTTACGTAAGGTAAAATAAGCCTATATATATATATATATATATATATATATATATATATATATATATATATATATATATATATATATATATAGTTATAATAGCGGGTTTGTTAAAGCAGGAAGTTGGTGGAAGAATGGTTTTTATGCGATGTTAAAATAGTGTTGTCTGACTAAGTAAGTAAAATGGTTATTTCCTGCTGACAGGAATTAGGTTGGATAATTTGGAGAGATTAAAGCACATTACGTAAATGTTTTATTTTATGACGTCTTATGGATTAACTGAACTAGAAAAAATTGGCCCATATCCAGCGATGCTTTGTTTAATCGTCACAATGAATATTAATAAATACTTATCGGTGAATATTTACCTTTTTTTTCTTCTTCTTTTAGGTTTACATCTTGATTGTTTATGCTAGTGTTTAAAGAGGTTGTTCAAGACAATACAAATTCCCAAATTAGCCATTATATTATGCAAATTACTGTTGTACATTTCGTTTTACAAGAAACGGTATTTGGATATAAAACATTTCAGATATAGTTTATTTATAACTTTACTGCTAGCGATGTCACTGATAAAGCTGCCCATTGGTGTATTAGGTGTGATTGCGTGTAGGTGCCTGTGTGTGCTCGCGCGCGTGCGTGCGTGCGTGTGTGGGAGTGGCGGCGCGTTTGTATTAACTTATTTTCATATTATTTTCCATTAGTTTAATTTTTTGTAACTATGATTTTACAAAATATTCAGATAGGATCATACGTATATTTGGAAATATGTTAACGAGCCGTTATAGCGCAGTTAGTTAGAGCGTAGGACTCGTTGCCGAAGGGTCGCGGGTTCGAGGCTGGGTGATCTGCAATGCCGTCATGTGGCGACTGGTTCACTCATCCATAAAGATGAGTACCTGACAGGACGCGATAGCTATGTGTTTGAGTAACGCTTTGTGCCTATATGGCAGCATGCGTTCTGTGCTCCCTTGTGAGTTCAGAGGTGTACTGGGTGGAAACAGGTCTGAGTCAGGGATAATAATATTGTAAAGCGCCTTAGAGAAGCTATCTAGCTGAATAGGGTGTTATATAAATATCACATATTATAACTGACTGACTTCAGTAAATTCACTATATCTGCCAATGAGAGTCAATTGCATTTTGTATTTAATAACCACATACACACACAAACACACATTCACACACTCACACAGACATAACATACAGACACACAGACAGACACGCAAGCAAGCACGTACGAGGCAGGAGGGCACACACACACACACACGTTGACTTGGCTGTTTTACTACAGACACCACACCACGGCTGTGGGGGATTCCCTTTTTGTTGCTTGACGGCCTAGGGACTTGTAAGACATTACACATTTCACTCTGAATTCAGTCCACTAAAGAATCCGGTATGGGGGGGGTTCAAAGAAACAGTGCATCTTGTGTATGGATGGTTAGTGGCTAAGTAAACAAAGGCTGTGGTCTTCGGCTTATCTGCTTACGAATGTTAACAATAATTTCGAAATAAATGTCTACTATCACGAGCAGGTTGTTTCAGATTGATATCCACAATTGGTTGGCGGTGAAGCGGCCATTCCATATATCTACACGCTCAACTATATTACAGATGACACTAAATGCTTAGACGGTGCTGTATTTTTGGACCACATTTGGAAACCTGATAGGCTAAATGATAGGATAGAAAGCAGACCGAAATATAATATGCAGCTGTTGGGTGATTTTTTTGAATCTAAGATCCTTCAATAAACATGTTACTTCCACGTAATATGTATGATCGTGAGATAGCCAAGTCGGCGCCAAGAATAGTTAACATTTGTCGGTTTGTTGAAAAATGAAAGCCATTTTCCAATACATAATAGCCGCAGGCCGATAACAAAATGTTTAGCTGTGGTATTTGTCTGTATAAACCTAAAAACTAACAATGGAGAACATAACAGTGCCACGGAAAATCTCATCCTTTTATGGTAAGTTAAGATAGTGTTTAACTGCTTTTGAATGGGCGGAGTATCACGGCACCGTTTTGATCCAATTAGCACCTTTCTTGTCGTATGGGCGCGCCCCATGTCAGGGTTTGGCCAATCAGGAGAGCCTCTGGATCACCCATTGTATGTCCAGCATTGGATGGCCCTCTCTGCCCCACCATTCAGCGTCTGGGAAGTAGTAGAGCAAGTTCAGCAAGTTCAGAGCAAGTTATAATACCTGGTATCGTAGCCTTCAATCTTGATGAATGGTCAAATATGTAATAGCTGAATGGGGACAGCCTGAAGATTGTGGGCTTTAATTCTAAGAAAACTATCAGCAAACTGACATTTGGCCTGATAAAGAAGGAGTTGAAAGGGATCTCTGTAACACAAGGAATAATGCTACAAGAGATTGTCACCCAGCGAACGAAATGAACCTCCGAAGAGAGATTCAAACTGACCTAGTGACCATTCGTCAATTAGCACGGTATCAAGGTCCGAATGATCTACTTACATCAATGAAAGCACGTGGTGGTAACCCAGGTGACGAGTTATGGTTAAGCAGCGATGAAGGGTTCCGCCAGTTGTTAGATGAACAGCGCACTACGGGTAAGGCCCTTTTAATTCTCGATTTTGTGTCGAAATTTGCGGGGGAGAGGGTACTCTTCAACGAGGGGTTGTTAGCCATGGGAGTACCCAACTACTGCTACGTTCTGTACACCAGAAATTCCATCCAGATCAGGTCTCCCTAGCACAGTGGATCAGCTCTAAGCTAGGATTATGGCTAAGCTTGTGAAGGACAATAAGCTATCCAGTCAGGAGGATATACTCTCCTATCCGCAATATAACATGGACATTGGAGATTACGCTCAAGTGTGTAATCTGAGTAATGTTCTGGTTTATGGCAATGAATACCGTAAGAAACAGTGTTCCAGTGGCAGGAAATGGGGCGAAGACGATGTGCACTGATAAACGTTCTATCTGCAGAGGAAGCACCGGGGATATTCACCACCACAGCAGCCTTAACTCGAACTTCGTACAACCACAAAGCCAACGTAACACCTCCGCGCTTCGTGGATTCTCAAGGTGTTGAAATATTCAGAAACTGTAACTTCGGTAATTGCTTCAGAACTCAGTACCAATTCTCCTTGCTTGCCTTTCTATGTGACATTGCCTTTCTATGTGACAAAGGGAGTTATCAACTGATCCAGACAAGGATGATTATTTGCTGTATGGACTAAGGTAATGATTCCGGATAATTGCTGAGGTTTTACAGTTGGTTGAAGTAGAGTGTGCGAGCTATAAATCCGCCACCTGCCCGGAGAACAGAGAAAAGGTTGAAAAACAATTGAAAGCTGAAATATCAAAAGGACGCTTTGTATATTACCAGCCATAAACCTAGGATAATCAGTGCTCTTGGCGCTATTCCGATATCCCGTGGATCATCCGACATTCGATTGGTTACAGACTGCTTCACGCCACAAGGGAGCTGGAGCTAATCATTATGCAAACCCTGAGAAACGTGTCTTCTAGGCTGTTGATTCGGCTGTCAGTAGATTATCACACAACGTCTAGATGAGTCTGTACGTGGAAATCCACACGAGCCAGTACAAAGTGACAAAAGGGCTTCACTATAAATTCACGGGGGATAGGGATTACACAATATTCGATGACACTCGGTTCTTGTTTGGAGCAATTCAAACAGTTGGCTGTTTTCACAGAATCACACAGATCATAGTAATAATGATGAGAAGGAGAAGTTATTACTCAATGATATGTTATCTTGACGATCTTCTCTGTATTGAGAAAACAATGCAAAGGTGTCGAGAAGCCATGGAGACTCTTCGGGAATTACTCTCAACGCTTGGATTGTCCTTAAACGTCAGCAGGTCAATAAAACCCACACAGCGTATTGTATTCCTTATATATATATATATATATATATATATATATATATATATATATATATATATATATATATATATATATATAGTAAACAGCACTATCTATTCTGGAGAAAAGCTTAATGAAAGATCATCGTCGCTATGTCAAAAGAAGCTCAAAGCATCAACACGAAAACTGCAAAGCATTATCGGCAAATTATCATGGGGTGAAAAGTGTATAAAGGTTATACGCCCAGCACTGCGATATATCATCAACTTACAAGCAAAGCAACAGAAGCCTTCACATCGCATACGTCTCAATACCGCAGTGAGACTGGATTTGACATATTTATATAGATGGTGCAATCATTTCAATGGCCTGGCTTATATCCCGGATCATCGGAAGTCACAACCCGTCACCATGATCTGTTACAGATACGACACGACTAGGCGGCTCTCCCTTCTGCAATTAAGACTTCTTATTGATCGCTTGGGAAACCGACTTCCCACACATAGCGCCTGAGCATATCTACGTCAAAGATTTAGCTGCTGTCCTTTTGGCCATGCGTCGCTGGTACCCATTATCGACTAATAGACTGATCCACATCCGTAATGACAACAAAGGTGTGGAGGGAGCAATATGTAACGGTTCGGCGCGCAACCTCGTTCGCTAACGTCATGCTTTCGAGATGCATATTCCAAACACTTGTATAATTGGAGGTCTTAACTACATGGACCAACAGCACGCCAGCATTCTTCCCCTCTTTAAGATTGGTGTTAGATTTGAGGAGTATATATGAAGACTTCGGGACAGAGACCAGTGGGAGTCCAGTAAGATGAGGAATGATTAAAGCGAAATGCGGATCATCTAGTATCAAGAAGGGCAAATGGGGAGCTGCTTCCACCATTGCTAGATGCGTCATCAGATATCCGCATCCTCTCCCAAAAGACGAGTATCTCTGATAACCATATTCGCTTATACTTATTATGTCTCTATACTGGTGGTTTCGTCCACATTTGGCCCACTCATACGCACTGAATAGCATTCATCTGAATTTCTTACTATCTGAAACCAGGCGAACATGTTCAGAATTATGTCATCATCTGTCTTCATGATGTAGTTGCTTTATAAACCCCGACTCTCTATCCACAACATCGTCAGGAATCCCTTAATTGTCAGATTGTTGTGCATATCTATCATGTTCAACAACAAAATGTCCTTGGTCTTATGTGCTTCCTCAATCACATCTCGTAATATTGGATCAGGTTTGTTTGATATAGAGAAATGTGTAGGTAATCCTAAGGTGAATATCACATATATCGGATTATGATAGTAGTCATTGTATACTCTTCTATTGGACCACGTATGTCGTATTCGTTTTCTCTTTTCACGATTAGAGTCTTTACTTTGTAGTACAAATAGGAAAATTGTACTTTCGTGGACGAGGCTTACATCGATTCCGTTATATTTCATAACGTCTTGGTAATCACTCTGCGAGGGTTCGGACAAGAGATAGCTTTGAATAAGGAGATTGATAGTTATGGGTGTGCTGCTTACGCAGCCAATACCCAACAAACACACAGATCCAATACCTACAGTAAAGGGTTCCCTTCTCTGTCCTATCACTGCCTTGAGAAATGTATTTGAGCGTTCTAATACTATTCCGGGTGGTGCAACCATGTTTTCATTCCCAGTAAGCCCGAGTGGATACATCAACTTATCGCACAGATAACTTCTGACTTTATTACACCATTGCCATGGGCATCTTAATCATAAATCCTAATATATGGTAGCACTGGATATATAGTTACCATCATTTTATCAAATACATTCACTAATCTCCAAAATCAAGGATACATACGTAATGATTGACATGATCAGTAATATTCAAGTTTGTATGGCGGGTAGACAGTTAATAAAACATATGACTTTCTTTAGTTTATTAGAAAATTCAGTGCTAAAATTCGATTTGTGGCCAAAATATCTCTATATATTAAACATAAAAATAGGTTTAAAGAAGATAGCTAGGAAGATTTCATTACAGTATCCCTCACGGGAGCTCTGTCAGTTATACCACTACGTGCCAGCTTACGTTTAACAGTGATTTATACAACTGAAAATTAGACCACTGTCCTTTGAAGTCTCCATTCTGGAAGTAACTGAGTCGTAACATCACTAGTACTGCATAAGCCAACAGGAACTGTATCCCTTTGTTGTCCCTCGGTGTTTTCACATCCATAATTCCTGCGTTCGAGATATATATTCCAAACACTTGTATAATTGGAGGTCTTAACTACATGAACCAACAGCACGCCAGCGTTCTTCCCCTCTTTAAGATTGGTGTTAGATTTGAGGAGTATATATGAAGACTTCGGGACAGAGACCAGTGGGAGTCCAGTAAGATGAGGAATGATTAAAGCGAAATGCGGATCATCTAGTATCAAGAGGGCAAATGGGGAGCTGCTTCCACCATTGCTAGATGCGTCATCAGATATCGCATCCTCTCCCAAAAGACGAGTATCTCTGATAACCATATTCGCTTATACTTATTATGTCTCTATACTGGTGGTTTCGTCCACATTTGGCCCACTCATACGCACTGAATAGCATTCATCTGAATTTCTCACTATCTGAAACCAGGCGAACATGTTCAGAATTATGTCATCATCTGTCTTCATGATGTAGTTGCTTTGATAAACCCCGACTCTCTATCCACAACATCGTCAGGAATCCCTTAATTGTCAGATTGTTGTGCATACCCATCATGTTCAACAACAAAATGTCCTTGGTCTTATGTGCTTCCTCAATCACATCTCGTAATATTGGATCAGGTTTGTTTGATATAGAGAAATGTGTAGGTAATCCTAAGGTGAATATCACATATATCGGATTATGATAGTAGTCATTGTATACTCTTCTATTGGACCACGTATGTCGTATTCGTTTTCTCTTTTCACGATTAGAGTCTTTACTTTGTAGTACAAATAGGAAAATTGTACTTTCGTGGACGAGGCTTACATCGATTCCGTTATATTTCATAACGTCTTGGTAATCACTCTGCGAGGGTTCGGACAAGAGATAGCTCTCAATAAGGAGATTGATAGTTATGGGTGTGCTGCTTACGCAGCCAATACCCAACAAACACACAGATCCAATACCTACAGTAAAGGGTTCCCTTCTCTGTCCTATCACTGCCTTGAGAAATGTATTTGAGCGTTCTAATACTATTCCGGGTGGTGCAACCATGTTTTCATTCCCAGTAAGCCCGAGTGGATACATCAACTTATCGCACAGATAACTTCTGACTTTATTACACCATTGCCATGGGCATCTTAATCATAAATCCTAATATATGGTAGCAATGGATATATAGTTACCATCATTTTATCAAATACATTCACTAATCTCCAAAATCAAGGATACATACGTAATGATTGACATGATCAGTAATATTCAAGTTTGTATGGCGGGTAGACAGTTAATAAAACATATGACTTTCTTTAGTTTATTAGAAAATTCAGTGCTAAAATTCGATTTGTGGCCAAAATATCTCTATATATTAAACATAAAAATAGGTTTAAAGAAGATAGCTAGGAAGATTTCATTACAGTATCCCTCACGGGAGCTCTGTCAGTTATACCACTACGTGCCAGCTTACGTTTAACAGTGATTTATACAACTGAAAATTAGACCACTGTCCTTTGGAAGTCTCCATTCTGGAAGTAACTGAGTCGTAACATCACTAATACTGCATAAGCCAACAGGAACTGTATCCCTTTGTTGTCCCTCGTTGTTTTCACATCCATAATTCCTGCGTTCGAGATATATATTCCAAACACTTGTATAATTGGAGATCTTAACTACATGAACCAACAGCACGCCAGCGTTCTTCCCCTCTTTAAGATTGGTGTTAGATTTGAGGAGTATATATGAAGACTTCGGGACAGAGACCAGTGGGAGTCCAGTAAGATGAGGAATGATTAAAGCGAAATGCGGATCATCTAGTATCAAGAAGGGCAAATGGGGAGCTGCTTCCACCATTGTTAGATGCGTCATCAGATATCCGCATCCTCTCCCAAAAGACGAGTATCTCTGATAACCATATTCGCTTATACTTATTATGTCTCTATACTGGTGGTTTCGTCCAAATTTGGCCCACTCATACGCACTGAATAGCATTCATCTGAATTTCTTCACTATCTGAAACCAGGCGAACATGTTCAGAATTATGTCATCATCTGTCTTCATGATGTAGTTGCTTTGAAAACCCTGACTCACTATCCACAACATCGCCAGGAATCCCTTAATTGTCAGATTGTTGTGCATACCCATCATGTTCAACTACAAAATGTCCTTGGTCTTATGTGCTTCCTCAATCACATCTCGTAATATTGGATCAGGTTTGTTTGATATAGAGAAATGTGTAGGTAATCCTAAGGTGAATATCACATATATCGGGTTATGATAGTAGTCATTGTATACTTTTCTATTGGACCACGTATGTCGTATTTGTTTTTTTCTTTTCACGAAAAAGTCTTTACTCTGTACAAATAGGAAAATTGTACTTTCGTGGACCAGTCTTACATCAATTTGGGGGATCTATTAGATAATAACAATAGACAGTGATAGCCACATTGACCAGACCGTCTTTGATTCTGTCCGTATGTCCTTTTCTGTATGGCCATACCCCACATAATATGTCTCTACGTATACAACAAGGTATTTGAAATAATTATTTATCTATGAAATCAACCTTGAGTAGGTGTATTTTTCGAAAAGATATATACGCCTTTCAAGAGACGACCCATTTATAATATTTACCGGCAAACTATTCCACAAAGTGGAGGCTGTAGCACTAAATAAGCAAGTGACATAAGACTTTAGCCTAGACACGGATGGCTAAAATAATATCTGACTGGATTTTAGTTTGGGGGATGACTTACTAATGGACACCAGTTCATTCTTTACAGCGGATTACAGATAATTATCTTCGTTCGACGTTGTAGGGGTGTTGTCTTATATTTATCGTGTTTGGAGCATCTCAATCAGTTGGCTGTTTTCACAGAATCACACAGATCATAGTAATAATGATGAGAAGGAGAAGTTATTACTCAATTATATGTTATCTTGACGATCTTCTCTGTATTGAGAAAACGAAGCAACGATATCGAGAAGCAATGGAGACTCTTCGGGAATTACTCTCAACGCTTGGCTTGTTCTTAAACGTCAGCAAGTCAAAACCACCCACACAACGTATTGTGTTCCTGTATATATAGCGTAAACAGCACACTATCCATTCCTGCAGAAAAGCTTAATGAAATGGGAAGATTGTCGGCCATTTGGCAAAACTATTCAAAACATCAAAATGAGAACTGCAAAGCACTATCGGCAAATTAGCATTGTGTGCAAAGTGTATAAAAGCTATACGCCCAGCACTGCGATTTCTCATCAATTTACAAGGAAAGCTACGGAAGCTTTCACATCGCATATCTCTCACTAACGCTGTGAGACTGGTCTTGCATATTTCTATAGTTCTATAGTTGGTGCAATCCTTTCAATGGCGTGACTTATATCCCGGATTATCGGAAGTCCCAGCCCGACACCACCATCCATACTGGTGCGTCACTACTAGGCGGCTCAGCCTTCTGCAATAAAGTCTTCCTATTCACCGCCAAGGAAGCAGACTGCGAACACGTAGCGCCTAAACATTTCTACGTCAAAGAATTAGCTGCTGTCCTTTTTACCATGCGTCGCTGGTACCCATTCTCGACTAATAGACTGGTCCACATCCGAAGAGACAACAAAGGTGAGGAGGGAGCAATACGTAACGGTTCGGCGCGTAACCTCGTCGCTAACGTCATCTTGAAGGAGTTGCTGTGGTTAGCATTTCAATTTGTGTCTCGTATGTGAAATCAAAGGATAATTTCATTGCGGATGCCGTCACCGATCCTATTAGCCCTTTTTTTACCATGTGGGCGACCCCCTGTCTGGGTTTGGCCAATCAGGAGAGCCTCTGGATCACACATTGTACATCCAGCATTAGGTGGCTCTCTTCCCATCATTTAGCGTCTGGTCAAGCAGTAGAGCATCCCCCCCCCCTCCCTATCACTTATCCCTTGTTTTCTTAGCCAATCTTAGACTTATGTGTTTAGATAATATCCCTTGTTTTTCTTAGTCAACCTTACTCTTGTGTGTTTAGATAATATAATAATTATTAATAATATATATATATATATATATATATATATATATATATATATATATATATGTTTATATGTAATGTAGTGGAGTAGTTTCCTTTGTCAGTCATTAATAAATGATATGATTTCCTAAACACGTTGTTTATTATATCAATCTCCACACATTTAAATGGTGATTGGCACATCTAAGCCAGTAGATCTACACCAATTATAATTTCAAACTAGGTTTGAATTATGTCAATTTTAATTTGCTGAGTCACTGTTACTAACACCCTATGGCTGAGTCACTGTTACTAACACCCTATGACTCTTTGTACCCTGTACCTAGGGGATATATATATATATATATATATATATATATATATTCTTCCACGTGCATATATCACGCCTGAGAATGCATAGTGATTAAATCTATGAAAACATTCGCGACAGGTTTTTTGCGGATAGCTTTCGCTGGAAAAACTCTGAAATCCGCCGTCTCACCCCATGAATGCATTAAGGAATAGGATTGCTGTCTTCTGTTTATCAACATAAGATGGTGGTTTTCAAAAGAATATTGGCCAGAATAGAAGTATCAGGTTGGATAATTTGGATAGACAAAAAACACCTTAATAAGTCAATTCGTTGACGCTTTGTTGGTGAACTAAACTGGAAAACTAGGCCTATGGCTATCGTTGTCTGAATTGCATTATAAAAATACAATGAAATTTTTAACTTACCCATTACTGCTTTATGGAATGTATCGCATTAGAGATAGTCGAGTTATTTTGTAAGATATCAATCGTTTCTAAAGCCAAAATGTTCTTGAACAAATTAGCATTGAGAAATGTGCTTCCAACTTCTACAGTCAGTGATGCACCGCGACATTTTCTATGGTTGTATAAGGTCTTCGTCATGATTACGGGCTTTGTTAAAGCAGAAGCTGTTATGGTAGCGTGTGTGTGTTTTTAAGTAGAAAGCTGGAGGCAATTTGAGGCTAAAGTGAGGTTAAAGTTTGTTATATGGCTGAGTAAAATATCAGTGTCAATTTCATGACGTTTTATAGAAAATTGGACTACAGCCCGCGATGTTTTCACTCATCAGATTTAAGAATAATACGTACTTGTCGATGAAAGGTTCCTTTTTTCTCTCTCTCTTAGATTTACATGTGGATTATCGATGAGAGTGTTTTAAAAAGGTTGTTCAAGCCATTAAATAACAAATACAACATTTTATCATGCAAGATATAGTTGTACATTTTGTTACGCAAGAAACGGCATTCGGAAATAAAAAGCTTTTAGGTATGGTTTATTTTGAAGGTTACTGCTATCGATGTCACTAATTCTACATATTAGATTATCTTCATTTCGCAATTGAAATACAATCGGTTCTGTTACTGAGGTTCTGCGTTATACTCTGAAGTCCAGGTCTCTTCGGCAGCCTTGTTCTGGTACCTCGTTTTAAATACAACGACATCACCGAGTCCGCCACGGGTTAAGCCGCACAATTCCTCAAAAGAATCGTAAGCAGTGGATCTCAGCCATACGAAGCTGTTCTAAAACTTGCCGATTACTTAGAGCGAAACAGTTGGAATCGAAAATGCCAGCATTCCTGACAACTTATTTGTTCATGAAGAACTTGCTGAACTTGTCGATTACAAAGATCACAAGATATCATAAGTAAGGACTAGTCCATTTACTAAAACAAAAGTGTTAAGGAGTTCTTCGGTATTCCTAGGATGAACTTGTTTTAACGTAGTCCAAGTATTGATTATTTCCTACGATAACGTTATGATCAAAATTATATAGCTTTTATCAGATTGATTCATGCATCCACTCTATTTATTTATCCCATAATTGCAATTCATGTGCTGATTGTATCTCGACGAATACAAACTCAAAAGCACCTAGATCATCACGTACCTTAATTTTGTATTTCTATCAATTACCACACCTTCCCGTGTCATGGCCGATCGGCTTATGAATATTAAACTAAGTCTAAATATATCTGTCAGTGTGCAGTTCATATATTAATAATTTTAAGTTGTCAAATTTGGATGGCAAACTTCGTATGCTTAAATGCATTTATGTGTATGTAGTGGTTGTTTCTCTATTTAATAACTTGTTTAAATTGACAAATAATAAATAATTGAATGGGATTGTTATGTACCTTATTTTCATCGTTTTCATGCATGAATTTATTTATTTGTGTATTTAAGTCCATATGCGGTTCTAATGGTATTTCAACATCCTTGTTAGCCATTACCAAACGGTGTATTTGAAAAATACTAAATCTCATCATTTACAACACACCATAAATCGAGATCTTACTGCATCACTATGACGTAACACACCGCATACAAAAATATTTTACTTGATATACAGGCATTATTCCATCCATCGTCCCAGACCGCATTAGAAAATCACCCAAATTATAATCTTATGCTAATTTATGAAGACAAAGTGAAGAATGTTTGTTTTTGATAAATTTGAGACTGTAACAACTCCAGTGTCAGTTACGAATGTGGATAAGTCGCAGCTGTAATTCATTAAGTTTTAATAATATTTTATTCAATGGTAAAGGTTTTAGAAAAATCGATAGAAATATACACCTGAACGTGAATATTGAAAAGACAAAGACACGAAATAACTTAATTACCACAAATATGTAGGTAGTTGCGCAGTTAGGTTATTCACACATCATTAATCGCTGTAATATCGGTTAGTTATAAATATTATCGCTTCAAATAATTTACATATTTTTACCTATTCAGTACACAATATTAATAAATATTAAGTGTAAAGAAAATGTTTAACTTCATTAAAGGTTACATGCGATTTCAATAAATAACATATCTCCCATGAGAACCATTTTATTTTTACTTGTAATAAATAGTTCGAAATAACGGAGGGTCACCATTACAGGAGAATACCTGTGAAGAATCCCCACTAGAATATATATATATATATATATATATATATATATATATATATATATATATATATATATATAATCTTCACAGCCTAGCCAAATAGCTGCTATTTTTAAAGAATGTTTTATCCCACTTTATAATGATGTAGATAAATATTTTCAAGGCTTCTCAAGGATGAACAGTTTTCATACAATTATCACTAAGAAATTGATCAGATTGTGTAATTATGTTTAATTCGGGTTACTATATTTTATTGGTATACGCTTTTTCTATATCACTTGTTACTATCCCTATATTTCTGCTAAACTCTTGTCTTCACACATTAATTGTTCCAATTACTAACATAATCAATTTCTCACTAAGCTCCGGAGTGTTCCCTTCACATTTTAAAAATTCCCATTTAAATCCCCTTCTTAAGAAACCAGCTTTACCAACCAATGATCTAAACAGTTAGATGCCGATTTATAATCTATCTTTCATATCTAAAGTATTAGAAAAAGCCGTATCCTGTCTTTGAACATTCACTTAAACTGTAATTATCTTTCTAATGTTTTTTCAGCCTGCTTACAAACAATTCCACTCTACAGAAACCTCTCTACTAAAAGTTCATAATGACGTAGCACTAAACATGGCCACAGAAAAGGTCACAGCACTAACACTTTTAGATTAATCTGCAGCCTTTGACACCATTGATTGTTCTGTTCTTCTAGATCGCCTCTCTGATTGATGTGGCATATCGGGCACAGCACTTACTTGCACCCCCTCATTCGTAACAAATAAGTTTCAATCAATACAAATAAGAAATGTAAATGAAAGCCTGCTTCAACGGTGGATTTAGTTACGTTATGATCAGTCCCAAGCTACCATATCGTGAACTGAGGTTTCACCGGATGATTATCCTGTCACTTAGGTCTGTTAATTCATGCAAAATGTTTAATTAATCATGCTAAGAATATCTTTTATGTCTGAAACATATGATTACCATATTAAAACATTTTGAAAATTTGCGACAATAAGTGAATATATATATATATATATATATATATATATATATATATATATATATATATATTTATATATATATATATATATATAATCTCCTCTGCTAGCCATGTTTATAATATTGCACAAGTTGAAAAAATATTCCAAGATCTAACTATTTTGTGTTTTGAAATATGATCACGGATTTAGTGTTGAAATCATCTCGTGAAGTCCATATTGAAATCACCATATGTATTCAACGCAAATATTTCACGTATATTAGGCTTTCGGGCAGAACGTTACTCCAACTCGATAAGACGCGTCAGGATCCGACGCGCATTCAGATGGTTTGCATCTTATTTTGCCTGCTGGATTGTTGCTTAGTGGCATCCCACCCGGAACAAGTTGAAAACTAGATAAATAAGAGGTAGTCGTATGATGAGGAAGGGAATGACGTTTAAGCTGGTTCCACAGCGTTTGACTTCGGATGGTTCTATGCCAAGGAAAATCGTGAACTACTATTTGGTGTTGTTGTCGATTACAAAATATAAGGCCATCATGCGCTAAGTGTAGTTTCCCGTAATTCTAATTAACAGCTACATATTGAATCCGCAGTTTTTTGTGCAAGGAAATGGGAAAAACTAAAACAATCATTCATTTAATGGAACTAATTCTGGGTTCTGTTATTGAAAGAGGTTAAACATTTCCGATTAGGGGAAGCATTTGTATAAATTTGTTTTGTATGGGAGTATGTTCAGGGGTTTGTCGGACGAACACATTTACCAACAGTCATGAACAAGAACAGAAGACTATTCCGAGATATCAATGCAACTCTGGGATTACAGAAATTACACAAAACTATAAGGAAGGAAGCGAGAATCTACAGGAAGGGGTTTGGGCAAAACTAATTGATTCTGCATTAAAGGTCTAATACCATATTGATGTTTAATGTTTCAATGAATGTTTAATTCAACAGGTGGTTAAGTGATAAATGTTCTTGTCCAAATTATATACCTACAGACGGTCTAGTCGATCCTTTGGGTATTATTTTGTGGAATGACAATTACATTAAACTTTGATCTAAAGAGTATATGTTAGTTAAACTTTTAACCAGATCAATTTGATTTTATGTTAAATGTTCGTGTTTTGCTAATATTTTAAACAGCATGTTATTATGATCTTCATATGTATCATATCATTGTATGTATGTATTGGTAAATGATATTTAACATAAATGTATCTGTTTACTCCACAGTGTGGAGGCTTAAGAAATAAATACTTATTGCACGGAAATAGCATTATGACGAACAATTGTGTTGTAAAGCGGAAAAGGATGGTGATGTCTATCACTTGGCAAATTGAATATTGTAAAACAATTATAATTTGGTTTCTTGTGTAATGCTGAACTCTGCGTCAATTCTACATACATTTCAATGCTGGGAGTATTGAGCAAAACAAATTGTTTTCAAAATTTTATAACAATACATCGGTTGTAATCCAGTAACGCACATATACAATAACACCGTGACAAATGTCCTATTCTATAAAAACATGGCCAAATAAGAAATAATTATTAATATCTACTTGGCATAAAATAATCAACTATAGACTACTAGAAAAACGATACTTAGATTCCAAATTCCATTTGATATGAGAATATATCGTTAACAAACGTAAAGAAGGCATTTTGCGTGAAGATTATTGAACAATCGGTCTTGATTGTGATTACACAACAAAACCCTCAAGCTCACATTGTCCGGGTGCATTCTCTATATCTAGTAGCATACATCGATCAGGGTTCGAAATTTAAAAAAAAATAACAATAGCACCATATTTCAGGGCAGGTGAATTTATTTCAGGGGGAAGAAACGATTTTTGGAAAGCTGCGAAGAACTAACTAACATAATCAAAGTTTACTTAAATATCCGCTTTCATAGCCAAACAACTTTGTACGTCGTCAGCTTAGTGCAATCTTCCAAGACTTCAGGAGGTACGGATACGGAAAAGCGGGTTATCCATTTGTCTTTATTGAAGAACAATGGCTTAGAAAATAGCAATTTAATAGGATAAAAGAAATCTGTATAAAAGTAATTTATAACGTAATACACGCCACCGTTTTGCAGTATACGATCCTTCTGCTCGAAGTAACTCATTCTATTGCTCCTGGTAGTGTCAATCGTTGTAGTTTTGTAACTATTCGTCAATCACGGCTTGTTAATAAGCTATATCCCCGTAAACGATCACACGGGCATCCAGTTAAATATTTCCGTCAAAACAATTGCTCAATGATGGCATGCCCTATGGAAGCTGCCATGTTTCAAATTTTTCGTAATAGAGATGATGATGTGGGATGTATTGTTTTATCTATTAAGCAGACTCTGGAGACAATAACTTCCGATGTTTTCTGCGCACCGGGCACATTTGACCGGTTAGACCAAATTTATGAACGCATTAACTACGGATGGTTGGCCCTATTCGTAACCCGCTATCATTTAATGTTCTTTTCAAAGAAATAAATTTTCTATTAAAAGGGTTTTGCGATAAAATGATATCTTGAGATTTATTGGCAATGATATTAAATAAAACTATAGCCATAAATTCTAGTTCGAAGCACAAGTTGCACCTAGTATTTTTATATTATAAGATGTAGACTACTATTTATGATAATTACTTTTTAATTATAGAGGTACTGGTGCCTGCAATGTTCTATACAAAAGCATCATGACCTGATTGAAGGTAGTTATTACCAACATAGCCCCCCCCCCCTCCCTCTGTACATTTTCTTCCATATATGAATATCCCACATTTCTGGCATCCAGCTGGATGGATCCAGCAAAGAGAATTAACAGTCTGACGCCAACAAGCCAAGGATGATTGGTACTTATTTATCGTTGAATTGGCTATAATTCCTAGAAATGGGTGCAATATGTTCAAGTTCGTCGACAGCTGATCAGATATAGTAAATAAAAGAAGCATACTTTAAGGATAAACTAAAATTGACTTGGTTTACGGAAAGGAACGTCAGGGTTATTTTTTTCCAATTATATTCGCAAAGCAATAGTGATTGTTTAGGTTAAGACTATATAGATTTCAATGCAAAGAATAACCAACGTTTTCCACTCGCTTTAAATTACTAAAACCTGTGTATATTTAGTGAACATTAGGTATAAAAGATCAAATTTTAATACGTGGGATTGATCGTGTATCATTTTGTAATTTAAGTAGGTGTTTACTGATAATAATAAGAGCTAGCCACATCATATGTGTATTTTATAGCTTCATTATTTATCTTCCTTTCTTTCTTTTTTTACATTTTCAGCCAAAAGTTTATTTCGATAGACCAAGACAAGCTAATGGTTGGGATTTTGTTGTGACATCAAATTATAATGTTACTGAATCTGGCAGACAATAAGATGCTTCGTATCTTCATAAACAACCTGTAATAAGAATAGTAGAATCTAGAGCTTCGTCCTCTTCCAATGTCTCCTCTCGGTATTATACCTGATTGTATTGCCAGTCCTCATCCTGACCCATTGAGGAATGGGCCTACTCTGTATCATTTTCTTGGCCAGCTTGGTTTGTATTAGGAAGGTTTTGTTGGCCGCCATTTTTAACAAGCCCCACTATCCAAGAACACAAAACCGGAAAAGGCAGTAAGACCATTATTTATCTTAATAGACAATTTCCGCGACGCATGCGCAGTCCACAACTACTATGGCTCACAGAACTAAATCGAGTTCTAAGTGCTTGTAGCAGTTTCATTTTTATTAAATATAACGTAGAATTATTTTTGAAAATTAATCATCAAGTTGGGAAATGTAATAGACATGTTATCAATATATGAAACATATTGTGATCTCCGTGATCTCATGATAGGTAAAAGAATGTGTTTTTTATCATATGGTTCTGCGAGCCAGGTGAAACGCGACCCGCAAACGGACGTTCGCTAGATGGCACAGTCGTCGCGGAAATTGTCTATTGTGTACAATTATGGACAGAATAGTATTTATTTCATCATCTGTAACTGTTTTACTAATTTGTTTGTTTGTTTATCGTTTGATTGGGTATTATACTGTCCATGTGCATAAAAGTACTCCGTAAATAGATATGCTTTTAGGTAATTTACAGGGGCGGATCCAGCAATTTTTGGGTGGAATGGTCTAAACAAGGGCGAAACCATTATGCGAGACACACAGTACCGAGGAGGGGTGAGTAAAGGTGGGGGTCTGCCCCTTTCTCTGTGGAAGAAAAATGGAAATCAGATAATACTTAAATGTCTTCTGAAGCACCAAAAAATCTGATTTTTTAAGTGTATACTGTGTACAAATACTGGGAAAAATAGACAATCCTGTGAAGAAAGAACCATCGTATGAGACTTGCATGGTGATTGGTTCAGTGTATATAGAGATTGTTAAGATTATTGGAGCTTACTCGATTTGTTACTAGAAACATGAAAGTGTCATCAGGGATAATGTGACATATTGTGTATTATCTCACTAAAATATTTAATAACCAGACTGACCATTTATTTCAAGGTTATTATGTTTAAAATATTTATTAACTTATTTAAAACTACAATAATTAGATGAAAATGCAGGCCTTGAACAAACGTCTATAGTATGCTTTAAGAACCTATCTGCAATTTGTGGGAAATCGATGTGTTAACTGTAATGTATTTTCATTCGCTAGTTACGGAACGTTGGTAAGTCAACCCGTATTAAATATTTTCTCTAATAACTTTATAACTCACAGTGCTCTGTCTAGAGTGCCGGTTCTTTGTGAAGTGGAACTGGAAGTCTCCTATTAAGTTCTTTATTTCATATATGGGCTTAACTAATAACTAAAGCTCAGATAGGTATATGTTCCTGAGGTAAGTTTTATGTTTTTTGTTATTTCTTTTAAATAAAATTAGTACTTGTAACTAGTGTATTCATATTCATGTGTTTAACTTATTTTTGAATTTGCATTTTAACACTTTCAAGTCAGTCAGCAAGAGTTTACTTTGTCATGCAGTAGTAAGGTTGCTCCTCCTCTGGCGAGGCAGCCATCTCTATCTGACTTTCTTTGCATTCGGCCACTGGTTAGGCAGGAACATAGCTCTGAACCCATTCCTTTTCACATGGAAGTATAACTGGAACAACATCTGCATGGATGGAATTCGATTCAGATGTTGATGAACCAAAGTTGTTAGTGAGCCCACACCTCAATCATTGACATAACAAATAGACCATGAGATTGTCTGGTACAGGAAAGAGATCCCCATTCCGCTGAATCTGTCACAGATTGGTGGCGGATGAAATCCTCTCAGTATCCTCTTCTGGGCAAACTGGCCCAGTGTTATCTTGCCATCCCTGGGACTTCAGTTCCACCTGAGAGGGTTTTCTCACCACCAGGCGATGTAGTCACAGCAGTGAGGACCAACCTTAAACCCATTAATGTTGATATGTTGGTCTTTCTGAAGAAAACTTAGAAATTTAATTCATGAATTCATTTCAAATGATGGTTATGTAGTTTAGATATTACGAAAAGGGTATTTTTTGTTTTCTAGTCAAGACATATTTTGTCATTTTTATCATGAATTCAATTTACAGTTATTCTACAAGTAGCTTAGATATAACCAAAAATGTATTTTTGTTTTCTAGTCATATCATTTATTTTTATCATAAATTCATTTACAATTATTTAGCTATTTTTAATAATAATAAAGTTGCTGCTTTAGACTATTAAAATTAGTTTATTGAAAAGTATGTGTCATCACCGGCATGCTAGAGTAAAGTATGGTGAATATATCAAACCGTGGGCTAAATATCGAAAATCAAGAAATCGAATCTCCCCATATGAGCAATAGTGTTTGAGAGTAAGCTCCAGGAGGTTTTGCGTCCTGGGAGAATTGTAAAACAAATTGTATTTACTAGTTTATAATTTAACAGACAGATCACAATCTTACTTCATTTTATGCTAAATAAAATGTCTGTTGAATAATAATGCTACCAGATACACATTGCACAATACTCAATGTACGTGTGGTTATTTAAAAATGACAAATTCACAGTACTAATACTAGTTATTATGTCCCCAAATGATATACTGCATTTTAAAAATGGAGGATCCCTGCTAGAGATGAGGGTGGGGTTCTAACCAACTGATAGGTGGGGGGTCACGGCCCCCCTGGGCCTTAATAAGTACTCAACGCATCGGAGGAAATGGCTATAAATATTTCGGTTGCTCGAATGAAACATCTCTTCCTCACGAAAGAAGACTTAAAACAATCCAAGTTCAAGACAATGTTAGAAATAGTGAACACCACATTTATAGGCTGGTGAGAATACAAAATGTCGTCTGTATATGATATTTTGGTATTATAAGCAAATATATATTCTTCCTCAAATCATGACCTTATAATTGGCCTTACATTTCCGATCACTGTAAAAGATTCTTTTCCACATATTCAAAGTACTAGGTGAAACAGCAATGTATTCTGATAAGTATATCCGAACTATGAAATAAGTTATCTGATTAAAATTTGCGGGGGCGCCTCTGTGTTCTAGCGGCAGCTTGTAGGACCACAGATCACTACCACCCGTGTTCGAATCTCGGCGTGGGCATATCTGAAGGTTGTTTCGTCTTCGACTTCGCCTCATTACCCTAGGAGGTCGCTCGGCCCATTTAGCCTACCGTGTGCACAAAAGTGGCCGTAAAACATCAATCATCAATCAATCAACCATCTGATTAAAATTTGCAGAAAATATTTTGTAAGGTTCTTCAAACACACTTATGTATATTAGCCTTATTATAAAATTCACAGACTTCTGTATTTGTGTATAAAACATGCTTGTACTATATGAGCCAAAACATGTTTTCATTCACGTTTTCGGTCTAAAGCACACTAAAACAACGCATATGTACATACATTATTATTATTATCATCATCATCATAAGGTATTAGATAATAGCAGTATTTGTTTATAATCGGTACTAATCATCCAATAATATTTAATATTATCCTGATAAAGACAGTATACCAACTTGATGATAAAAAAAATTACTGATTATTACTAGGATTGGCGTTTTACGGCCACCTTTGTCCGCATAGTAAGCTAAGTGGGCCGAGCGAAGTCAAAGATGATACACCCTTCATATATGCCCCACCGAGATTCGAACTCATTTGATTGTGATCTGTGGTCTAACGCCCTACCAGAGACCAAATTTTATGTATTTTACTGCTGCAGCAGAATAAAAATCAAATACCATAGCAAAATTATGAAATAATCAATCTTCTTGTTATGATACCATTAAAGTGGTCATTAAATGAGTTTTCTCAGATGATCCGAAAAGTAATCAAAATAATCATTATCAAAGGTGGAGATAAGAAACAATTATCAAATTATATTTCTACATTACCTGAATTCTCCAATTGCCTAGATAAATTATTTTATTCCAGGATTTAATCTGTCATGAAGCTCCATGAAATTATATGCAGAGGGCAACAAAATTATAATAAAATTATCTCATAATAGAATGTATTAAATAGTGACGGGAAAGAAATTTCATATTTCGAAGTAAATATAACGTAACAAACAATTATTTTATTCCTTATCAGATGCACTACCACACTCAAACCAATTTTAACCAAAATAGACAAAATATCAGATTCCGACCAATGTTTGGACATTGTCAGGGTTATCAAGCCCTACAGCTTTGAACCGTTCGCGTAAAATATCACAGGCAGTATTAATTGTGATTAATTAGCTGCAGTAAGTGCACACATGGACCCAGAGTAGCCACCTGTACCGCCAACACCCGGCCACGGTCCACAACAAGAGTTGGATTGGTGTGTATTTTGTTTTAATTTTTGGAATGGTTGTTGTTGTTTGGGGCCGGGTTTTGACGGCACTTACACGTCGAATATAATCATTGGAATTTGATGTATGTTTCTTCGCACGGTTGTATGACAGAATACACCATTTTATAGGTTTATAAGACAATATGGAACATGTAACGCGGGTTAAACAAGGCCACATGGAGTGCTTGTGGACTTTGTTTGGCAAAGATGACGTCACATTCTGAAGTTTTCCGAAGATTCTCGATAAAGGTTGTGGCCATGTGAGATGCTAACAAAGCAAGTTTTAAAACCATTCTAACTTTATTTCTAGGAAAAACAGTAAATATATCTCTGATTGAAATTGATTTTAATAAATAAATAACATGACTAATTTGGGAAACCTTTTCCTGTGACCTTTAAGAACCCCATACGTGTTTATAATCGTAATACTAATTCTAACATTGATGACAATTATGAAGAGAAATTATGTAGTATTAAACCAAAACTATGACAGTTACGTCAAAGTGCAAGACCATGAAATGGTTCATGTCATCACTTTAGACGTAATGGATATGTGCATAATTTATAAGTTTAAAAACAATGTATGCAATACAGTGTCACAATTAAATTTGTAAAATCATAATTGTGACTCTACACACTTAGCCCAGCGGTCCTTCCAATACTGTAAACATTTCTAGAAGTCCTGTTTTGGGATGGCTGTCAGGAGCACCGTCGCATTATTCACGATGTCCTCCCGGCTCTCAAATCGATACCCTTTCAGTCATCTTCAGCTTGGGGAACGGGCAGAAATCACAAGAAGCCATGCCTGGACAGTAGGGAACCTGGTGAAATTGAGTAACTCAGTACTTGGCCAAGAAATCCCGAATCAGGTGCGAAGGATGGACCGCGGCGTTGTGATGATGCAGCTACCACTTCCACGGATTCGATCTCTTGCGCCGAACGGCATCACGAAAAAGACGATTTGGGAAACCTTTTCCTGTGACCTTTAAGAACCCCATACGTGTTTATAATCGTAATACTAATTCTAACATTGATGACAATTATGAACAGAAATTCTGTAGTATTAAACCAAAACTATGACAGTTACGTCAAAGTGCAAGACCACGGCTATAATTTGTTTTAAACCTGCCTGCAACACTGACTTTGTTCCTTACTTGTCTTGCTACCGTTGGCCTTGGAGATGATACACCCAACACTCTTCACCGGTGATCACGGTCTTCCAGAAGTAGGGATCATTGTTAACGCACGCCAACATCGCGACGTCAACGCGGAGATCTTGCTGGATTCCATTTTCGCGGCCACTCTATGTATGCCCACGTGGCAAAACGTGATGCAGCAACGAGCAAGTTTTACATAACTACGAACACCGGTTACCTGGCATAAACTTTCTCACTCATAATATTGTTAGATCCCTTAGCTTTTGAATGATCTCTCTAGCTCAGCAAACGTAATGTACTTTATTATTTGCTAAACTATATCAGTTTGTGAAGTTTCTTCTAAGACACTAGTAGAAGTGTTGTACACCAGTCTGAGACCCAATCGAGGTTGGCTTTCAAAGAAAATATGACTCCTATTTTGGAACGCCTAATAGTACTATTTGTTCTAGGAATTGTTTGAACACATACATACGCGCGCGCGGGCACGCACACAAACATACACAGAGTGAAAGAGAGACACAAACACACACGCACTCTTTCGAATGAATGAAATATTTAAAAACATACACAGAGTGAAAGAGAGACAAACACACACGCACTCTTTCGAATGAATGAAATATTTAAAAATATATTCCCAGGGAAGAATTATTACTATTTCCATGTAAATTCATCGCCTAACAAAAGACGAAGCCTTTCATTAAAAGGCTTCAGGAAATCATCGAGTAGTCTTTTCGTTTCTGAAAGCATCGGCACCATGGAAACGCCTCGTTTTCGCTTGTCGTTGATTATATAACCACCAGTAATGACTCTCGCCAGATCATCAGGCAACTTTTCTGAAATATAGATGTGGCGTAATTCAAAAAGTGTACGGGCGTAGGAAAGTGTGTACCTTGAATCAAAGTAGACCCTTTCCTATGCCATTAATTCCAATTCCGGTATTGAATTGACCCCACGTCTGACTTTGATCCATATGAAGGCTTAATCTAGATCATTATGGTGCAGGAGGTCAAACATAAACAGCTGTACCTTCCTGCTTGCTAAATAACGTCAATCTTTCTGTTAGCTATTTAACATGGATCAGTAAAAAATGTTAATATGTTCGTATGATCGCAGGCACACAGACAATTGTGTCGATTGAAATAGATATGTAGGAACTGAAATTTAAAAACCCTGAATTGATCTTTTCCTCCAGTTTATACATGATTCTGTGTGTGCATGTGTGTGTGTATATATGTGTGTGTGTGTGCGTGTGTGTGTGCGTGTGCGTGTAGATACGCATATATATCTCAATGTACACAGGTTTGAATAATCGGGTACCATAGTGTTACTAATATCGTATATGTGTTGATCTATAACATCCGTGTATGCGTTGATGATTGGATAGACGGAGTACTTACTAAGTCCTAAGAATGCGTAGGCTTTATTTAGGACATCCACCCTATCACTGAAGTACCTCTCCGATTTGATGACAAGGATCTGCTTCCGCGGAAACACGGTCAGCCAATCATGTAACATGACAGCATATAGCGAGGCCCGCATATGCAGCTATAAAAAGCGTAAACAACGTAAACAATGAGTCAAGGTACTACTGTTATGTCGCGTTCATTGTTTATTTACAAGAGCACGTCATTTATCTATAAATAACGAGCCCTATTTATTTAGAATGCTAATTATAACCAATAGCCCACTTATGATTATGAGAAAATGTCGAACTCTCCCAGCATTATCATATATACAAGAGAACCACTATTTCATTATACTATCTTATTATTCCATGAATCACACAAACACACGCGCACGTACACACGCGCGCGCGCGTGTGCTGGTGTCTTAAAGAAGGCTGATACGATAACCTACAGCCCTAAGTATTTTGCCATAAAACACGATTGTATTCTTAAGTTATTTTGTAATAATAATAATAATAATAATAATAATTTTAATACTACTATTATTATTATTATTATTAAACATTTGCTGAAACCTTTATTGTCTCATAAACATTGATTCATGAATGGTTAAAATGGCGGTTGTCACCATGGCTGGCTGCATCAATTGTGGGCTTTATTTTATTTCTTACCTACGTAGACTAATTATTAATAAATTGAAATCTGGAATAAGCGATCCAGCTGCCAGTTACCCGGACGACTAAACCTCCTCCCTACAAACGTTTCGCCGCGACAGTTTTAACCCAAACTTCTACAAACGACCATGGCCAGGAGCAAGGAGTCCCCCATCCTGACTCACTGGCCAACACAACCGGCTATATTACGTTATATCGTCAACAGTCTGGAATTAGAATTTCAACTATTCATCAAAGGACACCGATGCTGAATATCCCGTATTCATTTGTCACATTAATAGTATAACTTTGATTGCCCTTTTCCGTGTTTCTATTTCTATATTTCAATCAGGCGACTGATTCACTTATTATGACTTTGAACGGTTTTTTTATTGTGATATTTACCGGCAAAATGTCTCTGTTTACTTTAGGGTCGTAGAAGCATCCTCTTATCGTCCTATTCCTGAAGCAGTCAGTTAGCAGGCGTAGAGCTTTAATGACGTGGTCATGAAATACTTCCGGTCTGTCTTGAGGCTTAACATTTCGGTAATGAGAATAGACCCTAAAATAATCACAGAAGAAAACGGTTTCCCGTCAACTCTAAGATATTGTTGTTCTTCCGACATAACGTAAACGGCACGTAAAAACAACGGCATGGCATCAGTTATTTACCTTTCTGTTGGGTCTCTGAGGAGGAGGATAATTTTTGCCGAAGGTGTCACGTGGCGTATCACGTGGGGTACGCCATATCGCGGCTCATCAAGATCACGATTTCCAGGTATTAGACGCCAACCATCGTTATCGTAACAATATGAAGGTGTAGCTTCTCCTGGGGGGGGGGATCATTAACAGGTTTTAGTAAGCTATCTCATACGGGTAAGTTTCTATATTACGAGCGTGATATATTCATTTCAACATTCGGGGGGTTCTATTCACACTTTCAAATGTTACCTATTAGTGCATGCCACAAAAAAAACATCATCTTCATTAAATAGACAATTTATACGAAAACTATACTGTTAATGGCGAAAGGGTGTGGTTTATTTGGTGCAGTAAAAGAATACGAAAAGCGGATCAGGCCAGCTTCAAAGAAACTAGCAATTACGACGGTCGTGGTGTGTGCGCTAAATATGTAAACAATATTTTTGGTTTAGCGATGTAGGATGTAGACCTGCTGAGTGTAATAATTACAGAAACAAACACTTCTAGAATGATCTATAAACGTTCTGTTTGTAAACTAACCAGTCAGCGACTGAATGTGGGATACTTTCCACGTCTGCCATATTTGTTCAGCTGCCACATCAAACAGATCGACGTAATCTCGGAACCGAGCATTAGCTGAGCCACCTTTTGAAATAAAAAATTAATAAATATTGATTTGTAAAGAAACACCTGAAAATAGAACAGACCCGAAGATCGGAGGCATTTATAACTAAAATATACGTATAGTAAATATATAGTACAATTACTTAATTTATATTACTATCACATGAGAACGTATGCCATATAAACTTGTGTATAAGATGAGGTTTTAATCCTTAAAAAATATTTTTTTCCCTACTCATATCATACACGAGTCAGCCGAAAAAAGGCGTCTCTGCTGGTGAGCGATAATAGGTACAATTTCATTTTTTATATTTCAGTTTGCTCTACTCGTGTTTCTACTAAACAGTTCGATTTAATTCGCAATTATCAATATCAGCGACAATTTTGTATTGTAATTTGCTTCATTCGATGTTGTAAAAAACATAAAGCTGTGAGTATCAGCAATAATTAACAATTTCAAATTGATTAGCTGTCTGCGTAGTTAGTTTTATGTATAAATATCCCCGATGTCTTTGGCTGTGAAATCAGTTCTACATACACACATATCTCTACCACGAGTTCGGCGTTCTTGAAATTTTAACATGCCAAGTCAAAAAGAAAACGCATTTTTTTCTGAAAATAACATCTTTTAAAAGTTTTCAATTCTGCCTCGTCTTATATTCGAATTAAGCGGTTATCCGCGACATTGACCGATATACTGCACCCGTCTTATATACGACATAGACTTATACACAAGTATATATGGTAAGTAAAATAAATGTAGCAACCGGCCTTATCTACGCTAAAGTTTTACGCTATTTTAACCCATGGGATGACATATGGGCTGGTTGATGAAAGATCCCAGCTCGAACCGCTTCATGATAACTTACTTTTGTTTTTAGCCATACCCTATTAACCCATAATCCGAATTGAAAACCTATCTATTTGATATTGCTTTTGATATCATCTAATAATAATAATAATATTGATTATTATGTTCTGTATAATTATCATATATATTAACCTATGTACAGCCCCTTAGAATGGTATAACTAATTTTGGCGCTTTATTAAGTGTACATTGTCGTCGTAATTCTTTGGGCGCCTCCGTGGTCTAGCGGTAGCGTGTTGGACCACAAATCACTACCACCCTTATTCGAATCCCGGCGTGGGCATATTTGAAGGTTTGTTTCATCTTTGACTTCACTTCATTACCTTTGGAAGTCGCTCGGCCCATTCAGCCTACCATGTGCACAAAAGTGGCCGTAAAACACCAATCATCATCGCCGTAATTCTTTATTTAAGCGAGTTCATCTGAAAATGTCTGTATCCGTTTCATATCGAAATGGCCCTACTTGGACCATATTGTTCAATTCTATACCACAGTAAAACATCGTTGTTTACGAATGAAGTAAAAACTCAACAGGCTTTGTTTAACTTCTATGAAGACTTACACAAAATGGCGTAATATTCAGATTCAATTCAGCTGAAACAAACAAAAGACGAACCGCATTTTGGTGTTCGAGCAATAAACGATACACGCCTTAACACAAGTTTAACGACATCGGCATAGTTTAATTTGACATGAACATACGCCAGATACAAATTCTGTAACTTATCACCTTTAATGTATCATTTGTTAGTAAAAAATAATCGAACAATGCACAATAATAGCCTAATAGATGAGTATTAATATTAGTAATGGACGAAATGATAGTTATTTTACGAGGCTGGCTAAATTAAAAGAAAGAGACGCATGTGGTCAGTAATTTACAGCTTCACGACGGGGACTAATTGTAAATAAATTTAGAATTTGCAAGAAGATGGCATACTCGGAGTAAAACTTCCTCTACTATAATTGGACGACCGGGATTCGAACCTCCGAACTCCTACATACCATAACAACTCTCTAACCGGCAAGGTCATAGCGCCTGTTTATTGTACGAACAAAGCTATAGATGCAGCCATACGGTGTGAATAATTATTGGATCCGACTCTGGTGTCATAGGTGTGGAGACGGTTATCTATTCCACAGATAGCTTAGCGGGTAGATCTGAATGTTGACTGTCCAGAGTAAGTATAAAAAGGGGAATGACGGCCTCATACTCCGGAAGAGTCTGGATTATAAATAGAAACATTGCAGCCACACTGCAAAAGGAATAAACACACGAGAGTGTTCAATGCCTCAAAATGTATAATATATCACTGAATGCTCGCACGTGGACCGAGATCTTATAAGATCCGTGAATTAATTTCACAGCGCTCTATCAAAAAGTCAATAGGCTACATTGAGATATTAAGCGCTGAATTTATAGTGTCTAGCTTTTGTCAAATGCAGGTGTTGTACAGGTAAACAGATCGAAGGGGATGGAATACCTTCTGTCTCTGATTGATATTATGTTTTAATGGTGTTATTATGTTATTGCGATTAATGGTCAGTTTAGGTAGCATCCATATAACGGTGAGCTATGACTATCTAAATTCAGAGAACAGCCAATCTATAATGAGAAACTAATTGTCTAATTGTTTCTACCAGGCAAGTGTTCTATAATGTTCACAACTTCTTGCTCTCTCTCTCTCTCTCTCTCCCTGTGTGCATGCATATATATATATATATATATATATATATATATGGGGGGAATAAACATTACAATGGGGGGGGGGAGAATGAAAATACAATACAGTAACAATTAATCGTACATACAAAGCATATTATTTCTAAACGATGAGTTTTCCTGAAAGGTACTACGACTTAACCTGTATTTCAATAAATAAAACTGCATATTTAGTGTCAAAAGTGTACCAAAATGTGGTAATTCTAACAAGTTTATGTATCACACAGACACACAGAGAGGGCGAGAGAGAGCGAGATTAAGAGAGATTAGAAAGGGGCTGGGCGCTTTATAAAACACAATTTAACATAACCCCCCCCCCATCAAGACATATAAATAAAAAGTAACTAAATAATATCTTATTTACCTAGCCTTGCATTCCACCACGTCGGCTCCTTGGCTGCTGGTTCGGCGATATTTGGATGTCTTATCAAATTCTCGAAGAAATCTGTCGTACCACTTTTGGAAGCTCCGATAACATAGAAATACGGCAAACATCTAGTTCTTCTAGCATTCGATCCGTGTCGCTGTAGTCGATCAGTGAATATTTGTTCCAATTTCCCGAATGAGGGCTGTAACATGGCAGGGAAAGGGTTGTTGCTGTATGGCGTGGCTGAGCTGAGGCTTTCTTGCCAACAGGGATTCGTCAGCTCTCGGAGATAATTAAAAACTCCCTGACGCGTAGGTGATGGTAAAGTAATACAATGGAAACGGGAAAAATAACAAAATAAATATTCAAACACACTTTATTTCGAAATATAATCAACATATATTTTTGAGCCCCCGATACTTTTCACTGATAGAATAAATTACAGCCTAAATGAATGACTGTCCTTATGCGTTCTATATGATTGGTCTTGCTTATTCAATTAATAATGGCCGAAATTGCAGCTTGGCTACTTCAAATCAAAGAGTCGCATACGGTCTATAAGTTACAGCTTCACCACAGGAACTAATTCTAACTAAATTTATAATTTGCCATAGATGGTGCATTCGGCGGAGAAAACCTTGCCGGTTGCCTAGATGGATGAAAAACTCCCACCTCCTATAATGCCACCGCCGGGATTCGAACCTCCGACCTCCCGCACAGCATGACCCTAACCATGAGTAAATAGTCTCACACTACCCATGAGGCCGCAGAGGTAGCCGAAATAATTAATTAATTAATCATTCATGCATCAATCAAATACTACTACTACTACTACTACTAATAATAATAATAATAATTTTATTAATAATAATGTACAATGAGTACCAAATTATCCAAAATTAGTTTTCCTACTTTGAAAAGTAGATAAAGTTATAGAAGAAATACTAACTGACTACTATCTGATTGATAAATAGACTGACTCACTAACACACTCACAACTCCAACTCACCCAATTAACAGCTCTCTTATTAACTTCGCCAACATTAACTCTATATAACAGACTGGAGGCCTTCAGCTGACTTAAGTCGCCAGTCAAAACACTCAAATTAGCCCATAATGACGTCACAACTCCTAGGTGCGCCTCATTTCCGAATGTCGTAAACACATCAGGCGTGTCGATAGCATCTGCCACGTGTACCCCGTTGTCGTCGATTCCGTATTCGTCATGATTTGTTCCGCGTTTATATATATTATTGCTAACAAACAGATTTCTTACACAGTTTACAACAATAACGACGCCAACGGTAGCCGATACAACCTTAACGCAAAATCGTAGCTTCGACAGCAGCCGCATCGTATGACTGAGTATTAGGACTGAAGATGTGTGTGTGCGTGTGTGTGGGTGTGTGTGTGTGTTCGTGTGTGTGTGTGTGTGTGTGTGTGTGTGCGTGTGTGTGCGTGTGTGTGTGTGTGAACCTAACACACAGTACTAAATACCGACAGTATAGCAAACAATATGATGACGTATATTAGACATCTTTACTTACCATGGTTCATTTGAATAATGATATTCATAGGTCCATTCTGCGTTAATTATAGCTACCTGTTCTCTCTCTCTCTCTCTCTCTCTCTCTCTCTCTCTCTGTGTGTGTGTGTGTGTGTGTGTGTGTGAGTAAGTGTGCGAGTGCCTATGTGCGTGCGTGTTAGTGTGTGTCTGTGTACTATTTATGCACGTATTATTTATTTATTTAGTTCGATTGTTATTTATCAGAGAGTATCATTATCAACGTTGTATTATAGCAACTAAATTTCGCGACATTACTGTATGCCGTCTAACAAAATTCTACTTTGAAAATTTACTTGACTTTTATAATTGCAACCATGATCATTCATTTAACGGCATTAAAGATGGCACTAAATTTAAATCACATGTTTTTAAAGCTATACATATAATAATGACATAATCCCCTAAACACAGTTTTAAAATAAGCAAAGGTAATTTTTTCGTTTGGTTTATGGCAAGTCAGAAAAAAAGTCTTGATATCAAGGTTATATACTCAAGATTTATCTTAGCAAACATTTTCAAAGGAATACAGAACTTACATGAATATTATATATATATATATATATATATATATATATATATATATATATAATATATATATATATATATATATATATATATATATATATATATATATATATATATATAATTATTTAGTGCACGATAACAAAGGAACACTAACCAGGACAATAATGTATATTTTGATACATTAGGAATGTACACTACAATAGAAAAGGCAGTATTTAAAAAAGGAGTTGATTGTCAATCCTGTTATTACAAAGCCGCGGGTACTGTTATGGTAAAAATAAATGATCACGTAAGCTTTTACCTGCTTTTTTTATTGTTCGAGCATGATAATTTCGTTAGTTTCTGAAAATGTGTAAGTGTACATTCCTAATGTATCAAAATATACATGATTGTCCTGGTTAGTGTTCCTTTGTTATCGTGCACTAAGATACATTTATTTCCCAAAGAATATTCAATTTAAGCAATTTTATTTGCTCTTAAATACCGGGTTAGTTCGTTATATGTCGTGGCATTCCGAAGGTGCAATGGTTAAGGTACTGCTTTGCAAACAAACGTAGGTTCGAATCTCGCTCTAGGCTGGCGCCCCTCGGCCATGCATCATAGCCGTGACAAACCCCGAGGCTAAAAACTCAACTCATTGATATATTGTGTCAGTTATGATGGGTTTTTTTTAATTACTTTCTTTTGTTTGATAAATAAATTTTGGACTTGAGAAATATAAGTACAGGTCCCTAAAGTAAAATCCATAGTCTATTTTAGCAGACAAAAATAAATGAGTAAAACACGTGTCTAGTCTTCTGTAAATGGTATCTCTTAATGCACATAGAGCGCCCCCGTGGTCTAACTGGTAGCGCGTTAGATCACAGGTCAATACCACTTGAGTTCGAATCTCGGCGTTGGTATATCTTAAGGGTGTTTCATCTTTGACTTCGCTTCATTACCTCTGGAGGTCACTCGGCCCACTTAGACTACCGTGTGCACAAAAGTGGCCGTAAAACACCAACCATTCATCATCATCTTAATGCACATAACGAACAATAAGTTACATGAACTAATTGATCCACGTGTATGGTAGTTCAGTGAGTATAGTGCGACACACTGACCTAGTTTTCCGGTGGCCGTCAATCATCCTCATTACAAAAGTGAGAAATATTAGACAATCTCAAAGCCTCAATTTTGTTGTTGTTTTGGTTGTAGGTTTAAATATATTTTCTGGAGAACTAAGTTTGTGAAAAGGCTAGGTTTGTTTTCACTTTTTCCTTCAAATTCGTCCAAACAAAAAATGTATTCCTATCCAGACTAACAACAGTTCTGATTGTCAACATTGTGGCTAGATTAAAAGTAATCCGTAACAGTCTAAATATAACATCTGCAATAATCAACAACCTGTTGCAGTGATGCTATTATTCTGCAATTGTGTCATGGAGTGTGACGGTAATATACAGTAAGAGTGAAATGCCTACTTAGTGGGTGCTTTATTTAACCTAGACACATATATCGCCACCCCCGGTATATACACCCAAGAGACAAACTTCTTCGGAAAACTCCCACAAATACCCACAACCCAAGGCTTAGAACCCCTGTCTGGAGCTGTTCAGGGGCGTGTAGTGAGTGCTCTAACCGCAGCTACGTACTACTCTGATTAGAGCACTAAAGGAGTGTATGCAGTAAAGGAAGTCACGACATGCTTGATGTTGTCCTCAAGGTGCGAACCTGACACGGAGATCAAACAAAAGAGGATGATTATACGTAGGCAGTCTAATCAACACACACATAGGGTTTTCTCTCAAAAATTCGTACGATCGAGAAGATATCAAACACAACGTGTATACAAACTAGGATGATGATTGAGGTTTTACGGACACTTTTGTGTACATGGCAGGCTAAATGGGCCGAGCGCCGTATACAAGCTAGGAATACACACATTATTGTGGTTAAATGGTAAAAACACCACCGAGAATGTTCATGCTACCCTAATTAATTGGATATTATATTTCATATTATTGTTCCTTAACTCTCATACTTATCTGATGTGCTACAATTAATGATATTAATGTATATATGCATGTTTAATTGATAAACCGGTCATCGATATTTCTTATAATCTATATAATTAATAATTAATGATCGTTCTTATTTCGGACTGCATATATTAAACAAGAATACTATCATCACTCAGGAATAGAAATACTGCATCGCATCTCGAGTGGTTGCATTGGGCTTTGTTTTTCGGGGAGAATCCTCAGGCTGTCGCTCATTCGGCACAGCCTCTATGTTGGCGTGGTTGAAAACAATCCCCCCCCCACACACACACACACACACCACCACCACTTACAGGGGAGCAGTACGGAAAGATGGAGCCTAAATACCCTGAAGGTGGTCACTGCCAGAGTGTTTTACCTTCTCGGGGCGTCTTTAACGTCCCCTTTTATTTTTTATAATTCAGTGGAGACGGCAGCTCCATTTAACGTAGGCAGCCACCCACGATGCTGTGAGCCGAGAAATTAATCTCTGGAAAAGTTTCGCCCACTTGCTGAGATCGAACTTGTGACCCTTGGCGCCGGGTGCTAAACCGCTATGCCACCAGAGCTCACTTGGCTGGAGATAGAATGCGTTCAGATACAAGTACATGCTGTAGTGGCGCCACCTATCGAATGAAAGCCTGTGTTATTAATAGCCGATACAACGTAACCCGCATTACTCTGAGTTGACAGTAAAATAGTAAATATGTGTCTTCTGACAGATTCGATTGTTACCAAGAGCTAGATTTAGAACACATCGTCACAGAACGTCAGCTACTCTAAGAGAGGTATCTCGTTTTTGCCAGGTAAATCTATAAAATAGCGGATTCTGTCAACAGGAAAATGTAGCGGTAAAGCCTAAAGCGGTAGTAAAGCCTACTAAAGGCGTAAGCAAATAGATCTAGAGTAGACCTAGTCCTAGACTCTACTACTCACCTAGTCTAGAGTCTACTGAAAAGATCTAGGCAATAATTGAATAATATTTAATAAGCATAGCTTAATATGGTAATGATAACCATAGCAAAATACAGAAACGCCCTGTTAGATGTCGACCTGTGGGACTAGGGATCCAAACCCTGCCGTCTTGTAAATACACTACTCACTACTACTAGGCAGCAGGCTAGCTCTAGAGAATACTCTTTATACTGTATCACTGTATGGGCTTATAAAATAATATACGATTGTAACGAGTCAGGTCTAGTCTGGGAGTCTAAGAGACTCCCATACTAGACAGATACACTGAGACCACTGATCAATTGAACACCGGTTAGATCTATGTAACAGCAATAAGTGTAAAACTGTAATGCATGCGTACACTCTTTGACTAAATCGAATTAAGGGAAGGACATGTATTATTTCGAAGTCATCAATGCCATTAAGACATTTTTAAACACATTATCAGCTTCGGGTCTTGTGCTGATGAGATAGCTCCCAGAATTTAACAAGGCATATTAATATGCAGGACCATACTCGTCTCATAATTTCTGTAAAAGTGTTGAGTTATATCAATATGTGGTGATGTTTTATGGTCAATTTGGGGCATATTATCGGTTAAATGGGTCAAGTAACTTCCAAAAGTAATGAGGCATATTTGAAGGACCTGGAATCAATGCTTACCCCAAATATCACTAATAACAGTAACAACGTGATGTCCAGCAAAAAAGGTGAAGTGCCATATAACCCCTAAACTGACACATACATCTGCAGCAAATGTCCACAAGAAAAAAATACATGGTCATCCCTTGATTCTATTTAGTCAACAGGTTCACCTATGCATTACCACATCCACAACAATAACAACCTCATATGGGAAGAAATGAAACTACTTAGATCTAACCGACAGAGACTTGATAAATCTGTGGCTTATATTGATATACACCAACTGAGCAGACAAAGTGTGTTGATATTTAAGCTAATGTCATTATCAGACATAATATTATAACAGGGTTCCCACACATCCTGGAAAACCTGTAAAACTTGGAAAATAACAAATTAATTTTCCAGGTCCTGGAAATGTCCTGGAGTTTTACAAAATCTGGAAGTGTCCTGGACAAAAATATTGCCTGTGAAAAAAAGGAAACTTAGAACAAAAAGCCTGTGAATAAATATTATGTCTGTAGAAGAAAACTTTGGTTATAGACGAAAAAATGTATCCCATTTTAGTTAAAATTTAAATAAAAATACAGTGATCAAACAGCTATGTCAATAATCGATTATAGGTTGATTAAATATATGCTTTTTCGCACATATCTTGATTTATTACCTTTAAATCTTGTATATTTTGTCCTGGAAAATGGCAATTTTGTCCTGGAAATGTCCTGGAAAATAATATTTCCTTGGCTGTGGGAACCATGTATAATCGTGTGGATTTTTAGCTCGTAAATAATCTCAGTAAAATATGTTAAATGGTATACATGTATTTCAGTGGACAATGTATTTTTCCCAGCACTGTAAATACATGAACATTCTCCACATGGCCCATATATCTACCCATAATATCTATCTTAAATGTCAATTGTAATGTCTTATTGGATCTATTCATACAAAATAATGTGCCTATACCATAATTCTAACGTAAGAATTATAAAGCAGTGGTTCAAACATTTGAGACCAGAATGGAGCAAACAATTGAATATAGTTTAACAATATAGCTGGGCATTTATTTATACTGACTTCACCTGAAAGTTATGCATGCCAACTAGCTATTTATTTAAGTAATTGCTCTACTTTTTGGTAAATGTTCAACTCAATTAAATAATTTTATTTGAAACACAAGACTAATTTCGCGTAAAATTGTTTCACTATCAAATTAGTTTCTTCCACTGTATAAAGTCACATAGCTTGCAAAGTGTTTTGTATAGATTAGAGTATACAATAATTTTCAGATGTTGATAAAGGACACAAACCTTGTGGTTTCCATCTTAATACATGTGATGTCTACTGAGAAGCCTAATGTCTGCATTTTCTAATATTATGAACCAGAAAAGTATATAGTTTAATACAATACTAAGAAAATGAGGATATTATTACAGGGGTTGTACATAGCCCCGAAAACCCTTGAATTTAGAAAGTTTGTTCAAGAGTCCCAAAATCCCTTGAATAGTGTACATTTTTAGACATAAACCCTTGAAAACTCTTGAAAAGGTGGTTGGTTGTTCATGAATTCTTATAATAAACCTATATATATGTCCATTTATATATTGAACATATAATTATTAAATTTGCCAAAGTAATTTAATTTTCATTTTGGTTGTATTAAGAAAACTATTGGATATTTTGTAAGTGTCGCTAGGTGGTGCGGTGACTAGATAATCTTGATGATAGCTTAAGCAGCAGGAAATTGATTTTAATTTGATTTGTTCATGCACCAGGAAAAGACATAGTGAGCAAAAAGATTGTGTCACTGTTATGTTACGGGTCATCCACCATTTTGCATAAAACATGAGTTCAGTAAACCTCACAATTTTACGTGATAAACAATGCCTGCAACAAAGGGAAAGTGCAAATTTAGGGAGGAATGGTTACAAATAGCTGAATACAAGGAGTGGGTGTGCCGTGATCCAACTGGCAACAATCGCCTGGTTGAAATATTGTGTCAAATCGATAAATCTCAACAACGGCAGCTGGTTTAATATGGATAGTCTCATCAAAAGTACAGCCCACAACAGTTTAGTAATATTATAGTTTATACCTATAATTCAAATTATATTCTAAAACAGCAATTCAGAAGACAGATTTACATTTAGATCTAGTATGCAAGGGCATATATCCCAAGCAAATACGCAGTTGCATATAATAAATCTTGCATATTATCACATTTGATTTATGTATTAATTCGTAGATTGGTTATTTTTGGTGCAATGCATTCCATTCACCCATTCAATATGTTCCTCATGAAACGAACACTGTATTACATCCCAGACCCCTGCCACATAAATTGAATTTAGTATTCCTGATATCTGCATATCAACAAAACCGCCATAAATACACCCCCATGCATAACACTACACTAAGACTATTATTTCAGGTATCCAATATATATGTTTACAGATCTTAATTCAGTTCAATTTATTAACCAACAATGAGATGACATTCCAGAGAACTGATATGTCAGGTAAATGATCAAACAAGATTAAAAGAACATTTTAACATATGACATTCATGAGTTAATAATTGAAGTAACTTGAATATGTTATACGATAAAATTGATGTGTGGGGTAATATATTAATTTAGTTAAACGTTTTCACAAGGATACTTGAAAAAGAAATTTTGGCTTAAACGTTTAAATGCTGTTTTAGCATTTGGCTATGATACTCAGAACAAATTCTGGTCTAGTGATAGCAGAATGTCTGCAAATTCATTTGACGATCAGACATTTAGCATTGCTGCAACATGATTCTAGAATATTCTTTGTGCGGATGTGCCTAAGGAAAAGTCTACTGCATTTTGGGATTATTCAGTTCCAACAGTTTCCTTAATAATACCTTGACCTAAAGGTTTTCTTTTACTTGGTTTGATTCTTGTGAGTTGTTTGTTTAACTGTTCTATACAGTGACTGAGCACAGTTTTCAGAATCTGGCACATTATAAATCCCCCGTTTGTTTTTATTGTGTTTAGGTGAGGCTTCAGGTTATAGAGAACACATTATTTGATCACAGCACCATGGACAGTGTTGACAAAGCAGCCGATCAGTATGATATCAACGGGCCACGCTTTAAGCCCGATGCTTACCTCAGCAAACTGCTCAAGGAACGCTCTCTCACAGAACTTATGGACAAGGAGACTGAGATGGACAGACACATACGATCTCTGGACAGTAACATGCAGACTCTGGTCTACGAAAACTACAATAAGTTCATTAGTGCCACTGACACAATAGAAAAGGTTGGCAATCCTATTTATTTATCATATACAGTCACTATTATGCATATGAACTCTTCATAGTGTAGTGTCATAATTTTTTATAATTTTACCTAGAGCATTCCCAAAGTTCAGTAGGTTTTGTTTTACGAACACAAAGTGACAAGAATTGCTTTTAAATTGGTAATAAAATGCGATTTATTTTAATTAATGGTTAAAGGAAGTTACTGGCTGAATAAATCTTTGGACACATTTAGGTTATTTTTTACAGAATCTAAGCCATGTTTAAAATAATGAAGAACACTAAATTACTAATGTAAAATTTAGACCTGTACAGTTGTCAAGGAACTGCACTGCAGGCCTTAAAACATGGGATCTGTGACATTTCATCCACCGATAGTTGTCCCTCAGCCATATAATGACATATAGTGGATGTGAGACTAGCACTTTATTTACCTCAGAAAGAGATGATTGTTTAATGTATACCAGACTTCTTAGTTTTCATAAGTTAGTAGAAATAAAATGGTGTTTGCCGTATCAGAAAATTAGTTAATTTCAGTAAATAGTTAGTGAAATACAGTTTGGTATGTTGTGTGTAATTGAATATTTTCCTTAGAACTAGAAGTGAGAGAGAAATGAATATTTTTAGTGAGCTGTAAGATGAACATTTTCATTAAGAAAAAAGAAATGAACATTTTTATTAAATGATGAATCAAAATCAGGGTTCAAAATATGTGCTAGCTTATTAGCCCCGGGCTAATAGAAATACTTCTGGGTTAGTAGAATATGTGTGTTATTAGCCTCCAGGGCTAATAACACACATATTTGGAGGGTATCTTTGGAGAATATTATGATTAGTTGAAGAGGTATCTGTATGCCCTCAAGAAGCTTGTGCCATTAATGGTAACGATTGATTTTCTCGATCATGCCTGCACACAAAATGAATTGTCTAGCAACTGTGTATGATGTGCTGTGATTGTCTGTTTACATATTTTGGCCAATGATGAAGTGTTTTATGAAGAACTAGGGGGCCCACTATTTAAATGGCCAGCCTTTATCAAAATGCTTTATCCTTGTGCATCACATCATGTTTTACATATATTACCATAAATGATTGAGACTGCTGCATTGTTATCCTAGATTGCTCCGTAAGCTTACCTATTTTTTTTTAAATTGGGCATGTCCCTGGACTCTTTACCTTACCCTCACTACACTTGGGTCTTGCTGCATTCACCAGCATGGCACTCACTCGCTAACTTTGAGGCTAGTAAAACTTCACAGGAGCTAATAGATTTCACAGTCCATTAGCTCTGTGGGCTAAGGACTGGAAAGTCTTAGCTTCCAACTGTTTCCAAATTGTATTCCCAGTAAATAGCGCTTGAAGTAAATATTTAAATTTAGCATTGAGTGAAGTCAGCTTTTATCAAGAAATGAAATTAATGTTTTATAACAAGTCAGATTGGAAATAATTTTTATAGCAAGGATAATTCGACATTAGTCATAACATCATATATGGTTAGTGATATTATTTAAATTCTCAATGTGAAGAATTATTACGTGATTTGATGAATTATAAAAAGGTCCTGTGACCTCTATTAAGATTATATGACATTGCCAGTTGAGTTTTGTTGGCCTTCCTTCTTCGAAATAAAAAATCTTGTCAGTATAATAAATGATCTAATCTCAGATGAAGAATGACTTTCGGAAGATGGAAGATGAGATGGATCAGCTGACTGCCAACATGTCTGCCATCACTGATTCCAGCATGAAAATCAGTAACACGTTACAGGAGAGAAGGCAGCAGATCACTCGGCTGTCGGCTGTACACATGCGACTGCAAAAGGTAATAAACGTAAAATGTTGTAAACGTTTGCAGCAATGTGCAGGAGATAATGATCTACAGTGTTACCTTGAAGGTAAACATACTGAATGACACTCAAAGTCAAAATAATATGTATAGTAGTATTTGGTCTCTCTTCTCTCTCTCTCTCTCTCTCTCTCTCTCTCTCTTATTTATAACTATAAGTAAGTAAGTAATTTATTCACTAACAACATTGTGATATAATAATACAGGTACATGATATGTTAAATTGTCTCTCCATAAATGTGATGATGTTAAATGTTTGATTTATACTATGAATATAAAAAAACATTATATACATATTTCTTCCCCATCTTATGCCACCTTGATATAGAGCCCACTACAAAGACTGGCGTGCTTTCATCTTGTGTCTCATGTCTATATGACCTCCTGCTGTTCTGTTACAGCCACACTAACCCAATTCCCTAATACATCCTGGCTACATTACAATATTGTCCATTATACCACACAAGAGGATATAACATTTGGATGCTTGTATCCTGGTTATTAAATGTTTGATGATTTTTCACAACAAGGAAAATACTTCCACATCTGGGCTCTTTGCCAATCAAGAAAATTCAGACTAAGTTTTAACACTTCGTATTTGTCATAACCCAAAACATTACCAATGGTCACTAACATGTATACTCGCTTATAAGTCGCACTTTTGTTTATATTCCAAAATCGACCCCAAAATCAAGTGCAACTAATACACGGGTCACACTAAAAGGGAAGGTAATATTTGGCATAATTTAGGGCAAAATACACTAATATTGTCTTTCAACATTAATAATGAATATATGAACCATAAATAAATATATTAGGTGTGTTTTCTCTGTTGTCTTTCAAATCCAAACTTAATCATGAAAACCGTCATGATTATTTAATCCAATGGTCTAATTAGTGACTTGATCACAAAGATGTGTCGTTACTATATGTGAGTGTGTGTATTTGAATGGAATGGTAATTCAGGCCACGCAAAGAATTACCATAGGAGCCACATCAAAGGAAAACGATTACAGCAAACACACTCTCATGACTCTGTTAATTACTTCCAAAGCTGGCATGGGAACTACTAATAAATTACTTCAAACAGCATTACAGCAAAACTGAAGCCGCCGTTGTTACCTATCGTCACACAGTGGGTGAAAATGGCCTGGGATTAAATCAACCCCACCATCATTACCAAATCGTTCAAGACGTGCTCTAGCAGCAATGATTTAGATGACACGGAAGATGAAGTATTGTGGGATGAACACCATGACAAATCCGACACTGACTACGGCGAAGAAGGTGATGAGATGTATGATGACACATGAACCTGTACAACAGATATTCAGTGAAGAGAGTGATGATGATGAATATTGCTAATAATTTGCTGATTTTAGTGCATCGCACACGCGGGTTCAACTCTATTCTTATTGGTCCTAGAAACAGGTGCGTCTTATATGCGAGGACAACTTATATGCAAGTATAAACAGTAATTACCCAGTGTGTTGAGTAATTCTTGTTGGATGTTTCTCTTCGGAATTTCCCCTCAAACACATATGTCTCGGGTATGACCATTGTCTAGATTAACAAACCAGTCAATCAACTATACCAGTGATGTTTTGTGTCCACAATAGGCTAAATTGAGTGACCTTCAAAGGTAATGAATGAGCTGAACTGAAAGATTAAACGCACCTTTCAGACATGCCCATGCCCCAAATTTGAACTCAGTGGAAAACTAAGTCAGACATGAAGATTAAAACACTCACCATTGAAGTCCCTCAATAACATTATCAAGACTGAAATATCTAATTATCAATAAACTTAGTACTAAAATGTGAAGTTTTTGACACAAGTGAAACACACACATAAAGCGCTCTCATGCATTTTATTGTGATTGTAGATGCTGATTATTTTAGCTTCTTACGATTAAAAGTTGGTTGAATCTCTTATTCCAGCTCCAGTTTCTGTTTGAGTTGCCTGCTCAATTACAAAAATGTATAGAGATGCAAGCCTATAGTCAGGCAGTAAGGTATGTAATGAAGAGTGTATTTGATGTTAGCTTTTAAAGCTGTCTCGGTTTTGCAGAATATTTAATTTGTATAAAGTTATCCACTGTGTGTGTGTATGTGTCTGTGTATTTTATTCTGTCAAAAGTCACTGGCACAGATAATCCTGAATGTGGGATTTGATTTGTATTTATTTAAGATTCTTTTGCTTAGATACATAATATTCTAGAATAAAACAAACAAGTTGAATACAATGTCTGGATGATTCATTGGGGGCTGATCAGGTTTGCAACTTTCCATGGTGAGATATGTAATATTCATCTCATAAGTCCTAAATCCCTGTGATAATCCTTTAAAACAGTTAATTATTTGTGCAGTTCAGAGCACTAATCCTTTGCAGCTATCATCTATAATAATAAACATAATAGCTTGTACAGCGCGAACATTTCTTTTGGAGTGAACAATTTAATTGTAATCAGAAACCGATGTTCACCATAAGGCAGGCCATCATGGTGTGATAGCCACGGTACTGTTAACACTTATTATAACCTATCTAAACTATATTAGATGTAATGTCTACTATTGAAACATTATGGTTTATGTTACATTTTAATGTCATTTGTCCGAAGAATGTCTCTGTATAGATAAACCAGCATTTTGAGAGCATTATTTACCTCTCGCATACTCAGTGATGAATTATACACTGTACAGTGTACATAGTGTTATATAATGGACACATGAGCTGACCCCAATGCCACTCACTGTTCAATATGCAACACAACATTTCTATTCCAGGATAAAGCTTATATACTTATATTGCTTTATTAAGAGTAGTTCACTACAGTCATTTATGTACTGGATTCCAGGTACAGTTGAGCCCCATTATAGTATACCATGGTCCGTTATAACACAAAATCAGATATAACACAGTCTGACCTTGGACCCCAAATCGTGAAATCCATGACAGAGCATTTTTACTCGAAATGGCTTGAAATCCGCAACTGACCAATAAAATATTTGAAATAATTTGAAAGCGTTTTCACAGTTTGTATTTTGCACGTAAAAAACATAGCCAACAGCCACAAGGTAGCCACGCTTATATTAATTGAGCACTAACTTAATTACACACCACCTTGGCTCAATCAGCCAAACAAACAGCCCAATCACAATCCTCAATTATTGTGTGACTCCACCCACTATATAAGTTTGATGACGTTTTCATTACAAAAGCAGATACACAAACAAATACATTTTCACAGACGTTTATTTGTGCACATGCACCTATAAATGTTCATCTGTAAAACATACAAACACTGAGGTAACATTTATGTTTAAGTCAACAAATGATTAAACAATTACTGGGAACATTTATGAAATAAACAGTTGTATGTAATCTTAAAGGATGGTGCAAAACGAGGTGAATACATGGACTCCCTATTATCGCCCACCCCAATAGTGCCCCTGTCTCGCTTCATGTTCCATCTGTAACATGGTAAATGGGTTGTGGACCCCAATGACCATGTTATAACAGGGCCCAACTGTACTTAAATTGGATCTCCAGAGATATTAATAGGCCATGGAATATATATCTTTAGTTTATTTGTGTGGTGGTGGTGTGTGTGTGTGTGTGTGTGTGTGATAGAAAGATAAATAAATAGATACTTAGATATGTTGTAATGTTATTTAATTAATAACCCATCCAGGTATTATACCAAGACGCAGAAGGTGTTACATCAATATCAACATCTGTCATCGTTCCAAGGTATACAGCATGATTGTAATCTCATTGTGCAACAGCTAAGTCAGAAGCTGAGGGAACAGTTTAGAAATAAAGAGGTAAGAAATAACATAAAGATAAATCAACATTTGTCGCCATCTTTCTTGGACCAGTTTATTTTTGGACATAGATTCTCTAAAAGGTACCATTTCACTTTTCATAGTCAGTCAACAAATAAACATAATGTTGCCTCAGGTCCCAAACTTCAGATATTGTAACCATTCGCTGCAACTTGATTGCCCAATGACATAGGTTTTTTGTAAGGCCATAGTGAGCAGAATTGTAATTGTAATTTAATGTCAGTGAATGAAATATAAATTTTAAACTTAAATCTGATATGTCGTGATGATAACTCTGTATACAGATATAATACTTTGGACTGTTCATTGGAAGAGTTGCAGTAAAAGTGATTAGAATCAAGATCTCTTACAAATGATTTACCAGACACACTGAAAAGCATTCTTAATCCACGAATACTCTCATATTTTAGTAAATCCACCAGCAACTATAGTCTATAATTTTATGTAATTATGAAGAAATTTCGATGGTATCCGATGATAAAAACATTTCTTGATAAAGGTTTTGGTTATATATATATTTTAAGAAATTTCACTCTTGTTGCCACTGTTAAAAATGGGGATAGCTCTATTCGAGCCAGCTATTTATTTGTTGAACATACCATATATACTAGCATATAAGATGCACTTTTTATATTCTGAAATTGATGTCAAAATCCACTGTGCCTTATACGTGGGTCATACTAAAAGGAAAGATAATATTTGACCTAATTTAGGGAGAAATACAATAATATTGTTTTTTAACATTAATAATGAATATCTGAACAATAAACTAATTTATTAGGTGTGTTTTCTCTGTTTTTCAAATCCAAAATTAGTTTCATCAGTAAATGACTATCTGTTATGACTTGGTATGATTTGATATTATAATATCACAGTTGGTATTTCTTGGACATTTAATTATAATTAAATATAATTCTCCTCACATGATGTCTTTTGCTTCTGCCTTGTCTCATGCTGTGCAACTATTGAACTATAGACCTCCAGGTCAGAATTTTAAACACAGTGCTACTCATATCTGTGTTCATCTCATTTCCCCACGAAACAGCCCCTTAGCCATATGTCACTGGTGTGCAGCCAAACCGAGTCATGTGTAGAAAACAATATGGCCAGATTACTCACAGTAGGCATGGGACCTGAAACTGAATCCCTCTAAGTAATGTCTGACAACTCTATGGAGTCAGCCAAAGTGCATTTTAATCAGATACAATTTGTTGTACCAAATCATGTGTATTGTTCCCTGTGAATGTATTTGCACTCTATATGTATTTTGCTTATTTCCAGTCAAGTGCCAGACAGCTGACTGAGTGTGTCGATTTGTTATTACAACTTAATGAACCGGCAGAACAACTTTGTGAGGAATTCCTATCACAGTAAGTATTGTTATAGATAGATAGATAGATAGATAGATAGATAGATAGATAGATAGATAGATAGGTAATTTATTGACCTAAATGTATTCACGGGTGAGATGAAATGTTAGATAATATTATTTTGTCCAATAATTCTTTTTTATATTAGTCTGCAATATTCCGCTAATTGTTCCATATCGTGCCGAAACAGTTCTGACAGATTGTCAAAGTTTTCCAGTTGAAATCTTCGTCTAAGGTGCTGAGATCTGGGACATGACAGTAGAACACAGTGTTCACTTTGGATACCTGTATTATATGGGCAGGTTCTTAGTTCAAATGGAATTTGTGCCCAACAACTTGTTTCCACTCGAAATTGGTATGAACTCAATCACAATCTGGCCAAGGCTATACAATCCGATTCATTAATGGTATACATTAATTCACGTATACAGAGTAATAGGTAATATTGGTGGTGCATGACTCGTGGTCACAAAGGTCAACATATCAGGTAATAAGAGGTGCATTGTTCTGATCGTGTTTGACTGGTATTCCATAATCTTTCTAGCAATAAAATAATTCATTTTAATAAATGTAATACCATGTTTATATACAGTATGGCAATTAACAGAAAAATGCATAGGTTTGAGTTTGTTTTAAATTCTAGTTAATGAACCTAATTGCTTTTCAATTATTACATCAAACAGCTTTTATCCTTTCACTTTTTACAATTCTAAAGATCTTCAGTGTCATAATGAGTAGGTAGGCTTCTTAGCTAATCAAAAGAGCTACATTGGGTTTGTTGTAGAAGAAATAGTATTATTCCAGGAGAATGCAGGTAGAACCAAACTGACTAGAGATGCCACATTATCTAGATCAAAATATACAACCATTCATGTGCAAGCACCATTAACATCAGCATAACATTTATATATAGTGAGTTTGTTATTTTAATGAACAACTTTTTTTGTCAGTAATCAATATAATTGTAAAACGTCAACATTTCACATTTACACCACAAAGATGGAATATGTCAGAATATGTCAACCATTCAGAGTTAAAGTATTTTCCAGTAAAACATATTTAGACCTTAATATTTCATAAACTTTTCAACCTAAAACAAGATGCCAAGCTTAAATAAATCTTTTCAGTAGTATGTTATATGTATTGCCAGTACAGCTATGATACACCAATGTTTGAGCAGATGGTTTGTTTCATCAGTTAATGACTATCTGTTATGACTTGGTATGATTTGATATTATAATCTGAGTACATCATAGTTGGTATTTCTTGGACATTTAATCATAATAAGATTTATATGTATCTTATTAAACAGTGTGTATTGTGTCATGTGTTTTTTTCCCTCCATAATTTCTGTGTCTAGTGCCAGACAGAAGGTGGATGAAGATTTGTCAGTATTAGAAAATCAACTGCAGCAGCTGACTGGAGAAACATCTGGTGATGAGAGCGTCGAAGAGCCAGACGGGAGGGACAGTGACTCGCTGCAAAGGTCTCCGACTATACCAACAACAGGTCCTACTGTAAGTCTAGAGCCTGATTAAAGCTCGTTTCAAAACATGAAAAAAAAATTAATAAACAGTTACTATAAAAATACAAAACAAATTGCCTATGTTTTTTTATTATAACATTTTACGTAAACAAACTTTTTTGTCTGGAGTCTTCTTTGGACTGAGGTTTTTTTGGGGATGCAAAGGACTGAATATTTTTAATTTAAGTATAAGAATATAATCATGAAATGCTGATCAGGATTACAAAATAAAATCAAACCTTTCGGTGGTACAAGACTGTGTTTTTTTAAAAGAATTTTACTATTTTATACATTTTTCATACTTTTGCATACATATTTATTCAGGTTTTCCTGATCAGTATTTCATAATGTGCTGCGTTATTGCTTATGTTTAGTTTTAATGTTTCATGTAAGTCTGCTAACAGAACTCATCTATACACTGGTGCACATTGTGTGAATGAGCCCATGACGTCAACTTATTTGTTTTTTTCACTCATATTGTTTGTTGCATCATCTACTCACTTATGGAACTTGGAAAGCAATAATATTTTTCAAATAGTATGATTAATGAAAAGCAATCTCCATGTGATTACAGTACATAACAGTGATTTAAAATGAATGTATGGGTTCATTTCATGCATTATAAATCAGTAAGTGAAGCACAATTAATGGCAAGACTGTATTTTGCATGGGTTACTTTTAATAATGAACACATCAAATAAACATCATCAAAATACATGTCACATATCCAACGGATGCTACTTAGAAAATTAGATATACAAATAAGATATTTTAATCTAGTTTGTTGTTAAACAAGTGTCACTCACACCACACAGACATCTGAGATTTGAGTTGTTATGGTGCATAAGCATACATGATCAACCAACACAGGTACTCGTGTATGCCATCATATCATAATAATGCATAAAACATTGGCAAAGCAACCATCAGCTTGTAACAAGTAGATACGAGTCTCGGTGCCATACTTGTCAAGATGGACACCATAATGATTTGCTTCGAAGCTCCAACATCATTGGTACAGAGGATTATCATCAGTTGTATATTATCACCCATCCTGGATTTTAAAAAAATAACCAACTAACTTAATTTTAAATAAGTATTAAAATCTGTATAGTACGAAACAAAGTAATTAATTTGAATAGCCCTAGTCTGAAAACTTCATGAATCAAAAAGTTCTAGTCTAGAAGACCCCAGTCCAAAAACATTTTCCTATATATTTCCAAATCCTATATATTTATTCTGAAAATAATATTTGAAACAAAATATTATTGTATACACACCGTATAGGTTTATATTTGTTCAGGATTAAGATGCTGTTAAAATGTAACCCTTACCATCCTTTATATTCTTTTATTTTACCTAAAAAGTTTCAAATAATTGACCAACATGAAAATAGTTATTTGGGGATTGTTTGGCATACAATCTACAAAGTCATCAGATACGGGTTTTTTCTCATTTAAAAGAGATAATATTATATCCATTTTTCTGACATTCTACAGGATGTGCTCCAGTTTATTGACTGTGGGTGCAACGGCTTCCTTAGCAACATGTGTTTGGTGATAGCGTCATACAATGACATGTTCCTGAACAGACAGACCGATGAGTAAGTAATTTCAATATATTGTACACACACTGACCATCTGTAGCCATTTCCTAGTTCTACTAAGTGGTGCCAACGGTACTAACAGTGTTCCCTGCATGCTAACCATATATAATCTGTAATGTTGATCAGATGCCTTCAAAACCTGTAACATTTCTAGTACCTCTTGCACTTGTTAGAAGTATAATCGCCTTGACCTAGTTGGTTAGTTTGTGTAGTCTGCATTCCTCATCTCTGATACCAGTAAAACCGGTAATTAATCTTCACTACACCGGTAATAATTGTTTATCATTTGTAACATATGTAGTATCTGTAATCCTTATGTCATCTATGATACATTTAACCTGCATGTTTGATGCGCACACAAACAAACGCACACACATAAGGTGCACACGCCGTCTGTAACACTAACCCAACACGCAAGTAACATCCATGATGTGGTATCACCTGTGAGACTTGTAACATTTGTGTCACCAGAATGGTTATATATGATATAGTTGCTTCATTTTCAGGTTCTTCATGGATCCTTTTGATCTGTATAGAATTAAAGTGTTTAGGTATATCATTCTATATGTTCCTATTTAGGTTATTACTCTCAATGGTGTGTTCAGTAGTTCAAGTGTTTCAAAATGTTTGTAAGTGTGCTGCACCAACGAGATCATTCACGATCAGTGTTCACCAGTTTCTGCTGATCGAAAATAGCCCCTTTAGTTTTTCTCTTAAGTATATCCATGGCTGTTGTTGGGAGTGCATTTGGTCACAAACCTCAAAAACGTGGGTTCGACTCCTGCCCAAAATCTGAAGGATATCTCGTCTTTCATTTCATGTTATCATTACTTTTGGAATATTAATTGTTTTCCATACTTTTAACTGCGGATGAGTTTCCCCATAACCGTGACATGTTACGTGTTACTGAGGTTTAGTTAGACTGTTCGTTAGACTGGTGTCCCTCCGGCGAAATCATTCCGTTGATGTGCACTTTGGCCAAATTCTCTATTCATTGAGCAGAGGTTGAGGGAAGTAAATGTTGGTAGTAAACGCTGGTCCTACTGTACGCACACCATTGTTTTAGTGTTTAGGGGTAATAACTCTGCATTATCTGGAGTAATGTACAGATTAATGTAGCCGGTAATGAACCTAATGAATAATATACCAAGAGTTTTTTGGATTATTCCATTACTCAGGGTACATTTTTCGGCAAGTTCAATTGTAGCAATAATGGATGATGTGGGCAGAAAATATGGCGGTGGTTGATGCAGTTCATTATTAAGTATGTTATTAATGGATTGGAATGTTAAGAGCATAGGTTGGTTGTTAAAGTTTAATTTTGGTACAAGAAAATGTTACATTTTAGTTTTTATTCACCTGTAATGGTTTTGGTTTTAAGGAAAATTTATGGGTTTGTTCACATTATGGTGGTAGTTTTTCCCTTTTTGTTTATTTATCTAATATATATATATATATATATATATATATATATATATATATATATAAAAATGTCACACCATGCCAGATTACCTGTATTTTATCCAACAGCTCCCTAAAATTATAATCAAATGTTTACGGACGTCCCCTTGAAATAATTGTGCAGAAATTACTTTTCAGGCTGTGAATTGGCATCTTTGATTTTGGTGTGGTTTTTGAGCATTGCTAAGTTTAAACTGAAAAAATTTAAAAAATGTGGAATATACCATATTACATATGTTTCCTTCGGACTTTCAAACTTTATATGAAAATTTGGATTATTGTGGGAACCTGTAAATCTAAGTGTGTTATATATATGAGCCATGTTTCACCTGAGAGAATAAGATTCTACTAGCTAAACTCAGTATGTGAACAGATGCACATACATATACACAATATCCATTGCGATTCATTATAAACATAACTGTCTTACTCATAGAGATATCCATAATATCAAACAACTACTCAGGTGATGACACATTTATTAATTTATTATGTAATATTGTGAATCAGTATTATGATATATAAATGATAATGTCTGATAATTCTAATATACACGATGGCATATTTATTGACTTCAGTGAAGAATTAGATGTCATTGCCTTGAAGAAGCTGGTCAACTTTGTCAATCTTGTGATGGAGAAGTATTTTGGTTTTGTCCGCCTCCGTGTTCAACTAGAAGTAAGTAATGAGTACATATGTATTTCCTGCACTTTCGGTATACCACATTTATGTGGTACTTGTTCAAAAGCTTGTTCGCAAACTTATGCAAAGAACAATAAGGTAAATTTAGTTGTCCTGAATTGATTTTATCACCATTTCGAATTAAGATCTGTTTCCTAAGCCACATTAAAAATGGCTGAATAGCCCAAAAACACAGCTGGTATATAGTGAGAAAATGAAACGGGAAAATATCAGGATCAACTGAAATTTTTTTAAATATGTGTAACCATATGTTTAGCACACTCTGCTGATCCAGATACACATCACAGAAATTTAAGAACTATCTGTTCTGTCTTTAAACTCCCAACTAAGAAGGCAGTGGGCTCTGATGGTCTGTCAAACAGATTTCTTAAACTTGCATCTCATAGCCTGGCCCGATCCATGACAACAAAGTAATTCAGATGTCGACATTCCCCGATATCTGGAAAGAAGCAAATGTCTTGCCGATTCATATAAAAGGACCAGCGGGCAGGAAATGAAAAACATTAGACCAATATCACTGTAGTAGGAAAAGTGCTGGAAAGGCTCATCTATAATAATACCATAATCTCCCCGGTATAACGTACACCCCTGGTTGACCAGAAAAATGCCTGAAAAACCGGGAAAATCTGCAGCCGGACATGTGCAACATTTGTTCCGTTACTACGTACACCCTCCAAGTATGACAGCCTGATACAGATTTTGCTTCTAAGATTGGCAAAAAGATGTGTTGTCACAATCTTTGATTTCCATTTGTAATTGCTTTGAAGTTTGATGTTATCATTAATAAACAAACTTGTCTCGATTGTGAGCAGTGATTTCTATTGTTTCGCTAATATAAGTCAGAGTGTTTTGCGAGTTTTTATGGTAGTTTATGTTCCTACCTTGTATAATGATCCTGCTAGCCTTATCACAGTGCTATTTAAGTGGATCTCTATAAAGTTCAAACTATTAGTGTTTCTCGGTGAGAGGGCAAGTTATAATTAATTTGAATTAAAAGATTTCTAGGCTTGAAGACCGATTTACTGTAGAAATAACTGAAATAAGTTCTACCACTGGGGATTGAAGTTAAACATTTTTTTTTTTTTTAAATGGACTCATTTCGTTATGGTATATAATGTGCTCCCTCAAAAACAATGGGGAAACATGTGCATTATACACGGAAGATTACAGTATATGAAATATGTAAAAAGGTTTATTTACATACAAAAGCTGTGGTTACGAAAAATATATAATTCCACATACTGGTAGTAGATGGTATATACAAAAGTTTGAATAAAAAAGAATGTTCCACAGTATTTATGGATCTACCACCGGTGATTGAAGTTGAACATGGCACCTCTGTATGACCTGTATGCAACTATATGAACAAACCCAAAATATAAGTAATGCTAGATGGATCAAAATCTAAATGGCGCAAGGTCAAAGCAGGTATTACTCAAGAATCCTTCTTGGAAATGCTGCTGTTTCTTATTTGCATCGGTGATACTTACAGCCAGATGATGTTGTGCTCGTGTCAGGTTTTACCAAAATGAAACAACAATAGGCTTTGAATGAATGACTAGGGACATTGAACGTCTAGCAAATTAGGCATCTAAATGATACATGCAATTCAACCTGGTAAAGACCAAATTCATAGTGATGTTAAACAATCCACAGGCTCTGCATCCAACACTCTCTCTCTCTCTCTGAGTGGTGTTGATCTCGAAAAAGTCCACACATATCATTAACTTGGATTTCATTTGAATAATCACAGCATATTATTATTCTGATAAACAAAGCCAGTAAACAAAATCGGAATAATCTCGCAATTGAATTGAGATATTCCAAGATATTCCAAGGTTGAGCTTATACAGCCTGTATAAGACCTCAGTTGAAATTTGGAAGCCTAATATATCACTATTGAAATAAGTAACTGTCCATGATATATGCAAGGAAAAACAATGATCGGTTGTACTAGGGCATGTAATAGAATCCGAAACTGATGCTCTGATTGATGAACTGCGCTGGGCAACACTAAAAAATTAGAAGAAAATATAATGCTTTGGTGCAGCTGTATCAGATGAATAATGGATCATCTCTAGAATATCAAGACAGGTGCTCTTAACAGAATAAATAAAAACATTATCATACCATAATATTGGAAGTCATTCGTACCTGCCAGGGTGAAAATGTGAAACAAACTAGAAGACCTTATGGAATCAAAAACAACAAGAACTGTGAGTTTCAAGTCCACACTAAAAACAATTGTTTCATAAAAGGTGCATACAATATTCACAAAGAATGGGAAAATGTGCTACAATATACGCAAGAATGAAATTAACAGTCACTCCTTCCATACAATGCTACCTTCATACTATGACCAAACCTTCTGTCATCATGAGGCAGAAAACTCAATGCACACTTCCTTGGTATGCGGATAGTGTACAGTCTGTAGAGCTCGGCTGTTAGAGGTGTTCGGGCCAACTGTGGATAAACTTGGAATAAACCCATCAAATATAAATGAACTGAAATAATGATCGTTTCCAACATAGTCAAATGTGTATTAAAAATACTAATATCAATTATGATGTAATAGTTCTATGATGTTTTATATGTATCTATGTATTTGTAATATTTATCTATATTCTTTAATCTATATGTATCTACTTAATAAAATGCAACTTAATGTACATCTGTTTGAGAAATGTGCAAACTCAAGAACATATACCAGTAATGGCTGGGATCGCATCTTAAAAATATTAATACAAAATCTATTTTAAAAAGGTCTCCCTCAAATTATTTAACAAATCATAGATATAGTTTGCTAGAAGAATGTTCTGTGTACCTATTTGATATCTTTCAGAAAGAAACTGGAGATAACACAATCCTAGTGCGAGCACTGGACAGATTCCACAGAAGATTACAGGCAATGAACAAACTGTTACCCGATACAGACTTCTCCAGGTTAGAGACCTAACAGCAACTAGTAGACCATATGTGGGCTGTAATTATAACTGAAGTTCTGTACATATCTACACGTATAATAAGTATCTACACATCTAAAGTGATTTGTGCTGTTTTTGTGACATAACTGATTAAAATTGGTGAATATTGTTTATAAACATCTGACTTTTACAATTCCACTACCAATAGTTTGCCGTAAAAACCACTGCTTTCACAACGATTTAACGTCATGGTTGTGAATATTTTAGTACACATAACTTATATACTGTATCTGCCTTTTTATTATAAATGCCACATATTCGGGGTTTATAAATTTGTAATGTTAAATTCGCACAAATATGCAAGTGTATAAAGTAATTTGTCGTGCATGCCTTTGGGCATGTTTTTGTTTACATAACAAGATGTGCAAATGAAAATTTTAAAAGGATCTATCCCCGTGATGACATTGTAGGTAGTAAATCTAAAAATATTAAGGAAAAGACGAATGTTGCAAAGGATTTCTAAACATCTCTTGGAGGAATGTGAAACACTATTTGTCCAACGTTATCAATATCAGATCTATATCATTCAGTCCAATAACAGACAACGTATAAGAATAAGACAGGCTGTATTAGTGGATTTTTTGTCTGATTGTTACCAAATCTGTTAACTCATGGCCAAAGTTAACGTGTAAGAAACAGCTAGTTAACTACTGGAATAATTAGGTGTTTGTCGTAAACCTGGAGCGTTAATGGCATGGGATGATGATGATGATGATGATGATGATGGTGATGACCATCAAGATTTCTCTTAATAACTCAAAAACATCAAAACTGTCCTCATTCCCAATTCGGGTAATCCTAATGTTGTTTTCAAGGGAAAGAGTGAAATTTATTTATTTATTTCAACTGTATTCCAAGCGTTTCAGCAGTCTATTGGATTAACTACCAAATTAATTTCCAGTTTTAAGTAACTGAACTTTTGTCATCTATATAGCAAATGTTTTTTTTCTCTCCATGAGCCATGGATATTTTATTATTTGATTTTCTGTCATGTGGAGTCACCTAAGAATGCAATTAAACTGCAGAAATGTGTATATAGGTAAAAATAACAAATGGCTCCATTTGATGGACTATTTATCTGTGTGCCAGACCTGTAACCAATTATGGTCAACTTTCATCAAATTGCCCTCAATCTTGTCAACTATTGCCAAAGATTTTAGTCCAATGCTGCTACTAATAATGAAGGTCATCACTGAAATTATATAAGAATTATCCCTAAATGTTATGCTGTGTTACTGTAAGCTGTCTTTTACCATAATAATTATGCACATTGTAGTAAATATGATGATGATGATGATGATGATAATGATGATGACATCTCTGATCTAATGTTTATCATCTATCTCTAGGGCTGGTACGGAGATAGTGTCTCATGCTGCTAGTGACAGAGTTACTCATTATCTTGATATGTTAAGGCAGCATTTCTCAGGTAAGTAAACAACTCATCCTCACAACTGACTCTCTGATGTTTCATGAACAGAATGTACTCATTAGACTTGTAGCATCAACACACATTAAGCTTGTTGCTATGGTGACCAATTCCATATATAATTTTTGCCATTAGATATTTGACTGTTTTGGCTCATAAATATATTTGTGGATACTCTCAGTGTTTTTTTTTGTTATGGTTTCATTTGCTTTTCTGCCAAATATATTATTATTCATTATTTTTGTTTTACAAGCATGCACTAAGTACTGAAAATTAATTTATATGTCTCCATGGCTTAACTGGTAGTTTGGTTGCCACAGCTCTATAGTACCTGGGTTTAAACCCTGGTAGGGCTATGTCAGAAGATCGTTTCATCTTTCAGTTCACCTCACTCTCATTTAGTCTATCTTGTGCAAAAAAGTGGCTGTGAGGATGCCTCCGTGGTCTAACTGAGTTTAAATCTCGATGAGGGAATATCTGAAGGGTGTTTCATCTTTTGACTTCGCTTCATTACCTTCGGATGTCGCTCGGCCCATTTAGCCAACCGTGTGCACAAAAGTGGCTGTAAAACATCAATCATCATCAGCAGCAGCAACAAAGTCGCTGTAAACAGTAACATTTCTATTTATGCCAAAAACGAATTTTCAGTTTTATTTCACTTTTGATGGATTCATTTGTTATTGTTTACAACAACAAAAAATCAGCGGCTGGGCTTTTTCCGAAATCTCATTTTAACTATTGTATGTCATTTTAGATTGTCTTCAGCATAATCCAAGATATGTTAGATGCCGTAGAAATAAATATTAGCTTTTGTTTTCTCCAGATTGTTTGACTGATATCAGACAGAGTCTGGCTGCACCTCGACTCGTCGGTAAACAGGACGGTGGTGGCGCTAACCTAGCCGACATGCTGCACAATCTACACACTGCAGTAATAGATCAGATCAAGTCTGTGTTAACAAACCTACAGGTAAAACAGTCAGAGAGTATGCGTTTAACCCCACCAGGGTAACAATTAATGACAATACCTTTGCACTGTGAAATAGTTAAATATTCCTATCTGAGAATTGTCTAAGAAAATGTCTGAAAGTCGGCATGAATTTTTGTGACAAAGAACAGTTATAGCTTTTTTATTTTTGGTGACTTCCTTCTATTCCATTGTTTTTCAAAAGGCCTTCATTGCTTCGGATATCACGTTTGCTATGAAGCCATATTTCCGTGGACCGTTCTGCAGTCAGGATGTTAGGCAGACATTTTTGGTTGGCTTCCTGAGGCACATTCTGTCTGTCTGTAATGTACGTATCCTATGACTGATTGCGTCTGTATCTTGTGTGTCTGCAGTCCACTGCGGCAACATCATGTATATTTGCAATGTGAATGTTGCATCCTTTATGGCGTCTTAAGTTGTATGTTTCTCTGATAGATATGAGTATCCCATCCTTGATAGTGATTACGCGTTTGTCTGTAATATGAGTATCCTATACTTGGGTATGGCTATTTCTCATGTGTGTGTGTGTGTGTGTGTGATTTAGATAGCCTATTATTTACTGGTCATTCATATTGTGTATCTGTGACAATTCTGTATTTGTACATTCATCTTTCACTCATTATATACACACATATATATATATATATATATATATATATATATATATATGATTTCCTAGGATTTCTGTGAAGGATTAGGTGACAAAGGTACAGTCCCTCCATCTCTGTTACTGATATTGGCAAGACTATGTAAGGACTTTGAAGGCTCCACTATATCATACCTGGTTAGTAATATATGGACCCAAATAGCCAGTTGTTTCATACCAGTTTTGTTTCAGATGGCCAAATATTTCATAATCATATAATTATGGTTTTATCATTCAGATGACCTTGGCTGAGGAGCAGTTTATAATAGATGATAAGGTTGAGCTGACTCAGCCCTCAGAGCTGTGTACTGAGGCCAAAGAGATGGCACAGAAGTTGCTGAATCATTACGTCAGAGTACAGGGTCAGACTATATCGCAGGTAGGTCAGTGAGTGGGACCTTAACGTATGCACGTCCGTTAGTGTTACCGCGGTTTTGTGTCCTTCGTGTAGGATATTTCATCCATTAGCGGCAGGTCTCGGCAAAAGAACTCGGGGCTCCTTAGTGACCTCTTGGTTATCTTACTTATTTCAAAATAGTTGTCGTTTATTACTTGTTTTATTTTGTCTGCGTAATTTCTGCTGAACAAAGTTTCCTACGTCAATAAATGCTCACCAATCAAAACTGACTGAACATAGAAAATGACAGTGTGAATAGCAATAATCTTACCTCCTAGGTTACAGCCAGCTTAGTTTGTTTCCTAGGCAGGACAAATTATGTAATTACTAGTCTGTGCAGCGAGGTGATGTTAATATTCAGGCTCTTATCCAATAATGAGATTGCAGCCATCCAACAATTTGCAGAGTTACTCTACTACTGACATGAGTCTACCTCAGTGCCGCAGATATCATTTATCAGGCCGGTTACTCGTGGGTAAATATATTAAGACGTTCATTTTCCAACAAAATTCCTGCTGGTCTGATGTAACATTTGGCCTGTCAGAAACATATAAATTTGCTTTAATCGGTTATATTGGTCCATTAATAATTCATTGCAGTCGAAATAATAATAATTTCTTGATACAATGCAAAAGTACATTTCAAGCATACAATTTATATTATATGCAGAATAGAATTTAAGCTGCATTTTGTCACTGAATATGCTTCCAGCTACCGTAGGTCCCGGCCATTAAGCCGAGGTAGTATTTTACGCCTAAAATATAATGATTTATTGTCTAAAAACTTGTGATTGCGTCTCATCTCACTAAGGTCCATTATATATAAGGATCCTTAGTGAACATATATTAGGAAAATGTTGAACGAACAACCTGGCAACAATATACACATTACTGTTAAGTGCAAGGATACAAAAATACCCAGCCATAACTGGTGCCAGCAAGATACCATTTCTTCTACCAGAAGAAAAGTGTCAAAATTAACATGCGGCTATCAGTAGTCCTGGGAATATGCTTCTACTGATAGTAGTCCCCATCTGTTATAGTGTTATAGTGTTAATTCCCTCCTCCTCTGCATTCAGTAGTATTCTTTGATGATATTTATATGCAAAGTTGAACAAATTATTAATGTGATATATAATATATACCGTATATACTCGCGTATAAGTCACACTGGCGTATAAGACACACCTGTTTCTAAGACCAATAAGCACCCCTGGAGTCGAAACCATGTATAAGACGCACCAAAATCAGCAATATTATTTCAAAACCATCATCAAAATCATCATCATCACTCTCTTCATTGAACATCTGTTGTATCTGTTCGTGTGTCATCATACCTATCGTCACCTTTTTTGTCAGAGTCAGTGTCGAATTTGTCGTACTGTTCAGCCCCCAATACACCATCTTCCCATTTAATTCCAGCCTATCTTCAACCACTGTGTGATGATAGTTAGCGACGGCCGCTTCAGGTTGTCTGCTGTTGCGCGGTGGTTTTTGTAATGCTTTTGGAAGTAATTAACAGCAGAGTATGTTTGCTGTAATTGTTTTCCTTTGATGTAGCTTCTGTGGTCGTGCTTTATGTGGCCTCATTTACCATTCCATTCACTTACACGCGCTCACACATTTCGATAGTAATGACAGGTCTTTGACTTTGTCACAGGTTGTGATCACATCACTAATTAGACCAGCGGATTAAATAATCATGGCGGTAATCACGACAAAGTTTGGCTAGAAAGACAACAGGGAAAACACATCTAATAAATTTGTTTATTGATCGTATATTCATTATTAAGGTTGAAAAACTATATTATTGTATTTCCCCCTAAATTATACCAAATATTACCCATCCCTTTTAGTCTGACCCGCGTATGAGTCGCACTCGATTTCGGTGTAAATTTCAGAGTATAAAAAGTGTGACTTCTACGTAAGTATATATATATAGTAGATACAGTATGGCTAAAACTGTCATTAAGCCAACAACTTCTCATCACTGTGTCATTCATCCATCCAGATATTTCTCTCTGCTTCATTACCGTTGGAAATTACCCATTCCAGTTAGCCTACTATTTGTACAAAGGTAAATGATATGAAAAGAAATAGGGTTCTAAGCCAGCTCATCATCTCACATTAAAGATGCTGCGTAAAAGTGTCGAGACCCGTGATTGGCTAAAGACGATTGAACCACGTAACGTCAGATCGGTGATGAAGCGCGTCGTCGAGGACATTACCGCGATCAATTCGCAGGTAGGTCAGCTCTACGAGGAGGGTGTCAGGAAGGAGAGGAGTAGTGACTCAACGAAGAGGAGTTACAGTTATAGTACATCGAAACCTACAGCTAGATCGAACTGGAGTTACGCTCCAAGGTCAGTATATGTTTGGGAGGGGAGGGGGAGAACTTTAAAGCACTAACACAGTTTTCCTTACCACAAAACAAGGGCAAATGTTTTACTAACCTCACTAATAATATCTGGATAAGAGCAAGTTATGACCTAAAAAAACAATGCAAAATGGAGAAATTACTTTTATAAAAACAAAAATTATATTTAGTAACAAGATGATGTGTAATAAGAATTTTGTTGTTGTTGAAAGAAGTTGATTTAGTAGATTTAGAATGAAGTTGAAGCTGGTATTTATTTTGTATTTATTAAGAACGTTTGTGATGATATGGCAACTTGTTTGTTTTGTGATGGTCTGAATTGGAGAATACCTCCTATATTTAAATATATATTTTAAAACAAGTGTTTATTGTATTACCTGGTATAAAGACACACACACATATATATATATATATTACCTACCCTGTATAGCATTATTAATTGTCACAAGTATTACTTAACACCCTTAGATATGTAAATACTTGTTTTGCATTTAATAAATGCCTCACTTCCACTATCTGTTTAGCTGACCTTATTAAAGCTATGACCTTTGTTCTATTTCAGTACTGTCAATAACAGCATACTAAGTAATATCCAGAAGTTATTTTCGGAAAGAATCGAGATATTTAGTGCTGTCGAGTTCTCTAAAGTCTCCATTCTTACTGGAATCATTAAAATTGTTCTGAAGGTCAGTAGGTCTGTTTGTATGTGGTGTGTGTGTGTGTGTGTGTGATATGTATTTTGTGTGTGTTTGTCTGTGTGTGTGTGTTGTGTTGTGTGTGTGTGTGTGTGTGTGTGTGATAACAAAGGGGTAAGTTTTATGATGTTTATAAATCTTACTGAATTGTGACTGAATAAGCGGTACCATTTATAAAAAAGAATATTTATCAGTGCATTCAAGGTGTATATAGGTGTATAATTATTTTACCTCCAGTGAATATGACCATAGCAAAAGCACATATTTAACACATCCTAAATAGCATGACTAGTTTCAGATGTAAAAAGTGCATGTGTCTAAATTATTTACTTAACCAGCAGTGTTTGTACTAATTTTCAGCGGTTTCTGTTTATGTTTAAATAAAGGTCTTGGAACTGTTAATCCTTGTAGTCTATGTCTAGTATGAAACACAGTTACTGTAATGAAAACAAGTCCTTTTGTTCAAAGCAAATGGACATATTGCTTACAAGCTATCAATTGTGTGTGTGTGTGTGTGTGTGTGTGTGTGTGCTGAAGTCTGACTGCTGTCAGTAATGAAAGTATGTTGCAGCTTTAGATCAGATCAATTTTATGAATCATTACTTTGTTTTACTTAAGTAATTAATGGGGTTTGGAATTTTATAACTCCATTCAAGTTGTTTTCTGGAGTCATTTATACAAATATAATTACTTCAGGAAGTGGTGCAAAATATTTTTCTGGTCTTTTTCCAGTATACTACCTACTTAAGTATTTGTATGTTTTCTTCATTTACAAATAATTTGCAGACATTCCTGGAATGTGTACGGTTACGAACATTTGGTCGCTATGGGTTACAGCAGATTCAAGTGGATACACACTACCTACAGCTGTATCTGTGGAGATTTGTCTCTGATGAAAAGTAGGTGTTCTAATTAGCCACCATGGTTCTATGTCAGCCTGGTGTGTGTGTGTGTGTGTGTGTGTGTGGTGTGTGTGTGTGTGAAAGAGAGAGAGATCATGCATCCAATTCCAAACGTCTCATTGTATAACTTCCAAATGTAAAGTACCTTTATGTCCCATTGCTATCCCAATAATGTCAGAATTAAGACAGGACTGAGACTTTAGACTGAGACTGAAAACTTATTTCTTATCTACAGAATTGTAATTTATAATTATATATATATATATATATATATATATATATATATATAATATCTACGTCCATTATAATGTGGTGTTTGGGGTGAATTGACGTGAACCAAATTATAAGTGGACTGTGAATAGCAATGGTCTCTGTGCATTAGTATTTGAGGGAGTGATTTGATACCACCTTTTTTCTGGCTCATTTTCTCATGTATTTTCTCCATTTAATAACCTGAGAATAACCACAACGTCGCACAATTTAAGAAAGTCAATCAACACATTATTATTTTACCATGTAAATATACAATACAGTCATTTTAATCCTGTTAAAATGGTGAATTGTGGCATTGATGGTACCATTTACTTTTGTTTATTTTTTAAATTAATATAATATAAACACATATAATAGTCAAATACATTAAAATATCAGGGTAGCAGAAAAAAGGGAAAACCCTTAATTTCATTATAATCCTGCACATTTAAGATCATGGATTATTAGTGGACAATTTAACAAATTAATTATGATCAAATTTGTGCTTCAAAGAAGCCACATTGTTGTGATAAATGAAATGGGATAACATTCGGTAACAATAACTACAGGAAAGAAATTATTACCACTTAGTACACGCTAATTGAAACATTGTCTGAGGAGTCAATTGATTGATTGATTAATTGATTTTATTTTGTTTCATGATCACAGATCATGAAACAGGGATGGCGCACAAAGATGCGAGCACTTATTTCCAGTGTGGTCCCTTTTATTGAGTGGTTGTTCATAATTATCTGCTGAGTACACCAACATATCATTACTCGGAGTACTGACATGTTTCTCTAAATGAGTATCCATCTGTTAACAGCAAATTTAACACTCGCTCCTCATTCGCCTTATATATGGAATGTTGATCTTTAAGGCCCAATAACAACAAGGCTATTGCTCTATAATGTAGATCATGTCAGGGGACATCAGTACCGTAGTCTAGAACACAAAGAATTAAAAGAATTGGAGCAGTAAAATGCTTATCTGATCAAATAAATATAACTGTTTATGGTATTGATTCACAACAATCTTCAGCAGGTTTTGACAGTTTTTCTAATTCTAGTCATCTCATTTCTTCCGCCATATATTTCAGCTAAATTAGTTGTGTAGTGCTAAAATACTGATTGTCTGCTGATTTCGTCTTTCAGTCTGGTACACTTCCTCTTGGATGAGATCGTAGCTAGTACAATACATAGATGTCTGGATCCGACGACTATGGAGCCAAGTGTAAGTTGTCACCTTAGCCATATATATAAGCAGACTGAAGACGAGTTCAATTCCGACACAACAGGTTTGGGAGTTTTTGGTGGTTTGCCTAATGAGGGCATTCCACCGAATGAGATGGATGACGTTTTTGAATCTGAACCATTCATACCCCACCTGCAGTTGTTCGGGAGCTCAGCTCCCATCATGCAGTTGTATGACTGGAAGCAGGCTGAGATTGTCCGCAGTTCACTCATCAGCAGTGCCTTTGAGGTTGGTTACCATGATGATGTGAGCAGATTGGATGCCATTCCTAGAAGACATATTTCCAGCGCTGACATGATTCAGTGCCAAAAACATTCGCCTACTGACTCACTGGATAGCATTATATCACTGGATAACTATCCACACCATGATCTGGATCAGGTAATTTTGAAGCCCTTGGCAAGCAGAAAGAACAGCACTTTGGTCAATTTGTTCCAGAAGCAGAGCTCATCAGAGAGCAATATTTTTGATTTGTTTGATAACGAGTGTTTTCTGTTAAGCGACAGTGAATCGGTCAGCTCGGATGATTCATACGAGAGATTGAGTCAGATCTCACTGCCCGACAATGATGATGTGGTTGTCATCTACCCAAAGAATTATTTTAATGGCACTTATTGTTGTATTCTTTAAGCTATTTGAGCGTTTGGTAAACTCTACTCTGTGTTATGGAATACTAACTGGTGACATACTGAAGGATACAATTCACTGGAGCCTCTTTGTTAAATATTATGAGGAGATTATACCACTGCCTGCTAAAATGTGCTTTGATAACTTATAGTTTATTACTACAATTAATCATTTTATCAAGTATATATTTTATTAAGCATTTATTTATAGTTCATAAGTTCCTAATGTTTTTTTAAATTATTATTATCATTATATATCCCCCATATAAATGCTAGAAAATATTCTTTCTTTTGAACATTCTCTTGTATCAATATCCATACACAATCATTGTTCTCTGATGTTGATATATCTCATATAAGGTTATGAATTATGCTTTAATCCTGTGGGCACAATTTGAATTCAAACATATTGATTTACAATTAACTCTGACAGTGGGATATATTTAGCTAATATGAAAAACTGTCCCCCTTTTAATGGACAATATTAATAATTATCATGCTAGAGTTTCAGTTCAGCATGAATTGCAGTGTTCTTTTTTTAATCTTTGAGATCCAGGATGGATTTTAACATGAAACATATGTATGATTTGGTCTACAGAATTAATTACCTGTGCTGTATATAAATCACTATGCCACATGCAGTGTGTCTGTGTGTGTGTGTGTGTGTGTGTGTGTGTGTGTGAAATCTAGTCTAATATTGTATAGAACTTGGTATGACTGATTGATCTAGTTGTACTTTCATTATCATCATCATTGTCATCACTGTCATCATCTTTATCATGATATGATGAAACACATCTTCATTGGTTTTACATGACGTTTGCTAGCAAATGAACATAGATTTTAGTCATTGTTAATAATATTTTAAATGAGCTGTTCAGATTGTATTTTATATCTGTGCTACACTTGGTAAATTGTTTTTGCTTGTCAGTATTGAAAGTGAGATTTTATATGAACATTTTTCTGTTTCTGAAATATTTTACGAAATATTTAATCCGGTTGACGTTATAATGTGTATTCAAAGGATATTAAATACAAAATCTAGATTTATAACAAAAATTTATTTTAATAAATTGTGCCATTGTAAATTATTCTTAATTCTTTAAATTTTCTAGATTTTATAAAAAATTTAATGCGAAGCTATGACAACAGTACCAACAAAGTTTTCTAATTTTTGAAGGCTTTAATTCAGATAGAAATTATATTAAAGTTTTAACGTTTTAGTAATGTTTTACAGCTTTTGCCATTTACAAAATATTTTATTGGAAAATGTATTGACAGATTTTCTGTCAGTCATTTTGAACCTGGGAAATGTATTTTTCTATAATTTCTTGTTATGTTGATTATTTTTTGAATGTATATATTTAAAATGAGTGATAAATTGTTTGTGACATGTTTTAAGTGTCTGTGCAGTGTCAAATGAGCTTACGATTCACGATACAGTGTTACAACTGGTTGTGGGAAGGTATAATTCAGTATTTTTGCTTATTTCACCAAAGTATAAAGCAAAGAATTAAAATCTCCAAAGAAGTGAGTTAGGGGCGCCTCCATGGTCAGGCAGTAGTGTGTTGGGATCACAGATCACTACCACCTGTGTTCGAATCTCAGCGTGGGCATATTCGAAGGTTGTTTCATCTTTGACTTCGATTCATTGCCTTTGGTGGTCGCTCGGCCCATTTAGCCTACCATTTGCACAAAAGTGGTCATAAAACATCAATCATCATCATCCAAAGAAATGAGGTTTATTCAACTTTTTATATCCCGGAATAATACCAGTATAAATTTTGCGAGAGGGATAGGTGAAGATCGTATGTAGTTTAGTTGCTGGTAGAGCTCTAATCCGTCCAATATGTCCATACCTCAACTAGACTGAACAGGTTTCCAAATGATTTGAAAGTGTATATTTTTAAACATGCCTTTTCTACGTCCCCAGTATATGTTGTCCATACCCGTAATATTTAGGAAAATGTTGAAATATCCCTTAGTCTACTACTGTTTTTAGTCATACCTTTGGCTGATGTTTTAACATGTCTGCTGTGGTTAGTTATTAATAATATTAGTTCATCTTTTAGGTACTGACTAAGGCCTACTTAACATTTTGTTGTTGTTTAGCTGCTATGTAGCATTTAAACGTGGTGTAGATTCTTAGTCATCCCGTTCAATTCCATTTTTTTTTATCAATGTAAAATTAAGCCATCCCAATTTATTTATCGTCATTGGATATGCTTGGGAAACTAAATCGTACTAAACTTTGCCATGCCCTTATTTATGAAAATTAAAAAAGAGCCCTTTATGTCAACATGTTGAAATCTCATCATCAGCATCATTATCATCATCGTGATATTTTCGGGTCTGTTCAAAAATGATTTCAGCAAATAGAATTCAACATGTGTGACTAAATAAAAGGTGCGATAAAATCCGATTAGAGATAGATTGAAATCGATTCCTTGTTCCAATACCAGACTGGAACCGAACCCATGGCTTATCAAATTAAAACTACAGACAACCACTGCTCTCCACAGTCCACTTACAATGTGGTCCATGGCCTGTGGAACCTAGTCACCATGTATAGCGCAGACTGGCTGTACTTCAAGATTTTAAAATTAATTTGGTCTCTTTCTGTTACAAATTATTTGTTCTCTTTGTTAGTATTCCCTTACCTTATAGCGGTGTGAGGTATAAAAGGTATTCGTGATATCTTAAGAAACCAATGTCTACATCAGAAACTTGTCATCCATCAGTTGCATTTCTCGTGCTTATATTAGGGTGTTAAATTAGCACTACCTGTATTTTATGCTAGAGGTTGAGGGACTTCTGACCATTGTTTCTCGTAATTATACACGTATATATGATAGCAGCGCAGTTTCTCATGTTGTCTCAAGTGACATTGAAGTCACTAGGAATTTCCTTGTTTTTAGATTTTTTGCAAGAAACAAGTTGAAATGATGAAATATTGATGGATGTGACAAGAGCATAACACACTTCAGTAATATATATATATATATATATATATATATATATATATTGTTACTTTGGCCTCGGAATGTTTCGTTTTGAGCAATTAAATTGTCAGTAACTTTATCACTATACATACACTGGCAGTATATTATTAAAAAACAATCCACAGAAAGGCTGTACTATATAGCACCAGGTCTGCCCCTGTACATATGTAGTTGTCATGATAATAACACACTGGTAATCAGATGCTGGTAACTTGTTCGGGGTAACCGTGAAATTTGGTTGGCAGACCCTCAGTTTTTGGATGGAACAACGTAGTACCTGTGTGCATGTTAACGCAATGAATGCTGTCGGATTTGATTAAAGAGAACAATACCAGCATAATGAATCGATGATAAAATGCCACGGTGGTGATTCCTTTGTGTTCAATGTAAATAAACTATTGTCCGATTCATTGCAGCGTGGCGTTTAATGTGAACTGTTGTGATTATATGCTGGCGAATGTGGGGTGTAGCTGTTTGCGCTGCCAAAATTTATTGCATTTTAATAATGAAAAGCAAATCTCCATTGTACTATTACGGCCATAATCTGGCGGTCATGTACTTAACAGATACGGTATTCATAAAATAAGCCAACAATGTTTTAAAGATTTATGGGTTGACGTTTTCTTTGTGAACATCCATTTTGTTTAGTTTATATTAATTGATCATGACTTTCTAGACTGCCTCTGTACGTGGCTGTTAAACGTTTCGACTCCATGCTCGTGGTTTTGATTGGTTGTGAGATATCGAAGTTTTATCCTCGCCCTCAACACCTTGATCATGGTGAGAGACTTCATCATCCGACCAGGCACTCGCAAATGTGCCACATACTTCAGTAGGCTTACACAACGCATATAGCACTCTATATAAAATTCAGGTGTATGTTATTCTTTTATGTTCGGTAAGTTTGTACGAGACCCAGAAGTATTTTGAAATGATTTTCTTGTCAGTTACAAGCACAAATTGTGCTTATTGTACTATTGCTTAATATGACCGTGGTCAAAGTTGTAATACTAACAGTATAATACTATGTATGTATGTATGTGTGTGTGTAAATATGTATGAGTCATTTCACATCAAGATATTTGGCTCCGGCACCTCCCAGTAAATCTCTAGTACTGCAGTGTAGAGCTTACTGCCTCCACTTCCAGAGGGTAGGATACGATAAATGGTTGTAAACAGGATGACAGCAGATGCCAGCAGACAGTTCAATGACAGTATCTTTCATTCAGTTCTTAGCCACTAAGTAGTGTTAGTGTTCGACCGTTGACGTGGCCTGTTTATTTAATACTGGTTGTTTGCAGTATAGACTAAGAACGACAGACTGAGAAAGGGAATAACTTTATTGTTTTACGTTGTCTCTGTTCAATGATAGCTGTAATGTTGCGGATGACTTATTAGAGAATCATCACGATCTCATGGCTGCAGTATCTCTCTGCTGTCGTCTTGATGTCGTCGTGGGGACATCGATCATTATGCTTTGGTTTTGGCATCGTCGACCATCGCAGTCTCATCTTGGCATTTTCATGAGCTCGTCATCATCACAACATCATTACGGTGGCTTCCTGGTGTCTTCTCGTCATCACTAACGCCTGTCTAGCATCATCGCGCATGCGATATTTTAGCAGCACGAACAACTCGGATTGAAGGTCATTCTCATGTCACACCTGGAGCCATTGTCGTTGTAATCATCCAATCAAATGTCCACTGCATCTGAAGCAAAAAAAATACCTAATTAGTTTACAATGTCATCGTATCAGTTTAAATGGTGTTATACCTAAACCTATCTTGCATCAACTCATCCGAGACAATAGCCCCCCCCCCCTTAAGAAGATCAAGGACAGCGCAGCCCGTATGAGGGATTCCTGTTTATGGGCCGTGGAGATGGGTAATGTTTTAAGGCAGCTGTTCGGACAGTCGGGAGTTTTGCCATATTTTAATATTTAAATATCCCGTCTGATATTCAAATGCGATAGCTTGCTATTCAGTTTAATCAATTATAATTCGCAGTTAAGTAATTTTTCAGTCAGTGTGTCAGCTGTCGGTGTGAAGGCTGATGCTTATCTTTGATCTTTGATTGTTAATATTCCGTTTGTAACGAAAATATTATTCCCTTTTTTGGTGGGGGGGTGTTGGCTGTTGAATCTCTCCTGAACAACTATAGAAGGGCACCCGCCCCCCCACCATTAAATCCACTTCTGAAACAGTGTTGTTGTTCTTTTCAGTATAAATATTGTTATGTGCCATTATCGAGTTTAAAGACATCGACAAGTCGTGGTCCTTTAATGGAGATTCCACTGTTTATTGAATAGAATTTTAAATGTGTATTATATAGCGTGAAGTGCCATGTTATCCTTGTCCCCTTTTTGTTTCTATATCCAGTATTTATGTTGTCGTCGTTGTTGTTGTTGTTGTTGTTGTTGGGTACACCCTGTTCTATAATCTCGTGGTGGTTTAGTTGTTTATGCGGTGCAGCTCGTGCGGGAATGTGCTTGATTCGAACCGGCCGAGCAACCGTTGATCACTCACACTCGTACCGGCTCATCACTTAAGTTTCAGTGAGGCTTGTTTTGAATTATGTGCCTGCGTTTGGCGAGAGTGAAATGTACAGGAAGTTGAACGTTCCACCAGATTATACGGATCCATACCGGGGTCAAAGGGCGGATCGCCTAACCCACTCTTCCCATTCACCCCCACCCCCCACCCATAGTCCAGGCCAAAGTAAAAATTCATAGAACAGCTGAATTGGTTTTAGGATTTGAACGAGTAAAAACATTTTAAAAGGAATTCTTTCACCTGTTTAAGCTTTTTTGATTGATGTTTTCTAAGCAACTTGTCATCTCCTTTCAGGTGGTGGAGCTGATTTGTGAGAGAGGATAGCGGACAAGAGGAACTTGGGGGGAGTTTTCGCATCGCCACAAGGTGTCACTTTGGAGGTTGAAGAAACATCTCGTTAACTGGGCCAACTAATTGCTTATCAATTTGAAATTAATACCAAAACTGTAATCTATCTAATTTGCATCTGTGGATGGTATTATATTATTTGTTGTATTTAAATTAGATATCTGTCAATATATATATATATATATATATATATATATATAAAATTGTTCACCAGGTATTCCAAGTTTGTTCAGGAATCCGTTAACCGTATTGCTCACATAAAATATAGGATTACCTTTCTTAAACTAGGTCATCTTGACATAATTATCGTGGTTTCTTAAACTAGGTTATTTTGACATAATTATCAACGATAATTTTTTGTCATCAGTTTATGAGATATGTTAACGTTATTTTGTGGATGTGATGTTTTGTCATATTTAATGCAAATATTTTCATGATATTCTCTGTGATTACTTTGATCTGTACTGTCTTTATTGTGTGTTTAATTGCGCTCTTGTGTGTGTGTGTGTATGTGTGTGTGTGTGTGTGTGTGTTACTCAATAAAGGATTATAAGATAAATAGCTCTGAAATCGTTTAATCTATTATCATAGTCTTTGTGTATGCGCACGCGCATTTGTTTGTGTGTATGTGTGTGAGAGAGAGAGCGAGCGAGAAAGGTGCACTTCATCTAGTGTGAAAAACAATCTGCAGATATGCCCATTTTAGCATAAAGCACCAATGCAACAGGTGAGCCAAGCATTGCACCTGCGGCACAGGTACTTAGTGCAGTTAATGAGCAAGAATAATTAGCATCATCTGTGCGATAATGCCCGTCAGCGTCAGATACAGACAACTGTGTAGTCTGAGCTGCCGACCTTCGGGTTGGAGGACAAGCCATAGTGCTAGCTTTGTCTGTGGGGTTTTTCATCCTTCAGTAATACGCTTCGGCGGCCTGATTCTATCACATTCCCGAGCCACATGTCCCAGGTGAGATATCGAATGGAGTCTGGATTCAGCCTCAATTGTTTTAAGCAACATTTCCGATTCTCTGTGCCAGTGTTCTTTAACCTGTAGTTTAATCACGCACACATATAGATACACAGACAGACTCAATAAAGTTTTGTTGCCAGCTACATTCCCACATCGGACACATGATGTGTCCGAAGTGGACACATGATGTCACACACACACACACACATATATATATATATATAGAGAGAGAGAGAGAGAGAGAGCACTACGTCTATTATCAAAAATATGTCCCAAATAACTGAATGGATGCTTCCATAGCCATATACAGAGCGGGCAATTTGACAATGTTCTCACACAAGGGAGGGGGGTTATTCGATTCTGCTGGCTGCTTATGTACAGCTGGTTGAACTGGGATATGTCGGGGTCTAAGCAAGCAAATGGAATTTGGGAAGATTGAACAGGGTAGACAACAATAAGAGTTGAATTTTCGTTGGCAACGGGGAATAAAGATAGCTCATCTATTTTATAGGAAGTATGAACGGGACGATAATCGTTCCGAGAAATCGCCAGTTGCCTTACAATATGAGAATATTGCAGTTAATTCGTCTCATCAATTAACTTGATTCAGGACACTAAATAATGGCATAAAAGTGGGGAAATTGTATGATCAAATATTAAATGTTGACTCAGGGAGGATTTTTCACAATGGAGATGAGAGACTTCAATGCAAGTTCTGGTGAGAGCAGTGAAATATAGGCTACGTTGTAATATTTAAAGGCAGTATGTCCCTGGCAATATATTTGCAAATATAGTGCTGTTCCAGCACCCTCATACTTAGCTGCATATATATATATATATATATAGGAGCAATCAGGTCTAAAACTAATTTACCAACTAATAGTCTACTATAATATCTACTATTTTATGTGTTGTACATTGGACAAATAGCTGCATATGGTACCAGAAAAGGCATTCAATATTACTATTACCCGTTTCTCGGTGAGTTTATGGCCAGTTATGCGTGTTAATACTCACAAGTGATTAATTCCAGGATAGACGACGATAACGCATAGAAAACTGCAGTGGTCTCTATCCACATTGTGAACGGAATTCGAAGAAAAATGTAATGAAACATTTAAGTTATATACCCGTCTGCAATTTAAAGGCATCCAAAAAATGAATATTATATAGGAAGAGTAGACTTGGTAAACAAAATACGTCGATAATTTAAGCCAACAGTTCGATTCAGTGGCTGACGAGACCCAGATGATGACGGATTCAGAGCAGGACTTCACAATCAGATGCTGCTCATCAGCGTCTGGGAACACACAACGAATGTACTAAATGAGAAGACAAATCTCGGGGTAATTTAGAGCACTGATGTCACTTCCTGTCGTTGACGCGTGATACTATTTTCGGCGAAGGTGTCACGATCAGAATCGGCGATCGTTTGTTGCAGCGCCGAACCATCGAGTCTTCGTCCATGTTCCGTAGTGACTTCAATAGCCCGGATGAATCGTCCGCAGCAACGTTAAGAACCGGAACTGCAGGATGACACACATAATATAAACTCCTGCGGCACCGGTACTTAGTGTTGATACCAACATGTCTACAGTACAGATCCTCGGATATCCGTAAAAACTCAGGATCATTAAATAGTCATAGAGTTGTGTGTGTGTGTGTGTGTGTGGTTGTTTCCGCTGTTATATCGGACGAGCCACTTGGTGTGATACTTGACCTGACCTAAATTTTCTACCAGACACGGAAAATGTTGCCTTCTTTACCTATTATAAGCGGTCAACCAGTCGAGATCCTGATTCCGTGACAGTGTATGCATATCTTCGGACTGTCAAAGTCTCTTTCAACAGTTTTAATCCTGACGTATTGAGTATATTAGCTTAATTTGCATTTTTTAAATAAATAGTTCTACTGTCTACCTGAAAGTGATCAGAAACTGATAGGTACCGTAGGGAACCACCCACAATTGTGTGAGCAGAACAGATAACACTGGATATGTTTGACACAGAATGTCGAATGTCTTACCGCTAGATCACTATAAACATATGTATACACACACACACACACATATATATATATATATATATAAGCTGCTTCTACAGCTGTGCTGCATCAGAGTAGTATCCAGCGTTCCAAATACATATCAAAATTAAGGTTAATGAGTCGTCACTGAGAGACCACAAATGTACATTACAAACACAATTTACGAGCAAATCTCCAGAGATCTCCAGCATGAAAATAATCCCTGTATGTAGTCAGATCCTGGGATTTCTGCTAATGAAAATCCTGGACGAACATGGCCTTCTCTCTCTCTCGCTCTCTCTGTCTGTGTGTGCGTGCGTGTGTGTGTGTGTGTGCGCGCGCGCGCGCGAGTGTTTACTGATCACAACACTATCAGTACAGCAATCACTACTGTCTACATATCCCAGCCTCGAGCTGTAAATTAACATAGATTAAAACCAAATTAAACGTTTCCCAACACTATCGGGCTTTTTAAACAGTTATCAAAGCACACACAGGTTGATGATAATATCTTGATCTCAATCTGTGGATAATGTTTTGACGTCCAATATCGTTCTGTTAACATTACTATATTCGGTCGTATCACCTGTAAGTCAGGTGTATACGCTGTATATTCCCGGTTTATGTTGATGAATGACAGATGTTATGATCATTCGCCCCCTGGCAGTGTTTTGAAGAATTATATCATATTTAAATGTATGTGTGTGTGTGTGTGCGTGGGTGCATTCGTGTGTGTGTGTTTGTGTGTGTGTGTGTATGTGTGTGTGTGTGTAAATATATATACATGTATATATATATATATATATATATATATATATATATAATTGCACTGGCTCAGAGCAGCAATACCCAAACATCGCTAAGACCTATGCCTCCATAAATATTTGCATGTATAAATGTACAGATACATAAACCAAAACATGTATATACCTACGCTTTCATAAATCTAACCGTAACATAAATCTACTCTTCCACAAATCTATACAAAAACCTATATATAAATACGATCTAAACAAAACATATATGCGGATAGAAAATGTGAACTGAACCCGCTGGCAGATTATTTTGTTTTTAATTTGTTATAATTCAAAGGGCCATTCTCCGGTAAATGCGAACAAATCTGCCGGTGACTTATCTGTGGAATGCAGTTCATCTCGATACGGTAGTTGCGAACTGTGCCAGAAAATACATTTACATGATGCTGGTATCTGCAGATGTGTGCGGTATGCGTGGCGTATTCAGTTCGTGGATGCATTATATGTACTCTGTGTGATTACAGCCAGTTCGTGTATATATACATCGTATAAATGCGGCAGAAGAAGGCCCAGCTCACGTCGTAATGACAAGCTCTGTGAATAAGCAGCAAAGTGCAGGTAGATGGCAGCACTATACCTGCGGCAATACTACTTATCACAGCACATGTAAAAAGGGTCGTCTGCCTATTCTGAGCTTATCACGGTGTCGTGTCGCTGCAAGAAATGGCTTCACATACGGCAAATTATCAGGTTCTGTCACTTTAGAAATACTTATATTAAAACATAACGCATTAAAACAATCTACGTACACAAACCTAAAATAATAATAATATCAAAATTTGGATATCGGAAAAATGTTGATCTTAGATTCCATGAATTAATAACACCCCCCCCCCCCCCCGGTAAAAAATACCACGTTTATAAATAAGCCATAGTGAATGCAAATATGGGTACTTTATGGAATATATGAACCAGGATACTGGTTGGGGGGGGGGGTGTTATTGGCTTCCTCCAAAATTTTTACTACCATCATCAGCGAGCGATGTGTTTGTTGTTAGAAGAATAAAAACTGGACATAAATCTAGGAGATAGCTACGCTTTGATTTTCTGGAATTATGCCAAGAATCTAATGAGCTTAATGTTAACTATGTGTATCAATATTATGATGCTGTGGAAAAAATATATATATTATATATATATATATATATATATATATATATATATATATGCGTCAGTTTCACTTTAAAATCGTTGAATATTTTCGTCAAGCAGAGTAATCCCTCGCTCCTTCTCTTGTTTGCATTTTACCGAGCGAGATTATGCTCTCTCTCCCTCTACCTCTCCCCCCCTCTCTCTCTCTCTCACACACATACACTTTAGCATATTATGGACTAATATCTGGTCCTTCTCAGTTGTCTTTTCGTTTCCGTCGAAATAATTAAAGGACACGTCAGACGTTTTATTTCTTAGAATGAAAGGTCTCTATTCTGGAGTGAGTGAGTGAGTGAGTGAGTGAGTGAGTGAGTGAGTGAGTGAGTGAGTGAGTGAGTGAGTGAGTGAGTGAGTGAGTGAGTGAGTGAGTGAGTGAGTGAGTGAGTGAGTGAGTGAGTGAGTGAGTGAGTGGGTGAGTGAGTGAGTGAGTGAGTGAGTGAGTGAGTGAGAGATGGAGTGAGTGAGTGAGTGAGTGAGTGAGTGAGTGAGTGAGTGAGTGAGTGAGTGAGTGAGTGAGTGAGTGAGTGAGTGAGTGAGTGAGTGAGTGAGTGAGTGAGTGAGTGAGTGAGTGAGTGAGTGAGTGAGTGTCAATCAGTCTGTCGATCAGGTGGTTGATTAACAGATCAGTCGGTCAGTCAGTCAGTCGGTCTGTAGCAGAGAGAGATAGAGAGATTGGTAACTAGTAACACGTAACATCCGCCACAATCGATGATTAGACAGCGCGTCGATTTGAGAACGTTAAAATGAGCATAGATTCATCACTTGATGCCCATTATAACGGTCACAAGTCGACACGTCTGCAGACGGCTCGAGACAACAACTTCAACAACAACAACAACAACGTCATCCCGAAATCCTCATTCCCACAGAACACAGGCATCAAGTAGAAGGAGTCCTCCTCGCAGAAGCGGCGATTTGCATCAATTCGGCGCTAATTGCCATCGAAACGACACCCACACACACACACGGATATAAACATTAACTAAATGTGGCGATCTGTTTACCAGTGAAACGCGCAGACAGAACGGGGCCAGTTAACGTGACGCGCCATCATCTCAGCATCTGTACATCAGTTCAGTGCTTTTGTCTGAGCTGACCGGCTGTCGCACAGCTCGCTAACAGTGACATAATCGCTCTGTAGGTTTGTAGTAACATGTTTCAATCGGTCCACGATACGACAAGGAGATGGCGGAGCTTACTCCAACCCGCCCCCGACCTGCCCAAGCTCACGCATTCCCCCCGATCCCACCCGTTCGGCTCCATTGCGACGGGAGTCCCCGTTCGTCCGGATCGGCGACAGACCGCCGAGTGCACGTTTCGATGTCGAAGCTCGCCGCGAATCAATGAAACTGTTTCCATTGCGCGATGCCGCCGATATCTCCCGCGCGAGCGAGCGGAGTCTATTTTCATCCAATTCAACTCTGACCTTCAGCCGTATCGATTAGTCGATTTTTCAATACAAATATACCAATTTAGGCTCAAAGAGTGATATTTAAGAACCGGCCTCAGCTGCCGGCGTTTCTGCCGATTCCGAACCGAAAATCTGACGAACGAAGCGTTTCGGGGACTTTAATGCTGCGCGCCGACGACGGGACGAATGCTCGACGTCTTAGCGGGCGGCTCGTTGCCGTTCTGCTCGCTTGCTCCGTCGTAGCTTCGTTTTATGCCCGTTGGAACTCTCGGCGTTCAATTATCCACCGGTGCCGTTCGATTTCGGAAATAGTTGAACCTATACACGGAGCCTACAGACGGCTGCGACTCCCTCCTCGTTCGTCCATGTAGGCTGCTGTTTAAAATTAGCAAATATTAACGGCTTATCGCGGCGCATATTTATACGCGACTAGTGCCACACCGTCCGCACGTGGTACGCGCGTCCTCAGCCAAACACACGCACAAACACACACACGCACAGAGAACGTTGATAGTACACACAACCCGGTTATCTGATCTGTACGAGCTGTCTCCTCAAAACGATTCCGACACGACAATGAGCAATCGTCGGCGCTGGAAACGGAACGTTGGAAAAGCGGGGGGGGGCGCCTGGGGGATATGTGTGAGGGGGCGGTCCGACGACGGTCTCCGTATTATTCCCATATTTTCTATTATCGATGAGCGTTATCTGTTGCAGAAAGCTGGCGCATCATCGGACGATGGCCGCTGCGAGGTGAACTCCATAAATTTCCATACGATATCCGAATGGAGCTCGATTGGTGAACTGTTTTGACGAATAGGATGTACCTATCCCGTACGAGTTCTGAGCGGCGCCGGTCACTTGTCTTAGGCTGCCATACGAATGATAGACGTTTCCAAATAGGATGTGTATTCGCTGAGATGTTCACATACAGTCCGGTATTCAAATACACGAACTGAAGGCGAGCACACACACACAAAGACACACACAGAGAGAGGGAGAGTGTGTGTGTATGTGTGTGTCTGTTATACAGAGCATATATGTCTGCGTATATATATATATATATATATATATATATATCCTATTTTGTCCAGTGGTGTGTCCTTGGTATAATTTTCACCTGATACGTAGGATGCTGGAGCCTGACATTTTCCACATATCGACGTATAGCGGAGCAGGTATTCGCTCAGACAAAGATCTACACGTTACACGGCACCGAACGTACAGGTGTAACAGGTTGTTAATATCCGATAACGCCAAAAAATGACATCCGAACAGCTGACCATATCATAGAGGGCGCTAGCTGCCGGCCTGTTAGGAAGAAACTTTTAGCAACTATCACAGTCTATAATCTGTGTGCGCGATTTTTGCTCTTGACAGCTATCATTACATAACGCATGCGGAGCTAATTTTTGCGTAAAGTATCAAACATTTCGCCTATATCGACATTGAAGTAACTACGAATGATGTCTTACGGCCACTTTTGAGCAGATGCTAGGCCAAATGGGCCGAGCGACCTCCGAAGGTAATGATGCGAAGTCAAAGAGGAAACACCCTCCAGATATGCCCGCGCCAAGGTTCGAACTCGGGTGGTAGTGATCTGCGATCCAACGCGCCACCAGTTAGACCAAGAAGGCGCTGGATTGGAATTACCGGTCGTCTAAGCGGCTCACATTGGATATCGCATGGTATTCATTTATTTTGAGAAACCAACGCTAACTTGACTCGCCTCACTGAATACAACCCGAATGAACGTCGAGCTACATAAATATATATCACCCCTGATCTGTACACGTATGCCAGGAATTAACTGGCCGGATTATTCTACGCCTTAATATTATAATCGATTAAGTGCACAATTGATTTTCGTCAATTCGTCGTAATATCCAGCTCACGCCCCGATCGTTATCCCCCGATTATCGCCCAGACGCCCTATAGTTCCAACAACGCTCGTCAGAGGGCGCTAATGATTCGCCCGCGAACCACGCGCTTGCCACCATCCTCGTGTCGTCACAGCGTCTCACGTCGACTCAGATCTGGCGCCGATATATATCACACACACGATGCGCGGATTAATTAACTCTTAAGCCTAAATAACATAGAAAATTAACTATGCAACTATCTTAATCTCCCTTATAAACTACGTCAGCATCGGCGATAGATCAGGGCTCATCTTCATCCAGGTATCTTACGAAAAAGCTGATCCTGAGCGATTGAACGATTTAGTGGGATCCATTGTTATCTTTTTTAATCGGTAAAATGGGAACGTTGGAGTATCTGAAGCGGCCTCAACGTCACGGTTCGTTGGTTTGTCCAATCAGGCGAGTAATGATATAGGTTGCTAATTTAAATAGCCTATCGCTAATACGAGCTGTCGCCGACTTTTGTCATTTTTCCCACTCCCCGTTGTCAATTATCTGTCAATTATTATCCTATTTAAAACAACAACAACAGCCACACTACAATATACACCCACTGACCTATCGTTCGTTAGTTTGACCAATCAAAGTCAGTCAACGAAAGCTCGGACGGTAAAAGTTAACTTTCTTTAATCGAATTTACGATCAACAACCAACAAAATATGACGTGTATATATAAGACTCTTAACGTCGGTTGCAAACGAATATTAGGTTTCTAATAGAAACAGCTGGTAGTTAAAAAATACAATAAACATAAGAACGAAATACACAAGATATTGGTTACTCTGAATCTTTATATAAAGGAAGTAATAATAATAATAATAATAATAATAATAATAATAAAAGTTATAGTAGTAATAGTAGTAGTAATAATAGTAGTGGTAATAATAGTAGTGGTAGTAGTAGTGGTGGTAGTAGTAGAAGTAGTATTTTAGGTTATATATTCCTTGACGAATAACCAAAGTTTGGTTGCCACCTTTCATACATGCACAGATATTACGTATCTGTGTTGTCTGTTATCTAATCGTAGTAGATCATTTCTGTTGCTCATCGACCGGTTTCGGTTAGAGTTTAAACACCGTTATCAAGGTGAACCATTCTTCAGTGCCTATACTGTATTCGGCTAACGACTTAGACACCTGAAATATTTAGGATATCACTCCAGCGCATTACACGGGAATGCGCTCGCAGGATGGTTAGCAGCCCAATGTGATAATTTCAAAAGGGGGTATTATAAAGCAGCGGCGAATAAAAAAAACACACACACACACAACCGCGTTACTACTACTACTCAACAGGTGAGAGGCGAGACTGGTGTGTGCTTCGTTGATAAATTTGAAATGTAAAATCACCTGCGAGCTTATGGTGCGTGCGTGTGCGTGTGTGTGCGTATGCGTGCGTGCGTATGTGCGTATATATGTGTGCGTGTGTACGTGTGCGTGTGTGTATAAGCATTAATCGTATGCATAAATGCATGCATGCACGATGCATGTATGCATGTCTGTGCCTCCTCGGGCGTGCCTGAGTGTTTGACACAGTGCACTTCGGGGTATCTTTGTTTATACTCGGCTCAGTGCGATCTTTAGGGCCACGAAAGGCAAAGGGAAAGTAAGGGCCGATATCTTAAACAAACGCCACATTATGTGATGATAACGAACTGCCTTTCGTCGCGTCGTTGCATATCAAATCTTAATCACCATGTATCAGATTGTCGGGGAACGATACTATACACAGATAATAAAGCTTGCGAGGCACCACATAAATTTCATAAGAAGAAAAAAATGACTTGGGGTTTAAACAGCCCCGTTATCTCATGTTATCGTATCATTAAGCAATGAAAAGGCGAAATAGCCATAGAACCATCTCTTAATATCAGCCGTCCCACAATGAAGCCATATCGCGCCGAATTACGCATCCCGGCTGCTTCGGATATAAAATAATGCGGCGTGCACCTACCGTTTGCAGTTCGCGTTTCACCAACATGTCCACTATCGTCCTTATCTGTCCACCAATCTGACTGCGATTATGTCGGCTTATCGGGCGGGGAATCGTCGCCTCCTATCGAAATGTCCGCTCACTGCCGGTCGGGTCGTGCGTATATCCGTCTGTTTGGTCGGCGGGCAGCAGTCGGGCTCGTCCCCGGCTTTCCAGAGGACAATGAGAGGATCTTTGAGAATGACAAATTTTATATAGAGTTCGGCCCGGCATCTGTGGGTACCGGGCGGTCTTGGAGGTGGGTCGTTTTCACCTGGAGCCCCGAGCCGAGGCAGTGGGTCTAACCGGCCCAACAGCTGCGCAGTATAGGGGAACACTTTGTCGAGAATCACCTGTCGAGTGGCTTTTGTCGCTGATATCGCTGTTGTTGTTTGCTTGTTTGCTTGTTTATTTGTTTGTTTGCTTGTTTGGCTCGGCTCGTAGTCGGTTAATAAATAAATGATGGACGAATCAGTGTCGATCCCGAGGTGTGGTGTCATTGTGTCGAATGTAGCCGGGTACGATGTGGGTTCTTTATTTGGCGATTGGTCGCCACTTCGGCCAAGAACGATCGGACGTTGAGACCGATTGTGCCCATAACAATAGATGGATGGTTTTAGGCTGCTGCTGCTGGTGATGGTGGAGAACGGGGCCGCTTGTTGGTGACACCTGATGCTGGTAGCTGCTTCTGTGCTTCTGTGTGTCTCTCTCTTCTCTCCCTGTGCGTGTGCGTGTGTGTGTGTGTGTGTGTGTGTGCGTGTGTGTGTGTGTGTGTGTGTGTGTGTGTGTGTGTGTGTGTGTGTGTGGTGGTGTGTGTGTGTGTGTGTGTGTGTGTGTGTGTGTGTGTGTGTGTGTGTGTGTGTGTGTGTGCGTATGACATACGGATCTGAAATCACTTATCGGATGATCGGGGTCTTTACATGTCGGGTTTGTACTCGCGTTCGCCTGTGCATGTATGTTCGTTCTGGTTTAATTTACCGGTAGCATAGTGACCGACACACACACACACGAGAGAGAGAGAGAGAGAGAGAGAGAGAGAGAGAGAGAGAGAGAGAGAGAGAGAGAGAGAGAGAGAGAGAGAGAGAGAGAGAGAAGAGACAAATATATATATATATATATATATATATATATATATATATATATATATATATATATATGTCCGTGTGTGCGTGCGTGTCTTCAATCGACAGGTATGAACAATAACTAGGGAGAAATCATCGAATTCCCATTTATCTGTTTCTCATTTCAAAGATGATTCAAGATGTACTATGACGACACGCTTCGCTGATTGTGTGACGTGTGTCTCTACGGTTGGTTGGTCTGATGAGTCAAATCGTTCCAAAGACGTCATTAATCGTTTTACATATATAAATATATCGCGGTATCTGTTGGCGTTGTTCTTTTATATGAAGCGCTTTGTTTTGAAACGTTTATGAATATATATCTCTAGGCTAGGTGTTAGCTTGATACTAAAACGTTGTTATTAATGAGAATTGGGTAGCATTAATACGAGGCTATTCTCTTTGATTGAATCCAGCTAGTTGAGTGAATGAATAACTGAATAAGCGAACGAACGAACGAATGAAGGATGGATGAATGAATGAGTGGGTGAATGAATGATTGAACTAATTAATTAATCAATTAACAGTTCACGAGTTTGATAATTGAACGAATGAATTAGTTATATTTGGTGAATAAATGAATTAACTTAAAATAATGAATTAGTTCATTAACGAATGAACAAATGAATTAGTTTATTAATTGAAGGAACTCATTAATGGATGGATGGATGGATGGATGGAGTCCAAACAGTGAGACCAAAAAATATTATATTACTGGATAGCGCAGGCCATCCCACAGGTAACAACACCTCGAGGGTGATGTCAACCGAATAAGACGAAACCGTTCGCCATTATCAACAAAAGACAACCAAGCTGCCTGCGAGAAAGGCACATCTCCGGAACAATCGGCTGCCTCCCACAGCTGCCGCCAATGAAAGGCCTCTCAGGGTCCTAGTTTAACGGTAACACATGGAAGACCCCGTGAATGATAATTCAACCGGAACGTAGATACTAGATTCATCGCAGAGCCGTATGGAAAGCGAAATGTTACATTTAATCTGACTCGTCCCCGGGCAAAAGCCAGCTCAGGCTTCCCCCGTTGAATTAATGCGCGCGGTGCACGTTTAAACGGCGACCGGGTTAAGTGAACCGTTAACCAGATCTAGGCCGAGTCAGAGTTCGAATACTATGCGGCGTTTGGCTTTTCATAGACACAGTGAGGCTGGTCTCGTAACTTGGCACGCGACTTCTGTTTTGCAGGTGATATTTTCTTCCGTTGCGCTGACGAATGGCACACGATTGGGCAGGTGTTTATGTACGGGCAAGGCCATGAGAAAAGTGTCTGGGATTGGTCTCAAAACGGTTGATAAGTTAGACCGTCCGATTTGGCAACAGCGAAATTATGCAGGCGGACCTACGAAATAAATGCATATACAGGTACGGGCATAATACATGCGGATGGTTACAAGGAAATAATTATTATATCAATGGGCGGATCTTAATGGATAAGTACACGCGCGAGGCATTCCCCATGCCCCCACCCTACACACATACACAAACCCACGCGCTCACACACACACACACACGTATTATAAGTCGGTTGTGACAAAATTAAACAACGTTAGCTATTTCATTGACACAACGATAAATACCAAGGAAAGGTCAGGATTTCAAATTCAGAATTCTTGTGTTTCTCATATACTTACTCTCGCACACGCGTGCATACGTGGGCACGTACCCGTACCCGTATACACACAAACACACACACACACACACACAAACATTCTAAAGAAATAGATCCCAATACATGTTCCAGATAAGAAGTTCGCCTTTTTTATTATTTGGGTCCACATTTACTGTTAATTTTAAATGTCGCTGTTCTAAAACCAATTACCTTATCAACCATGCAACTTTCGTATTGGCGATTTTTTTTATTTTCTGGGCCAGTGCCTGTTTATTTACTTATAGCACGACACGCACGACACACGCACACACACACACACACACACACACACACACACACACACACACACACACACACAGAGTCCGGTTAAAGAGAGTGACGTATCTATAAGAACAACAAATACAGTCGCAATAGAACAGCAGTGGTATATACACCTGTAATTTACCTTGTTACATTTGACAATATTATAGTCCGTTGATATTTTCCCGTAATTGTGTTCTCCATTGTTCTTTTCGTGGTAAACAAACATGGCACATACCTCACTGTTATTGTTAATTATACATTTATATTAAACAGGCCACGCAGTATTTAATTACATAATTATATATTAGCCTTCGTACTGTAATCTCTTTCATTGGCTCTCTTGCATAACACGACCTGCAAACAAGGTCAGGTTAGGCTTTAAGAGACGGGGGCAGCCTACTGGCCATTAGAAATAAGAACTAATCTGTTTGGATTAAATCATGAGGCCGAGTTGCGACGCCTTGGTCCAATTCTGATACGCTTCACCGTCAACACGTGATTGGTACGGTTTACTTTTGGCGAGCGACATCTGTCGGAACTTGCCCAAAAGAGGCAAACGAGTGTCTCTAAGAATGCAAACTGGCGCTAATCGTGCACTACACGGTGTGAAAGCGTTGCTACGCTACTGAAATGTAAATAACATCAGCTGTCCGAGCACTAAACCCTCCGCCGCCGCCGCTCAACCGCTCATCGTTGACGTTGAGCGTTTGACAACGTCGTACAACAAACTGCGTATATTTGAGATATCTATGAAGATACCAGTACGTAATATCCAAGTTGGGATTTTGCACTTATTAGGAAGAAGAAGAAGAAGAGATTAGAGAAAACATAATTTCGGACTTTCCAGCTGCCCGACGGTTGACATTCTTTGACTGGAAGAAGAGGAGCCATGATGCACAGTCAGGTTTTAGGGTGCTTTGTGTTGTTCGTATTGTGCGGAGTACAGGCTGTGGGGGATATATCGGACACTTACGGCAATGTCGCTTATTCGAATGGCACCGTCACTTGGGTGGCTGTGCCAGACGGCAATTCGTCGTACACCGTGGATTCGGCATCCGACCCTATCTGGTCCGATATTCTATTCCAATACGCCAGGGAGTTTCTGAACAGCATCCTGCCGAAGCCAATACCGTTTGGTGAGTGGGAAATTTCTTATCCGATCACGTATTGTAATAATGTGTGTGTGTGTGTGTGTGTGTGTGTGTGTGTGTGTGTGTGTGTGTGTGTGGCCGCGCTCGCCTGACTCCGTGCATGCGCTAATCCATGCGTAGGTGTGCGTATATGTATATAATTTAGTGAGTGAGTGAGTGGTGAGTGAGTGAGTGAGTGAGTGAGTGAGTGAGTGAGTGAGTGAGTGGTGGTGGTGGTGGTGGTGGTGGTGGTGGTGAGTGGTGAGTGGTGGTGGTGGTGGTGGTGAGTGGTGGTGAGTGGTGAGTGAGTGAGTGAGTGAGTGAGTGAGTGAGTGAGTGAGTGAGTGAGTGAGTGAGTGAGTGAGTGAGTGAGTGAGTGAGTGAGTGAGTGAGTGAGTGAGTGAGTGAGTGAGTGAATGGTGAGTGAGTGAGTGAGTGAGTGAGTGGTGGTGGTGGTGAGTGAGTGAGTGAGTGAGTGAGTGAGTGAGTGAGTGAGTGAGTGAGTGAGTGAGTGAGTGAGTGAGTGAGTGAGTGAGTGAGTGAGTGAGTGAGTGAGTGAGTGAGTGAGTGAGTGAGTGAGTGAGTGAGTGAGTGAGTGAGTGAGTGAGTGAGTGAGTGAGTGAGTGAGTGAGTGAGTGAGTGAGTGGTGGTGGTGGTGGTGAGTGAGTGGTGGTGGTGAGTGGTGAGTGGTGGTGAGTGGTGGTGGTGGTGGTGGTGGTGAGTGAGTGAGTGAGTGAGTGAGTGAGTGAGTGAGTGAGTGAGTGAGTGAGTGAGTGAGTGAGTGAGTGAGTGAGTGAGTGAGTGAGTGAGTGAGTGAGTGAGTGAGTGAGTGAGTGAGTGAGTGAGTGAGTGAGTGAGTGAGTGAGTGAGTGAGTGAGTGAGTGAGTGAGTGAGTGAGCAGCCACCATATTAAATCTATTTCGAAATACCGGAACTTGAGAATAAAAGCAGTTTTTAAATAACCGCATATTACGAAAGAACTACATAAATTTTTTTGGTTTACCAGTTGATACTGCTAGGCATTGTTTTTTTCCGATATTACCTGTATATTATATATCATAAAATTATTATAAACTATGAGATACATAAGCGGTGGACAGTAAGTAATTAAATAAAGGAATGAAAGAAGGTCAATTAATTACCAGTAATTAAAGGTGTATGTTTGACTTAATATGAAATAGGAGGAGGAGTTAAGGGACTTACTAACCCGACCTAATAGACCGATCCAGGCGAAATGCGTTGTATCGGTTACCTACCACAGTCTCGAGTTAGAAACAGCTATGGCGCCCGCTGTTGATCGGGAGATGGCAACTTTTCACCAACATTAAATACTGGACATCTTTCAGCAAATCATTTCATATTTCACGGATACTGATACTAGTACCGGTATTTCAGCTGACTGGTTGTGTCTTTCCAAAGGATTTAACACAATACTTATCAGGATATAACGCAATGATTGAGCGGACCGATCTTTCCAGATGAAGGACACAGCTAAGCCTACGTTACTCATATTGACTCGTAGGGGATTATTTAGCATGGGTTTCAGTGGATTAAATAAAAGATTTTAAAATAAACTTTAGCAGACTGTGTTTGAAATATTATTTTTACTCATACCTGGGAACCAATCATATATTTATCACTTTTTTTAAATAAAAAAAAATGTTACTGCATTAGAGTATTAACATCCTTGACATTTAGATTTAGTAAACATTGCACGAATGGCTGATTCAGAAAATAAAACAGTTAATTTTCAATACAAGATATCATGTATAAATATCAATGCTACAGGTAACATAAGAGGTAAGTCAGATAATAAATCCTAGATGTCCAGATTGCTCCGGATTACGGATCATCTTCGGCGAGAACATCTATTGTCACAGATGATTAAAGGCTTAGTACCTGAGCTTCATCTGTTCATTGATTGCTGCTGCTTAATATATCTCTATAAAATCAACGAAGAATCTTCCCTTTGACACAGTGTGTTGTTGTTACTGTTGTTGTTGTTATTGTTGTTATCGTTGTTGTTATTGTTTACTTCTTGCGGTCATTCTTCGATTGTTTTCTTAATAAAGATTAGTTGGGCTTTTTTTCAAAAATAATTAAAGCCCTTTTTATATGAAACACACAGCTTTTGATTTGTTGTGTGTCTGTGTGCGCGTGCGTGCGTGTGTACGTGCGTGTGGGTGCGCGCGCGCGTGTGTGTAAGAAATTCAACAAACAATGTGCTAACTAATAACGTTTCCTGACGCTGTATAACAAATACCGGATCAACTCGAAAAATCTCTCAACCGCTGGAATTACCAAACGACTTCCGTCTAACAAAGATTACGCTGATCCAGATGGAAATCAGGATACGTTGTCTGTCCAGATCTTCCGGTGTCTAATAAGAGCTTTGTTTTCTTGTCTACTTTTGCAGATTTATTCAAGAGTTTGATAGACGGGAACATAGATTACATGAATGTAAGTAAACATAGTTAGTTTAAGATAACAGTATGCAGGTGTACTGACAACAAAGAGCAATTATAGGCTCTTATAGAAGGTGTGGTCATGTGATCACTTAATCGACCACTTATTGATGAACATCGCTCTCTCCCGCTCACCCCTCCCCCTCTTCTCTCTCTCTGTCTCTCTGTCTCTCTGTCTCTCTCTCTCTCTCTCTCTCTCTCTCTATATATATATATATATATATATATATATATATATCACACGCACGTACACTACGTACACACACATGTAGACGTACGCACACTACACACACACGCAATATTATTTAATATTATTATATATATATATATATATATATATATATATATATATATATATATATATATATATATATATATATATATATATATATATATATATATATATATATATATATATATATATATATATATATAAACTAAATACTTTATCATATATTTATATAATACCTATATTTTATTATCTCCCTTTTCCCATAAAACTTTCTTCCTAATTCCGCCATTTCCTTTCTTTATGATCATCCTATGACCAATGATAACTATTTTCCGCCGTTCTAGCTCCTGTTATTTGGTGTTGGTATGGTGATATGTCTAGTCGTTGGTATCCTGTTTCTACTCTGCGTACCGTTCTGTGGCTGTTGTTTTTGTTGTTGTCGTTGCTGCGGTAGATGCGGAGGGAAACTGATCCAGAAGCGAGAACCGGATGACGACCGGAAACGGATGGGACTAGGATTGGCTTTATTTATGATCTCCTTCTTTATTGGGTTAGTATATTGGTGTATGAATACGTGTTTGTGTGTGTGTGTGCACGCGCGCGTATGAGTGTAGTGTATATATATATATATATATATATATATATATATATATATATATATATATATATATATATACGCCATTTACCTACCAATACACAGACGGAAAAAAAACCATCATCATCTCACATACAGTATATCTACAGAGAAACAGTTAGGAAGAAAAAACCTTGAAAACTAACATTGTATCCGCATACCTACAACAATACATAATAATCAATTGGCATTTAAAAACTTGTCTACAAATATAAAAAAAGAGGAAGAAATTTTTTTTCCACAAGAAGTTGCTTTATTCTGATAAAATTATATTTAATTTTCCAGGATGTCAGCCGGTTGTATCATTATTAGTAATGAGAAGGTGTCAGAAAGTTTATTGTATACAGATAATACAATACAGAACATCTTCAGTGATGTTGATATCTATATAGATAAATCGATTACAGTAAGAAATATATATATATATATATATATATATATATATATATATATATATATATATATATATATATATATATATACATATATATATATATATACGTATGTTTTGATGTGTGGTGTACGTAAGCATGCATCTATGTATACATACTATATATATATATATATATATATATATATATATATATATATATATATATATATAGTATTATATAGAGCTGATGAAACTGATCAACATGGATACATTATGATATTCTTCATTATTCTCTTATTTTAGCTGGAATGATTATCATCCTCTTATCTAATAGATATATTATTATTAATATTTTAACTAGGTTTTAATTATTCGTCCATTTTAGGAGTTTAGATACATGGCAATTGATATGTACGACTTGATTATGAGAGCCATAGGTCGAGATATTGATGGTGAGAGAGAGGTTTATTTATATAATTAGAATTTGTTTATTTTCCTGTTGTTAAATGTCAATAAAAATTGGTATATAAATGTCAACGCTTCTTGTATTAACGTCGAAATAAGACTATATCAATACAACACACACACACACACACACACAATATATATATATATATATATATATATATATATATATATATGTTACATATACTTGTAATTCTTGTATATTTTAGATATTGGTACCATATTAGGTAATAGTCTGGTCAATTCTCTTTTACCGATGGTAGATCCGGCCATTTCCGCTATCATCGCCATGGATACGAGTGAGTTAGAAACAATATATATTGAACCGAAACTATGTGATACCTCTCTCTCTCTCTCTCTCTGTGTGAAAACCGCAATTAGGCAAATAAAAGTTACTAAAACACAACCCCCCCCCCTTCTCTGATTTCCGGTACACACATCAGTTTTGATCATAACAGCGGGGGTTGGAGGTGTTTGCGCGGCGTAACTGCTAATAAGGCTGGCAATAGATCTCTATCTCCTCGGTTCAAACGTCAGCTCGCTTATATCTGGATGGTGGATCACCCCCCCCCCATTAACTTTGAAGTCCACTCGTCCAATTTACCCGACAATAGGGGACGTTTAATATCGACGTCATAATCCTTGGGATCGTCGAATTAAACAAAACTCGCAGAATTCTCCCATACGACGTCATTTCCCTGCTAATTCTACGAATCTCTGACTCCGCCCTAATGTTAGATGGCTCCCGGCATGCATATTTCCGGTGATAATTATTCCCGTGACGTCACATTCTAGTACCGTATACCCCATCCCCTGACACAACTCTACTCTCTCATCAAAGAGATCCACATCACATCGGAGCTAGAACTTTCTAACCCAGTTTCAAGCTATGACTAGGGCAAGCTTTCCGGATCAGAGGTTATTATCCACCTTTGTTATTAGCGAACGGCTTGACCAGGAAAGGGATTTTACAAGTTATAAATAGCCATCAATAAGACGGAAGGAGCCGTTAACCTTCACGGATTCGCTACCCTTGTTAAACTCATCAGTCGTTAATGAGCTAAAACTAACCGCCAATCGTTTGGCAGAAATAGATGACATTCACTTATTCAGGTTTACCAAACGGGAGTGGCGCAGCCTGGTGGCAAATCAAGGAACTAGATAAATGTTTGGTTGTAGAAAACCAAAAATAGAACTTATAAAAAAATTATACGTTGTTATAGTTTCTTCAATCTATTGTTCATAGATCCAGGTATCAATATAATTATATTATTCCTCTTAGATTCGTATAACAGGCTTTACATATCTTTGAAGTATAATATTAGTATTATTATTATTATTATTTCAAGCGCTACAAGGTGTTGTTACGTCACTGAATGACGTCACTGCCAAGTTAGCGACCGTCAAGAATTACGCAGCTATCCTGTCCTCAGCACTCGATGACCTCCGAACCAATATCACTCAGACGAAGACCAACTGCAATTCGAGTAAGCACAAACGTCCCAGTTTCCAAATTCACTTGTCAATGAAGATCGTTTTACCTGGAAATCGACTCATCACGGCAATTAGTATAATAATATAGGGAAAGATATGAAATTTATAAATTATATAATGATAATAATAACTATTGTTAGAGAACGTTGTTTTAACACAAAAAGGTTGATTACGGTTATCGTGGTAATATTGTTAGTAGTAATAATGGTATTATTATTATTATTATTATTAGTAGTAGTAGTAGTAGTAGTAAAACTAATAAAAGTAGTAAAAGTATTAGTAGTATTATCAGTAGTAGTAGTTGTTGTTACCCGTCCTCTAAAATGTCATCTTATTTGTTTCAAACTAGACTGTGGCTCAGTCGGTCAGGTGGCGTGTACTAATTTTGACGAGAATGTACTTACGATGGATTCCAACTTCAGCGGCGTAAGTAGTTAACATTAATATTCTAATAAACTGTGGTAGCCGTTCTTACGGGGGGGGGGGGGGCTCCCTGGTTTAACTGATAGCGCGTTGGATCACAGATCACTACCACTCGAGTTAGAACCTCGGGGTGGGCATATCTGAAGGCTGTTTCAACTTTCACTTCGCTTCATTACCTTCGGAGGTCGTTCGGCTCATTTAGCCTACCATGTGGGAGGGAAATACAAACGCCAGCTGCGCGCGTGCGTGTCTGTGGGTGTGTTTTGTGTGTGCGACCTAACGTCGTACTCACACGGGTGTAAATAAGAGCGTACCTGGCTCGGTTGTTTATAGAGAGAAGTCATTTTCTATTGTCTAAGAGCCGTCATGTTACAGGTAGCTGCGGGCGGTTTAAAACTGTGGGATTACTTCGTTTATGTTCTGGATAATAACGTTATCTCGCCTCAATGGGATTTGTAATATTTATCAATAATTAATGATCAAGCAATTAATAAATTGCCGGATCAAAGCCTTTTGTAAACATGCTGGCGGCCGGGGAAGGAGGGTATTTATAAGGCTGCTTGGATATTAATCACGATCCATAGATTAGTAGTTTCTATTGTTATACGTGTCTTATCATTATCATAATATTGTTGTTTACGTGTTACTGTCCTAGTTTCCGGATATCAACTCTTCGACGTCTTCCCTGAGTGAGATAGTAGACAATAATCTAACTGCTTTGGCTCTTATGGTAATAACACAAACTGTGTGTCTGTGTACACGAAATTCGCCTATATATATATATATATATATATATATATATATATATATATATATATATATATATATATATATAGAGAGAGAGAGAGAGAGAGAGAGAGAGAGAGATAGGTGAGTGAGTGAGTGTGACAGAGAGAGAGGAGAGAGAGAGAGTGAGTGAGTGGGAGTGGGGTGGGGTGGTGGTGAGTGAGTGAGTGGTGGGGTGAGTGGTGGTGAGTGAGTGAGTGGAATGAGAAAGTGAGTGAGTAGTGAGTGAAGTGAGTGAGTGGTGGTGGTGGTGGTGGTGAGTGGTGGTGAGTGGTGGTGGTGGTGGTGGTGGTGGTGGTGGTGGTGGTGGGTGAGAGTGGTGAGTGGTGAGGGGAGTGAGTGGTGAGTGGTGAGTGGTGAGTGGTGAATGGTGATGGTGAGTGAGTGAGTGAGTGAGTGAGTGAGTGAGTGAGTGAGTGAGTGAGTGAGTGAGTGAGTGAGTGAGTGAGTGAGTGAGTGAGTGAGTGAGTGAGTGAGTGAGTGAGTGAGTGAGTGAGTGAGTGAGACAGAGAGAGAGAGTATATATTTAAGTACTCGTACATGATTGTTCCTAATTATGTAAATATATTCCATATTCTAATAAAACAAGTAATACGAAAAACAATTTATGACCATTCCTTGTGCCTCTGTGCGTGCGTGCGTGTGTGTGAGTTTCTTACATATGTATGTTTATCAATGCCTGTGTGTGTGTGTGTGTGTGTGTGTGTGTGTGTGTGTGTGTGTGTGTGTGTGTGTGTGTGTGTGTGTGTGTGTGTGTGTGTGTGTGTGTGTGTGTGTGTGTGTGTGTGTGTGTGTGTGTGTCTTTACCCTGAGTACACTTTTTTACTAATGATCCCATTTTGTACTTTTCAGGGTAAACAAACTATCTTAGATTTACCAGATCTAATTACGAACGAGACGTTAACAACAAGAGAAAGTAAGAATGTTAAGAGACTATCATAATAATTCGGGGATGACACCTACTTATGTCACTTTATATTTATTTACCCGTGTGTTAATTTACCTGTGTATTTTTTCTGTGTGTGTATTTACATTTGCGTTTATGTACCTGTGTGTTTATTTACCTGTGTGTTTATTCCACTAGAATTTGATTAATTTTTCTATTCTTTCCGGTGATAGTTGTTAAAACTACCTTGAATGATTTGGCTGTCACAATAGAGGGCGTTGTTGACGCGCTTGCCAATCAGATTGATGGAGTGAGTTTTGTTTATTTTCTTATTTCGCATTGTCTTTTTGTGTGCGTGTGTGAGGGAGCCATATATATATATATATATATATATATATATATATATATATGATATATAATGATGGGATGGAGGATGGATGGATGGATGGATGGATGGATGGATATATATATATATATATATATATATATATATATATATATATATATATAGAGAGAGAGAGAGAGAGAGAGAGAGAGAGAGAGAGAGAGAGAGAGAGCGAGACTGTCACATCTTCGAGCCTTCACTAAGTTTATCATAAGTATTTATTTTACAGATAATAGATTTTGACAGTTATTCAAGTATGACGAGAGATTATATTTCTACGGCTAGATCTTACGATGGCTACAGGTATGTGATCTATCTCCAATGACAAAGTCTCTATAATGCATATTCTTAACCCGAAAACTAATCAGGATGTATGTGTCTAAAAGTTTGGCAAATAAACTTTAAGATCTAGTAGAACAATGGCCTCTGAACAGAATACTAATTGATGAAGAACTTTGTATTGAAGAAATAAATTATTATGTTTATTAAGCCGTATTATTTTAATATTTTAAACATTTGATATAGCACCACTCGTGTGCCCACACGGGACATGCCTACGTGTCTTCGTGCGTGCTAGAGCGGAACAGTTATTTTTTTACAAAACTCTGAGCACCTTATCACATATTTCCAGGTTATATGGTGTAATTGGCCTGGCTGTGCTCGTATCGTTGTCAGCCTTCTGTTACCTGTTGGGATTGTTGTGTGGTGTGTCTGGATACAAGAAGAATGTCATCCCGACGGAGCGTGGCGGATGTTCCAACCGTGGCGGATGTTGTCTCTTATGGTAGGCTCACCTTGACGTAATTATCGCTGACCCGATACAGACAACAACAAAAACTGAATCATTTTACATTGAATTGGTTCTCAGACTTTACTTGTGTTTATTCGTCAGCGTAGAAAAATGTGGATGACTCGTATATGTCTGTAATTGATCGAATCTTTGGCACAAGTCACCCTCTCGGGCTTTACATGTCGGTGTGGAAATACGGATTACCCCTATATATGTCTGTAATTGATCCGATCTTCGGCACATGCCACACTCTCGGGCTTTACTTGTGTTTACTTGTCGGCGTGTAAATGTGGATGACTGGTATATGTCTGTAATTGATCCAATCTTCGGCACAAGGCATACACTCGGGTCTAAGTGACGTCACCGCGTCGCTGAATGTCGTATTGGCGTCGATAAGATTACCACAAGAACAGGGTTCCTACGCGTCGTGGAAAACCTGGAAAATAACAAATTAATTTCCCAGGTCCAGGAAATGTACTTGAATTTGACAAAATCAGGAAATGTCCAGGCTGTACCACAAAATGTTAACAATCGATCATGCATTGAACCAATATGATGTGCTTTTTCGCACATATCTTGACTTATTACCTATAAATCTTGTATACTTTGTCCTGGAAACTGGTAATTTTGTTCAGGAAAAGTCCAGGAAAATAATATTTCCTTCGCTGTGGGAATCATGAAGAATTATAATTTAAAATTGTTGCCCATCAACTGTCCCTCAGTTATCTAAATACAGACATCCGTATTTATTGTGGAGAAGATTATTATGAAGTATAAAAGAACAATTGACAACGGTAGGACATCGTATATAGTACCGTTATATTGTTTGTTTTTGTTTTACTACAAATGGGAGCTGATCTGATCCATTGAGCTGAAACATTTTGAACCCCGACATAGCCCAGTTGATGAGATGAAGAATAATTTTAATAAGTTGTTCCCTTAAGGATTCCATACTTTAAAGACACCCCCACCACCACAACAACAACAACATTATTATTATTATTATTATTATTTATATTATCTATAATTCAATTTTTTGTTTTAACAGCGGTGTGTTCTGGTCGTTTCTGTTCTCCTTTGTCTTGATGTTGATAACAATTATTATGTTCTTACTTGGTGGAGGTCTCGAGAAAATATGTGAAAGCGTTATTGATACGTCCATATTTACTGAGGTGAGTAATAATAATAATGTGTGTGTACGTGTGTGTGTGTGTATGTGTGTGCGCGTGTGTGTGCGTA
>JAODUP010001007.1:0-22500 GCA_025642065.1 Paralvinella palmiformis | reverse complement strand
TGAAAATAGATTAATTCTCGCAATAAACAGGTACTGGAAAAATGGAAATATTAATAATAATAATAACGATAACAACAGCAACAACAACAACATAATTTAGGCACTTCATACATAGACACGAAGAATGTGTGTGTGTGTGTGTGTGTGTGTGTGTGTGTGTGTGTGTGTGTGTGTGTTGTCAATATACAGAGTTATACATAGGCTAGTTACCCCACAAGGTATACACTATTTTATGACGTCACCTGTTACTGAGGTGTCCTTTTTGTGACGTATTATAATATAAACCGTTTGTTTGTTTGTTTTAGGGTACGATGAGTTATTTGTCACATATACTTGATTATGTGGAACAGTATAAACTAAGAGCTCTTTATCTGGTGAGTCAAACGCCGCGTTTATATTATTTACAATCATTATATGATAAATGCATAATTGAATACAAATAGTATGTATGCATGTATGCCCGCACGCACACGCACGCACACACGCACATACACACATACACACACACACACACACATACACACACACACACACAATATATATATATATATATATATATATATATATATACAGAAACACCCACCCACGCGCGCGCACGCACATACACGCACGTTGTATATGCATGCAAGTACAGATATACACTAGCAAACAAATACGCCCTGGTGGCCAGAATACCTGTGTCGGAGTTGTATCTCCAAGTCCCATATATATATATATACTTAGTTGAGGTGTATGATTAGACTAAACATTATTCTGTATTTCTCGCAGGTAAATAATGAGATGGCTGGCTGTTTACCTTTATGGAAGATCTACGATAGATTTACGACAATAACTTGTCGATGTCTGGTCGATTCATTGGTAAGTGGTCGCTTGATACATAAAATTCCTTAATTCTAGAATCTGTGTCTTGAGAGTCCACTCACAAGTCACCTTTCATTGGCCAATGATAAACGTCGTTATTATTCCAGAATGGTATATGGTTTAGTATTGGCTGGTCTCTGTTGTTATTGATACCAGCTGTTGTGACCGCTGTCAAACTGTCTAGGCATTACAGGCGCATGGACAGCTGCGAAGGATACTCGACTGAATATGATGAATATTATGACGAGTAAGTTGGAAAGAAAGACATGTGTTTATTTGTCTGTATGTAAATCTGAGTGCTTTTATATATATATATATATATATATATATATATATATATATATATATATATATATATATGTATATGTGTGTGTGTTAATATGTGTGTGTTTGTGTGTATGTATGTATGTATGTATGTGTGTGTGTGTGTGTGTGTGTGTGTGTGTGTGTTGTGTGTGTGTGTGTGTGTGTGTGTGTGTGTGTGTGTGTGTGTGTCACTCATCAAACTCACTCACTCATTCTTCTCACTGACTCACTCATTAATTTTAACTATTGTTAACTGTAGTTATTTTTGTTTTTTAGTTCGTTTGGTGGACCTCAGACTTCCGATGCCTGAATACTTCATCAACACCTTGACCATTATGATTATTATCTGTTAGATAACATTATGATTTTACACAGACACGCATTAATTATCAAACTATTCTGAATACAAGGTTCGCATTAATCAGAATAAACATTTTAACATAAAAAGTAGGTTTTTGCAAATTAAATATGGACGATGTTATTCCCAGAGAGTTCGATGCCAAGATAGAATTCCGAGATCACTTTATGCAATCAAATCTCGCATTCCTTATTCCAATATCATGCACGCCGTACAATAAAGTATAATCCTTTATTAAACAAATGCGGAATATGCTCTTTAATATTTCCATTATGTCACCAAGGAAATAAATATTTTTTTAATCTGAAGTGAGAAGACAAGAAGTGACTTCTTGATGGATTAAGAAAACGAATCTATAATCGGATTCCGTAGAAATGAATTATTTAGGATTTATGAAAGCGAGGCTTTAGAGGTTGACAGGTTTATTGTCGCTTCGGGTTTTATATTTGGATAATGATTTTGAGAAGCGTTGATTTGCTGTTTATCGTGAATGCCATTCAGAGAAATAAATTATTTTGAATGTTTAACAAGCAGCGTGTAATAACGGTATTTAGGCTTAATATATTGAGAGAAAGAAGGTACACACACATATATATATGTGTGTGTGTGTGTGTGTGTGTGTGTGTGTGTGTGTGTGTGTTAAGAATAGTTCTCAATAAACACTGTATTGATCTAATAATGTACCCATCTCTTTGGTTGTTCGCTTATGGCTAAACAAAATACACTTAATTTTTTAGAATAATTATAATAACATGTAACTATATAGAGCTTTTGTATAATTATGTTTTATTTTGACAGATATGATAGTATGAGGATCAGATTACGTACACTTTGTCACTACATTTACCACTAACCTTTTACAAGATAATCATTAGGTTACTTTAAATGTTGTTTTTATCGGTAAACATCGTATTTTTATATTTCTGGCGTAAGCAGAAATAAACAAATAATAATATAAATAATTATCACGCACCTACGGTATCATACGTTCATTCTATTCGTTTCGAAACACTCCCAATTAATAAATAATGTTTAAATAAAAATTATTTATCCAGAGTCGCAAGACTGTACTAGTATTACTTGTATTCGATAGAGGGCGCAAGTAGAGTTTTTTTCTCGGGGGGATCCCACTTAAAAAGTGTATTCATTATTTTTAATATTTACATCTATGTGACTTGGAGAGAAGGGAGAATGTTTTTATTGACACTTATGAAAATATCTTCATGTTGACAAATAGAGTTGACAAATGGGTCAATATTAAACAATCACACTGACAACGATCTCTCTGAGGCTGAATTGACATAATCATCACGATTTATTAGCTAAAAATCGTTTATTATTGATACTCCAGGCACCATTTTATTTAGTCTTTGTTGTATCAATTCCGCATCTGTATAGTTCTGACTGTCTAACTTAAGCTCTGTTTTGGTATTTCCGAAAACAAGCTATTAATATATGTCTATTTACATTGATGAATGCATTTTATGTTGGATTTTTAACCTAATTTAATATGTGTATGGCAAAGGTTTCGTTGTATTATTGTCTTGTGCTTTAACACGCGCGCACACACACACAAATACATACACACATACATACACACATACACACACACACACATATATATATATATATATACCCTTCCTTAAAGGAACAGTTCACAATTCACAACAGTTCACCATTTTTTAGGACTATTACAGTTATGTTAACAAATATCATAAATTATGTCAAAATGTTAAATCGATCACCCACATATTAAATAATCCAGTTAAAAGTGCTAATTAATTGACTATTAATGGCCTGTGGGCGCCGCCATTTTAAAGCTAGACATGGATCGGAAGCTTCGGAATGCTTACGCCATTTGAACCAAACAATTTGATCGGAAGTTGTATAACCCATTTAAAAACCACGTAAACAAGTGATAGGTAGCCAAGAAAATTCAAGACAAAAACGGAGTAATCTCACTAAATTTCCATCATCGCTGACATTCAGCCATATCAGTTTGAACCAGAAGAATCATTACAAGATGATTCCGATTGTTTCGAAGAAAGCGGAATCATTGAAGAAAGCGCGAGGAGAACCGGGAACATTAACTGGTGTCTATGTGAACTCTGTGTACGCCTGGGCCAGGTGACGTCAGAGCACTTGACTTTTCTCCTTCCCATCTTCGAACCTGGCATCCGGTGCTGCCGGCAAGGCGGACCTCGAATAATTTCGATTATTTTATTAAATCTATGATAGGTATATTGTGAAAGTTTTGTTTATTGCTATAAGCATTACATATTTAAATAATATTATCTGAGGGAGAACTGTCCCTTTATAAACCTGTAACTCAACATATCAATCCATATTAAAAAATTGGGGGGGGGGGAGGGGGAGTTTCGTTACCGACGTGTTACGTGCCTGTCTGACCTTCATCATGGCCCTTTCTACTTCTTTACTTAGCGCGTTCCAGTTGTGGAGCAGGAGTACCATGTGAGCGGCGTCCTTATACTGCCGTAGATTTTTTTATATCGTTTGATTTCAATTGTTGTTAATTTCTTGTCACAGTTTATATATACGAAAAGTTGGTTTTAATAGGTATCGGATTATGAGGTATTTGACCCTACAGTAAATGTGGCAAAACATATTATTCTGTGGTTGAGAAGTCCCCTCATTCTAAGAAAACTGTTGATCTAGAACTGCGTATTCCTGACTGATGAATAGACCTACTGTACAGTATCTCGACCAGTGACATTTGGGCACGGCTCTTTTGGTTGGTGTGTGTAGTATAGTAACTTTAGTTGCATATACAATTCACGACAGTAGTATGTGCGAATAGAATGATCTTTTCCGAGCCCAGTAATATCCAGACTATGCTATTACAGTCTAGGCTCGTAGAATATGAATTGGTCCATTAGTCCATTTGAGATTATAATTAAGGCGCTTTCAAAACACATTTAACAGTGTCGAAGGCCTTTTCGAAATCGATCAACAACAGTACCGCAGACAAGTTTTACCTTTTTTTTAAATTTGGTTACCGCTTCAACACATATATGTCCATTTATTTCTACTTCACACTTCATTCTTTTACTAGTCGTTAGTAAACTTATGATACCTTATATTTTAGTTTGATGACGTGGATTGTCTTTATCAAGGTTCGGCAGACGACTTTTCACAAAATGTTCTTTATTCATTGAGAACCTGAAATAGATCATATATTATGTTACCATTTATATTCAACTGAGTTATATATTTATTCAGATGGTTTCTTTTTTCAAGATTTAAGAAAGTTTTGTTCGCCATACTCGCTCCACTGGACGTTTGATAGCACAATGATGCCATCTGTATTTTCGATGCCGAATAGTTATCTCTCTATTTCAATCATTTGATTTTGGATATGTTCGGCAGCTTTGTCATTCACTACTATTTGTTGAGGTAATTTAAGTTGCTCCTCTAAGGATTTTTTAGTATTTCAGCTTTTCATACTTTTGGCAATATTTTACGGTTTCTCTTCATATCTCCATTTTAATAAGTTCCCACATCACTGACTTATCTCCATATTTGTTGTTAGCCTCACTCTTGGAGGTGACGCCTTTATTCAAATTAATGTAATTCGTGTCACGTAAAACGGCTGTATTGAATTTCCAATACCCAGGACAGCAGGTCATACAGGTATGATTAATTAAAGACGTACCTATTATATTATGATCAGATCGGATCGAGGGTAGAATGTTGGTTTGTTTCACCACATTAGCCAGATATTCCGCTACGAACCAGTAATCTAACCTGCAGTATATTTTATTTTTCCTGTTACACCATGTAAACATGTGTTTGTTCGTAGTATTTAGTCTCCAAATATCGCATATATCAAAACAGTCCAATTTAATACCGCTCTGTACCTCGTGATTTTATTCAGATCACTACTACCTCCCGTTTGATCAACTTTTAGGTCTAGCAGACTTAGCTTGGTGACGTGTGCTTTTACATGTCAAAAGTAAAGTGTTCTTATGGACTGGAATTTAATCTATTGATAAATTTAATTTAATTATTAATATATTTCAAATTTGATAGAAATGAGAATATTTATTTAAATAGTGAATATCTTTATGTTTACACTGAGCAATCAATTGTTTCATGTACCTAATGGGTTAATTAGAGTGATGAGTGGGGGAAAAACCGCAATTGTATCACAGATACATTGCAGATTGGGAATGAATCCCATGTTTCTCTAAGCGGTTTAAGAAGGTTATCAATTAGCAGTTACATCCTTGTTACATCCACCCCCTGTTTAGAAGTGAAATATAGAAGAGGTACTTGATAACTATCTGCATTGTATACCAATGGTTGGAAATATGTGCAAATATTAAATATATTTTGGATTTAAAAAAATCAGATTACTTACATCAAACGCCAATGATATATCTTTCATTGATTTTTGATTGCATCCAGCACCTCACTCATACGTATTCATATGTTACAGTTACGAATATAAGCATACTTATAACACATAATTTCGCTTAGTACGTGACGTACCCATAAAGGGGAATGTCTAGTATTGTTTAACTATAAAGAGACAAGACAAGAAGAAGAAGAACGATTCTTATAGATTCAGCCGTCAGTTTGGACTAAACGTGAATATGCAGAATACATCGTGACATTGTAGGTATTATATCAATGTAAATCATTACTACATTTCGGAGTTACTTACTAGTAATTAACTCGCTTTTTACCCATCATAGTGAAAGTTATGATCATGTCATATCTATAATACTAATACTTCGTCGTACTTGCTTAAGCAGGATGCCCAGGTTATTATCGCCCAGCCAGTGGGAGTAATCTGCGATGGCTGGGGAGCGCATAGACATATCTACTCCCGAGAACCAGTCGTGAGGGGGCGCTTCCTTGAAATCAATTGTGGATCCAGTTCTGTGGGGAGAGATGCTAGGTCATTGGCGGTAATGTCCGGTTGTTAATGACAAGTTTGTCGCTGGATATATAGCTGCGGTATTTGTATACGTCGTTCAATTTGACGAATTTCAGGATCGGGATCAGTAGACGTAGTCTTTGTTGAATATTAATCGGGAAGTCCTGGGTGATGAATCGATCAGTGTTGGTTTTCGGCCGAGCCTTCCACGTCGTCTGCCGGCCCGACATATTGCCGAAGCGTACAATGATCGCTCGAGGTTTGTTCGCTTCGTCTTGTTGGCCTACACGATGGACATTGTCAAACACAATCGCACTTTGATCTAGAGACAGTGTATTCCGTACGGAGTCCTTTATTAGGATCTTCCATTTAGCTTCGTCCTCCCATGCAACTTCCTGTAATCCATGAAAATCAGATTCCGTCTTCTAGAGTACGATTCCTGATGCAAAAGCTTGAAAATTTGACGCTCCAGTGATATGTTTTCTTGTTTTATCACAATCAGTTGATCGATTTGTTTGAGATTTCTTGCCTGAACTTGTTCAACTCTTTGATGCAGTTCATCCGTTGTTTTGTCAACTTTATTTACAAAATAAAACCCTCCTCCCCGCCTTTTAGGCTCCACACTACACGGACCATTGGAGGCAGCCAATCTCTATAACGCAGCTCGGAGTCGATGTGAAGCCACCGAGAAGCCTCGAACTCTATCCATCTGCCTGAGAGATGAGGAGCTCCTCGTACTTGGCTAGAACGAGAGGAAGAAGTACCCAAACCACAATACCCAAGAGGTACCGGACACAGAGCGCAAGACGACACAGAGAAACCGACCAGAAGACAAGAGATGTTTTTTGCCAAACAGGTGCTCAGAATCCAGATGCTCCGGGCGACCATGATCCCGAACCCTGAGAAGGCAGTGACTAGGAGACAGAAACTTCGAAGTGTATGGCGCTGAAGAAGAAGAAGATCCGGATTGATCTGACGAATGTCTATTTACAGTTCAAGGTGATTAATCTCGGCGAAACACCATTATCTTTGGTCGACGTGAATGTTATAGATGACATTTATTTCCCCGCAATGAATATTGAGCTCCGGTGGCCTAGCGGTTAAGCACCCGGCACTTGGTGCCAACGGTCGCAGGTTCGAACCCCGTAAGAGGTCGAAACTTTTCCAGGGATGAATTTCTCGGCTCACTACATCGTGGGTGGATGACCACGTTAAATGGCGCTGCCGTCTCCACTGAATTATTTAAAATAAAGGGGGACGTTAAAAACCCCCTGATGGACGTAAAACACTCTGGCAGTGACCACCCTCAGGGGTATTTCGGCTCCATCTTTCCGTACTGCTCCCATGTGAGTGGTGGGGGAGGTGTTTCTCAACCACCTCCAACATAGAGGCTGTGCTGATTAAGCGACAGCCTGGGGATTCTCCCCGAACAACAAACCGCAATGAATGCCGTCTTCGATCCGTACTCAAAAAGCGGACTCAAGATTGAGGCCGGTTATGGAATTAGCAAGATCATGGATTAGTGTAACACCAAGGAAATGGCTGACGACAACCAGAGTACGATTCCGATCCGGAAAGCGCAGGATGTTCTGAGATATCTGCCTCAGCCGATGCTGTCCGACGGTGGGTTGATTGTATTCAGCATCCTGCAGGGATCAGTCATGTATGGCGATCCGGTATTGCTCCAGCGGGCGAAGCACGACATCGGAGTGGAATTCTTGCGGAGTCTGGACAGGAGACAACGGCTGGGTCGTGTGCTGGTCGAGAACTGGCTGATTCCCTTCGAGACGCAAACGCGATTCCACTTCAGCCAATTCGAGCTCGATCTGTCGGTGATACGCAGAGAGCTCAAATCGTCTCATTACCTCGTCCATATGGTGCTGCACGTCCTCTACTGGCTGCACTCGGCTGTTCCGGTGCGCATCATCGAGGAGCTGCACTCGCACCTACTGCTCCAGGAACCCCGTGAGTACGACTTGAAGATGGCGCTATGGATGGCGCACATGCTTAGATGCGCGCTGCTAACGGGCTGCTGGTGCCGTCCAAGTACAACACAGACAAACTTGGCTATCAGTGTTATCACGACGTGTTTACATTCAGAAGGTACTCGCCGTTGTCCAGGGTCTACTCAGACGTCTTGCCTCTGGTAGCCCATTACAAGGTGGCGTTGGACTCTATAGCATCGTGAATGGCCTATGTTGCAGGAACTCAAGACGCAACTGCACACACACACACACACACACACACATCATATATCAGCAACTGGACTGGTGAGACATTACACATGTCTCAGCAAGAAAAGTCGCCACTCTGGATTCAGTCCCCTGAAGAAACGTCCAGAGTTTGAATTCACGGTTCGAGATTCTCTGTGTCTGTGCCTTATTATACACAGCTAAAACACACACACACACATCATATATCAGCAATCGACCGAGGGAGCGGCGGTTCTGAGGCAGATGGACCCTTCTTTACTGAATGACGCTTGCTCGCTGCAGGTTTCCATCAACAAGTGTCTGAGTACACTGTACTACAGAATGGGGGAGCGTGGCGAAAAGTGTGAACCACGTCCAAATAACGATATACTTCTTAGACAAATCCGATTTTCAACTAAAACACTGGAGGATGATGTTGCTGCGATCAGCGTGACTGGCTAATGAAAGCCGACTTCAAGGTGACGCATTATTACCTTAAACTCGCCTTGATCGAATGTGACTTGGTCAGCGGCAAGCCACAGGCAAGGCTCTAGATGGTCTGGGAAAGCCGCTATAAGGTGTAGTTTACAAGACATTGGCTCGCGATCAGTTCCTTTCCGTGCTCGGTTCCTCTCACAGGATTACCTTCGAGAATTTAAAGAGCCTTCCAGTGGAAGAAGACTTCATGGTGCAAAGCGCGCTTAATGTCTACGCCGTGCTGCATGGGTCTCGGGGAATATGCGGCAGCGGTCCTGCTCAGACGACACTCTTGGAAATAAGTCAAAGACGAACGAATGCCGAACGGCCAAAGCAAAGATCAGAAAAGCCATTCTTTGAGAAGATTCGGAGAACAACGAGCCGGAACGTTCGCTCTCTCTACTCGCCGAGCAATTTGAGCAAAGGGCTTAGTTTCACAGAGCGGTTCCACTCCAAGAAAAGGTCCTGACCCAGACTCAGAGTAATCACGGCTCGGACGTATATCAGGAAGTCGTACAATGCTACAAGCACCTCATCGACACCTATCTAAAGATGGCTTGTACGAACAGGCGCAGAGGAGGAACAAGGAACCGTTGATACTGTTCAGAAAGAAATACGACCACAACGTGGACCATGCCGACATCTCATCAACCTTTCGTGTGGGGATTATATTATCCATGGTCTCTCAAGGTTCGAAGTCTCGAAGAGGAAGTTCAAGTTCGAAGGAGCATTGGACATATACTAACGACCCGGGGTCGCCAAACACCACAACGAGGTGATATCGTGTCTGACAGGGCTGACCTAGTGTCTCCTGACCATTGTAAAGAAGGAACGGTCGGAGAGCCACCTGGATCACGGTAAGGAGTTGTACGCCTCCCACAGACACCAATATTAGCCGTGTGAGCCCGATGTGGAAGGAGCCATGTACATGGCGATGGGTTGGAACTGCGAGTCGTTTCCCAACTTTCAACTGGCCATTGTCCACTACAAGAAAGCGCAGAAAATCTTCCACAAGAAGTTCGGCCCCTCGGCACAAAATGTCGAACACGCGATGTACCCAGTACGTGCTCGGCGATTACCACGCCGGTATAATTAACCTGGACACGAGCGTCGACATGATGCAGATCATATTCGTCGACGGTCCGCTGAACAGGACCGAAGTGTTCGACGCCTACTGCGACCTAGCCAACGGCCACCTGATGGGCAAAGATCCGACGCTGGCACTGGAGTACTACAGCAAAGTCTTGCACGTTGTACAGCAGAAACAGGCCCCCGACCGGCCGTGTCTGCAGGCGGCCAAACTGCTCGGGCACGTTGCCTACGTGCCGCGCAGAGACGGGCAGTATGAGTTGGGTCAGAAGCACGACACCCGGACACCGTGGCTATGCTGACCTCGGCCGGGGACGTCTATATGGGCATGGCTCAAGTGGAGAAGACACTACGGCAGTATAAGGACGCCGCTCACATGGTACTCCTGCTCCATAAAGGGAACGCGCTAAGTAAAGAAGTAGAAAGGGCCATGATGAAGGTCAGACAGGCACGTAACACGTCGGTAACGAAACTCCCCTCCCCCCCCAATTTTTTAATATGGATTGATATGTTGAGTTACAGGTTTATAAAGGGACAGTTCTCCCTCAGATAATATTATTTAAATATGTAATGCTTATAGCAATAAACAAAACTTTCACAATATACCTATCATAGATTTAATAAAATAATCGAAATTATTCGAGGTCCGCCTTACCGGCAGAACCGGATGCAAGGTTCGAAGATGGGAAGGAGAAAAGTCAAGTGCTCTGACGTCACCTGGCCCAGGAGTACACAGAGTTCACATAGACACCAGTTAATGTTCCCGGTTCTCCTCGCGCTTTCTTCAATGATTCCGCTTTCTTCGAAACAATCGGAATCATCTTGTAATGATTCTTCTGGCTCAAACTGATATGGCTGAATGTCAGCGATGATGGAAATTTAGTGAGATTACTCCGTTTTTGTCTTGAATTTTCTTGGCTACCTATCACTTGTTTACGTGGTTTTTAAATGGGTTATACAGACTTCCGATCAAATTGTTTGGTTCAAATGGCGTAAGCATTCCGAAGCTTCCGATCCATGTCTAGCTTTAAAATGGCGGCGCCCACAGGCCATTAATAGTCAATTAATTAACACTTTTAACTGGATTATTTAATATGTTGGTGATCGATTTAACATTTTGACATCATTTATGATATTTGTTAACATAACTGTAATAGTCCTAAAAAATGGTGAACTGTTGTGAATTGTGAACTGTTCCTTTAAGGAAGGGTATATATATATATATATATATATATATATATATATATGTGTGTGTGTGTGTGTGTATGTGTGTATGTATGTGTGTGTGTGTGTGCGTGTGTGTGCGTGTGCGCGTGTTAAAGCACAAGACAATAATACAACGAAACTATTGCCATACACATATTAAATTAGATTAAAAATCCAACATAAAATGCATTCATCAAAGTAAATAGACATATATTAATAGCTTGTTTTCGGAAATACCAAAACAGAGCTTAAGTTAGACAGTCAGAACTATACAGATGCGGAATTGACGCAACAAAGAATAAATAAAATGGTGCCTGGAGTATCAATAATAAGCGATTTTTAGCTAATAAATCGTGATGATTATGTCAATTCAGCCTCAGAGAGATCGTTGTCAGTGTGATTGTTTAATATTGACCCATTTGTCAACTCTATTTGTCAACATGAAGATATTTTCATAAGTGTCAATAAAAGCATTCTCCCTTCTCTCCAAGTCACATAGATGTAAATATTAAAAATACTGAATAAACTTTTTAAGTGGGATCCCCCGCCGAGAAAAAAAAAAACTCTACTTGCGCCCTCTATCGAATACAAGTAATACTAGTACAGTCTTGCGACTCTAGATAAATAATTTTTATTTAAACATTATTGATTAATTGGGAGTGTTGCGAAAAGAATAGAATGAACGTATGATACCGTAGGTGCGTGATAATTATTTATATTATTATTTGTTTATTTCTGCTTACGCCAGAAATATAAAAATACGATGTTTACCGATAAAAACAACATATAAAGTAACTTAATGATTATCTTGTAAAAGGTTAGTGGTAAATGTAGTGACAAAGTGTACGTAATCTAATCCTCATACTATCATATCTGTCAAAACAAAACATAATTATACAAAAGCTCTATATAGTTACATGTTATTATAATTATTCTAAAACATTAAGTGTATTTTGTTTAGCCATAAGCGAACAACCAAAGAGACGGGTACATTATTAGATCAATACAGTGTTTATTGAGAACTATTCTTAGCACCCAGAGCACACACACACAAACAAACATGGTACACCGACGATGATGATGATTAATGTTTTACAGCCACTTTTGTGCACACGGTAGGCTGAATGGGCTGAACGACTTCCGACGGTTATGAAGCGAAGTGAAAGGTGAAACACCCTTCAGATATGCCCATGCCGAGAGTCAAACTCAGGTGGTAGTGATATGTGGTCCAACACGCTACCAACTAGACCACAAAGGCGCCCCTGATATATGAAGGATGGAGATTTATAGTTTATTTGCAATAAACGAAGACCTATATTTACAGTATATATTACTATTTCATTTATACAAACAAACAAAAATGTGTAGCTAACTGACAACAGAAAACAGTCTACCACAATACTGATGTAAATTAGGCTATAAAACGTCACATAATTCATAAGGCTGTACCCGGACAAAATGACTGTACTAGCAGTTTGTGTAAATTAGAAATACGTCACATAATCATCACATGATCTTTATCAGCAGATCCATATAGGATAGTGACACAAAAATAATAGTTTCCAAAGAGCGAATCTACAGAATGGAGGGAAGAATCGACCACTTTTATTTCCCTTGTTATTTCTAAATTTATTGACGTAAGCTTACATGAAAGGCACAGTTTATTTATAAATACATTAATTATTCGAAAGGACACCACACAGAGAGCTAATGAAGATCAAACACTGTGAAAACCTAACACAAACTGAATGATGCGAATGTTGCTTACCGACTTTTGAAACGTTGACACCTAGTGGCCAGAATTCAAATTTTCACACGCCCACTTTCAGTTGCTGATTGTTTTCGGTGGTGTATTGTTGTATTGTTGCAAATTGTTTCAAAGTAAACACAAAACAATTATTCAGTTACATATTATGTTCCAGCCTAAAAGTATCAAGTGTAATAAATAACGAATAGGGTTTCAGTGTTGTGGTCGATTCTACCTGTCTCCCAACTTCTCTTTAGATCTAACAACAAAGTACAATGTGATTATCATAATGTCAACTATTTTAGTGACTAGACATCAATTATTGTTTTAGACGTCAATTAATTATTTAGACATTAGTTAGCTATTTAGGTATCATGCAGTTAGTTATTTAGCCATCAGTTAGTTATTTAGACACCAGTTACTTATTTAAATATTTAGTTTTTTAGACATCAATTAGTTTTTATATATCAGTTAGTTGTTTAGATATCAGTTTATTATTTTGCCATCAGTTAGTTATTTAGATATCAGTTAGTTAGTTTTTTTATTTAGGCATCTGCAGTTAGTTATTTAGACATCATGATGCAGTTACTTATTTAATTATTTAGACATCACTTAGTTTTTTAGACATCAGTTAGTTTTTTAGACATCAGTTAGTTATTTAGACAAGCTATTTCATTGAATATTAAGAGAATTATGAACAATTTTATGAAAATTGGATTTCAGGTCAGAGGCCTTCCCATTGATTTCCATGTTAAGTAAGTAGCTATAAATCCGACATTCTTGAAGAAGTCTCTATAACTTCCTTACTATTTGAGCTATGATCATGAAACAGATACCATTGGAATGTTTAATTCTTGTTCTTCAATCAGTATTACAAATCAGTGCTCTATCTTTAATTTTAGTTTTTTGTCACATATTGACATAGGGCGTGATAGGCCGATACTGCGATACGATAAAGTTGATAGGGTCTACCTAATTCTACCTTACTTCTAGTACTTTGATATAGTGTATATATAACAATTTTGTAATCAACGTATGCTATATCAGGTTAACTGATTATATCGAATATATTTGTATTATGATAATTCATTAAATATTACCTCTGTTTCTGTTTTTGCTGAAGCCCGATCGGAAGGAATGGTTTCCAGTCACTTCGGCCCATTTCAAGCTCGGCCCAAACCAACTCGGCCCACCACTAACTCGGCCCATGCCAACTCGGCCCATAAGCGTAACCAACTCGGCCCGTCGCTGATCCAACTCGGTCCATATTAATAGGTCAATCGTCTTGCACGATGGAGAGTAGTAACATTCAAACAACGTTACATTATAAGTCATTGCCAGAGAGCAGCTTTTAAAGGAACAAGATGGAGGATTGATCAACAAGTTATTGAAAACAACGAGTTCAATATCACAAGAAGTATATTTTGTACACAGAGATTTCTACACAATTGGCCGACGAAATGTCGCGAGATTCTCGTCAACGCGTATTTTTCAGGAAGACCGGCACTATATGCGTAAAGTTAAAGAGCTTGGTATTACTTGCATTCCAAACGGCGTTTTAAGACCTTTTGTAACTTTGGGTGGGTTTTGCGCAAATGAGTAAAACAAAATTACAGTCTGGGGTAAGGATTATTGGCTCAGAAGAAAAAAAACGAGAACCGCCAAAAAATGAATATTACTGTACAAAATGGTTTATAGCTGGTAAAAAAAAATAATCCAAATGTAATCTTAATATATACATATGTGTGCGCTTGCGTATGTGTGTACGTGCACGTGTGTGTGCGTGTGTGGGGGCATACCACAAGACATTTCACCACAAGTCCCACTTCAGATGCCACCAACATAAGCTGCATCACTAAACTCAGCACCAGCTGCGCCACCAACATCACCACCGGCTACGCCACCAAATTACCACTGACTGCGCCACCAACATCACCATCAGCTGCGCCACCAACATCACCACTAGTTCCCCCACCAACATCACCATCAGCTGCACCACCAATAATACTACTGGCTGCCCCACATACATCACCACTCGCTACGCCACTAGCATCACCTCTAGCTGCGCCACTAACATTACCACTAGCTGTGCCACTTGAAAAGTACCGAGACCTTGGCTAAGCAGTCTCTTTCAAAACTCTGAACTCGTGTAGTCTCGAATCTACTTTATTCCTATAAATTCTACTCGCTCTACAAACTCTACTCGAAACTGTACAAAAACTATACACTCCTCGAAACTCTCCACTCCAGAACAACAAAAACCTACAAAAATCAAGATATATATATATATATATATATATATATATATATATATATATATATATATATATATTGATTTATTGTACGTAGTTTCCAGATGGTCACCTGATCCAATCACCGCTGACTTGGCTGAGACAAGAACAATCCCTAACTAAAAACTCCTCCCAAACACCCAAACCGGTATATGAAAGGGGAACACCACCGCCCACACCCGACCAAATATTATCTTAGGGTTTACAAAAGGCAATTATTTAACGCCCTAATTACAGTACTAATCTCCATATCACTAGACCCATGTGTCGACATCCTGGCTTATGCCGACGACATAGCCATTATTTCACACGGCCCAAGGCCGGCCAATAAACTACAAACCGCCCTCGACACAACAACATCTAAAGCCAATGACCTAGGTCTATTTTTCTCCACCGCCAAAACTAAAACAATTGCCTTCAACACCAATTCAAAGCAACACAACACCTTCCATATAAGCAAACAAGACATTGAAATAGTCAAACAATACAAATACTTAGGCGTCATCATAGACAACCCCCTCAATTTCAAGAAACACACACTACAAACAAAACAAAAAATATACTCTCGACTAAACATAATAAAAATCATTTCAAATATTAAAGTAGGAAGAAACACCAAAAAATCTGATTAATATTTATAAAGCCCTAATTAAATCCATACTTCTTTATGCAACACCAATCTGCCTATTTGCATCTAAAACAGCAATTAAACACATAGAAATAGCACAAAGAACCGCACTTAAATATGTCTTAGGACTCCCCCCCCCCTTCTGCACCCTTGCCCTCATAAGTAGAAAGGCCGGCAGTCTCCCTATTGTTCATCTCATAAGAGGAGACACAGCCAAATATAGGGAGCGCGCAAGGGAAATATCCTGCTACCAGCCAAACAATTAACAAAGTCAATAAAGGTCTGTTCCACGGGCTCACTACAGGCATGCTAACAGTCCCTAACCCTAAACCTAACCCTCTAATCCGGGCATGCGCAGTTGACCATTAAGTAACAAACTCACGAAAGGTCTGTTCCACGGCTCACTGCATGCATGCTAACAGTCCCAAAACCTAACCCTAACCCCAACCCTCTAATCCGAGGATGCGCAGTTGACCAATATCCCGATTTGGGCGGTAGCAGGATTATTCTTATGGTCTCTCTCATATGTTAAGAACAGCGACAAAACCGGACCCAGTACAAATCACATCTAAACTACCGTACACCTCGGCACACTTACACCAGAGAGCTTAAATATAGAGAGGCGTTACTAGTACTATACTAGTACTATATGTTACATGATCACATACTTTTTTATTAGTCAACACTTTAATTGTGCACACATGATATCGAAAAAAAAAACCGAAGCTCTGAAACTGTAAATGAGGAATTAAGTGATTTCACAGCCCAGTCACTTAATTCATAGCCTACAATTTGCGATCACTTGACAACTGATCAGAAAATAATTGAACGTGGTTTAGGTTATTTCACAGCTTTGTTTTAATGAAAACAATTAGGTATGTATGAGGTAAATGCATACAAACATACTTTCATCATGTCAGTTTGTCATAGTCGATAAATGTTTATTTATTTGGATATGTACATATAATGATATATACAGCTATTATAACGCAACCAGAACACAATTCACCATATATTCATCATGTCCGTTTATCATATATTAACTAAAAAAATCATAAGTTCATTTAAAGTCTACACCTCAATGATACAGACGATGCAGTATAGGCCTGCCCAGCTGAGAACAAAGAATATACATGGAATATTAACAATGTTTATGTTTGCGTTAACATGTTAGAGATAGAGAAATTAGTACTTTCATACAATAAGCGGCATCAAATATCTTGTGCCACGGGTTCATCTAATCAGTCATTTGTTATCAAATGGACAGAATAACCCAAATTGCTTCCAGCTCTAAACAACCACTACTACAAAAATATGACATTTAGTCCAGATCAGTGAACTGTTTAAAGTGAGACAGAATATACACAGATATGTAATAGACACATGCATTGACTACTGTAACAGATAACTCAAAATCATCTGTCACATCCAATATCAGTAAATCTGTAACCAAGAGATTGGCCTGTTTACATGGTATCTCATCATCATAGAACTTCAAGGACTGAAACAGAACAATACCTTGTAAAATAGTGACTTGAACCAAGTGCATACACAAGGTGTAAAGACATGTTTTCCTTTTTTCAAGTTGGTTAAAGAATTTGATTTGATATGCATTTAAGTTATGAAGAGAAGTATACCAATTAAAGCATATGAGCTGAACATTCAGGTACTAATTCAGGTGCTGGTAATCCTTTTTTGTATTAAGATATGAAATGGGCTGACAAAATTTCATGGGTTTGATGCCTTGTTTCTTATTAATTAATTTTATAATACCAATTTTCACCAATAATATTTATAAATATTAATTACCATCACAGCTGGCCCTGTCTCCTGTATAGGTCTCCTATCTGTTAATACCTTCCTCTTTGATTTCAGTGGATGCATACGGTGGATTTGGTACATCAAATATAGTTGGAATAGCATTCTAGATAAGTTTATCTCTTGTCTGGTTCAGGAATTCCGTTTCAGTGAAGACAACAATTAATAACCCATCTTTTACTTCTGTCAATAGAGAAAAAAAAGAATGTTTCTACCACTAGTTGAGGTATTTAATTATTAATTTCATAACATTTAAATTATAAATAGAAGTCCATCTATATCAATAAGTACCAAAAGCTTACGTTTAAAAATAAATATGGATGCAGGTGATCATGTAAATACTCAGCTACTTATAATTATTGTAATTAGGGGAAAATTATCTGATTATAGTAATGTAATTATAGAAGTCCAATTAAATTATTAACAATAACAAAGTAAAATATACAAATTATATATTCAATGGCTCCAGTACATGTAATTGTAAGCTTATGTATATCTTACATACCCATTTTGTGATTAATAGGTTGATATTGTTCAATAAAAGTTAATCAGATTTTGTCTGAAACAAATATAGATCTGGATAGATCCTGCTTGGGCCTACTGAATGGGTCATGTCAAATAGAGGCGTGTCTATTTCAAATTGTTATGCTTATTTCTGAAATATCCTGTATTTTAAAAAAGCCAGATCATATCAAATGTTTACACTAGCTTTCCTTTCCTTTCGGGAATGTCTTTATTTGTGCATACTTTTTCTGTTACTGCAGCCGAAAGCGGCGCAGAATGAACCAGTGCCATTAGGCGCCATGTTAACGAAGGGAGCTGTCCGTGACAATCTACCTCCGGTCGCTAGGGCCCTGGCGCTCCATGAATTCAAAATGGCGTCCCATGTTAAAACGCGAAGTAACACGTCTTGTTATAAATAGTCTTTGCTTACATCTCGGTCCGGAGGTCTCGGCCCAGTGGCGATCTCGGACCAGGCCACATATGTGATGTATTTGGATTTGATAAGACATGGCTAAATCAATACGGAACACGTTGATAAAACAACAACAACGTGTTATTTAATTGTATTTGCATTATGTTCGCGATAAATGGCGCTCAAATTTGTGTGCATGTATATGTGTCGTATATATATATATATATATATATATATATATATATATATATTGTGTGTGTGTGTGTGTGCGTGCGTGCGTGCGTGCGTGTGTTGGTGTGTGTTGTTGTTGTGTGTTTTAAGATACATATAAAGAGGCAACAGGCACAGAGCATCAACATATCTAAACATCATTCGAAACCTACCTCCATAAACCTAATACAAAACTATACATACATTAATCTAAAAATAAAATGTTCCATACTTCCACATATTGATAGATGTGCCCGTATACTTAAGCATGTGTCTGGTCTACTCATCAGCCTGTGGGAACCAGCTAATTCGCTTTTCGTACGCGACAAATATGTCACGCCCACAGGAAAGCGGCTACATGCAGGCTACGTACAAAAAGCGGAAGCACGTAAAAACATACCATTTGATACCACGGCTCGCAACAAACAACACGTGCGTGTGGTTCAATGGTGACTTACTACATACTTATCATAACTATTTTGACACCACAGTTTACATTTAACAGTAATTTTCTGTGGTCCAAAAGAAACCTGAATATAAAAAATTTCGACACCTCAGATGTTGATCTCAGCTTTATTCTGGGTTCGAATAACTGAATAAATCCTACTTATATGAACCATCTATCAATACACGTCCGACTGGTCTGGCGTCGAAGTTCTTCTCTAACCTAAGTGAAAATTTAAGCCTTTTATATACCCTCAGCGTGTTAACAAACATTACAGTTTGTTCATAACAAAGAGAATGTACACTAACTCTGTATGGACTCACAGAAGTGATTTAACTAAAATAAAAACAAAGTAGCAATACTGCACAATGGATTATTACTGGACTAGAACGAAATATCGTCTTAAACCTGAGTAAATACTATGATTTATTCGAACCTAACAGCTAACCCTCATACGTTTCCGTTCATCACTAAGGAACGTTCATTCACGCCTGATTTAGCGTCCCTAAGTATATGCAGTTAGGTGTGGTGGGATTTAAATTAAAGCTAAATGTAATTTTGCAAGTCCAATTATATTAGTAACAATAACAAAAGAAAATCCCCCCCACACCTAACATTTTCATTTGGTCTAGTACAGGTAACTGTAAGCTTATATGTCTACCTTACATACTCATTTGTGATTGATAGGTATCTGATATTGCTCAATAAAATTTAATAAGATTTTGTCTGAAACAAATATAGATCTAGATAAACCGTGGGCCTACTGCTTGGGTAATGTCAAGTGGGGGCGTATCTACTTTAAATTGTTATGTTTATTTTAAAAAATATCCTTTATTTTTAAAAGCCAGATTATATCTCATTTTACATTACCTTTCTTTCGGGAAACGAAAAGAAATGTCTTTCTTCGTGTAATTTTTCCTGTTTCTGCAGCCGAAAGTTGCGCTGAATGAATCACTGCCATTAGACTCCATGTAACTACGGCAGCTGGCGTTGACAAGCCGCCTCCAACCGCTAGGATCGCTGCGCTCCTTGAATTCAAAATAACACGTCTTTTTATAAACAGTCTTTGGTAACACATTAAGGTCCCATTGCCTATATTTTATCTTTTGCTGACGACACAACATTGTATACGTCAAATTCAAATGTCAATGAATTATATGAAAATCCTAATGTGCAAGGCAATGATTTATATCAATGGTTCTGCTCTAATAAACTAATTCTAAATTCCAAGAAAACCAAATACATTTTATTTAGACCTAGACACAGGAGAGAAGATATTTCACGTTATTCGATTCAAATAGGCAATATGTTAATGAATTATATGAAAATCCTAATGTGCAAGGCAATGATTTATATCAATGGTTCTGCTCTAATAAACTAATTCTAAATTCCAAGAAAACCAAATACATTTTATTTAGACCTAGACACAGGAGAGAAGATATTTCACGTTATTCGATTCAAATAGACAATATCGGAACAATATCAGAAAAAACTGTAACAAACAATCAACCAAATTCTCGGGCATTCGTATTGATGAAAATTTGACATGGAAACAGCACATTGCTACAGTAAAAATGAATGTGTCCATTGCACCATTATATGTTAAGCAAGTCAAACATATCCTGCCACCAGATAGTCTAAGGACTTCGTATTTTGCATTGATTCGTCCACATCTATCCCGTGGTATTACGGTATGAGGTAATGCAGAACAAAACGTAATTAGACCATTAACATTAGTAGAGAAAATGGTAATATATGTTATTAACAACTCATCGTATTACAGTCATACTGGTCCAACATTTAAGAAATTAGGAATTCTAAAGCTGGATGACTTATGTGATTATCATTCTCTTCTCGTTGTACCTGACTACCTGTCCAATAAACTTCCAAGTTCGTTTAACGGGTGTTTTCCAACCAATAGTGACATGCCGCCCGACAATCCAAATTATTTTACGTACCTAACTATCCATTAAAAATTCTATTTTGTTACGAGATTATCCAGATGTTGTGAGATGCGAAAATACGAGATGTTCTGAATGTCATTTTAATTTTAGTTGAAACAGGATCAAGCTGCTTCTGTGGTATAGTCGTTTCCTCATTATGATGCCACCTTACTTGTCATGATTGATCTCCCCGGCAATGCATTATTGTTTTTCTTTGTATACTCTTGATAATTTATATCCCATTCCCGTCTTCGCCAATCTCTCCCATTCTCCCTCCTGGGTTGGCGTTTTTTTTTCTCTCACAGAAACCTTTGCTTATTGGGGCATGTGGGAAGACAGCTTTAAGTAGCTGCACATGTCCTCCAATTTGTATCTATTCGACCTTTATATTCTATATGAAATATAAACCGTAACAAATAATATACAGATTGGAAATAAATGTCATTGTCATCATTATCGGTGTCAGTGTCATTGCTACCCAGAATGCTCTAGGCGAGTCGTACGACGGAGTAGCATGAAGCACCTTCGTTGACAAAAAAATGATTATTAACCCGTTTAAAAGATTACTTTCGTAACCATTTTGGATCGCCTCGCACCCGACACAACACTCCGGATATTAATTTGATATCCGTTGACACGCGCCGACCAATAATCCGTGTCATTGCCCGTTGACGTACTCTCTACTCTTCCGGAACTAATAAAAATTCAGACGACATTTGGCTTGTACACGTCATACAGGTGACAGGATGTCTAAAATATATCATGGATGTTGGTTTTCCTGGATCACAGACACGGATCGGTTAAGGTAGATCATTATGTAATGATGGAGGTGTGGTGAACGGATGATTGATTATCGTTAATAGTCATGCTGCGTCTGTTGGTGATGAGAATGATGATGTTATTCGTCTTCTTTTTATTTTTATTATTATTATTATTATCATCATCATCATTATCATCGACATCATCATCAGTAGTAAAGGTAAGAGTACGATAAGCTAAACTGGCCGACCGACCTCCAAAGGTTATAAGGCTAAGTGAAAGATTAAACAGACTTCTGACATTATAAAGTTTGAACCCACGTACTATAGATTTGTGGCCAACCGCACTACT
>JAODUP010001006.1:0-146583 GCA_025642065.1 Paralvinella palmiformis | reverse complement strand
ACTTAGAGACCACAGACGATGATAACAAAACGTAGAGACCACAGACGATGACAACAAAACTTAGAGACCACAGACGATGATAACAAAACTTAGAGACCACACAGACGATGATAACAAAACTTAGAGACCACAGACGATGATAACAAAACTTAGAGACCACAGACGATGACAACAAAACTTAGAGACCACAGACGATGATAACAAAACTTAGAGACCACAGACGATGACAACAAAACTTAGAGACCACAGACGATGATAACAAAACTTAGAGACCACAGACGATGACAACAAAACGTAGAGACCACAGACGATGACAACAAAACGTAGAGACCACAGACGATGACAACAAAACTTAGAGATCACAGACGATGACAACAAAACTTAGAGACCACAGACGATGATAACAAAACTTAGAGACACATACCTGATGGCATCAATTTATAATAACAAAAGAAACAATCTTGTAATTCATTTGTTTCGGGGGGGGGGGGATTCCCCCCTAAATGAATACAATATTTTTCTTATTTCGATCCTTCGCAATTTCGTCTTCGAGACATGACACCAAATTGCCGAAAATTGTTTTAATTTTTCGCTTCCTCTAGAATATCATATCTAACATAATTTAATTGTCAAATATTAATTATGTAATTACGTATACGTTTGATTATATCCTATTGACTCGTATTGTTCGTCACGTGCGCGTTTGATCGTTTACTGAATACTATCTTTCATTGTTTATTATGAGATTATCTCAGTGTTTTGTAGGCAAGTAATGTCAAAGTAATGTCTGTAGGCAAGTAATGTCAAAATAATGTATGTAGGCAAGTAATGTCAAAATAATGTCTGTAGGCAAGTAATGTCAAAATAATGTCTGTAGGCAAGTAATGTCAAAGTAATGTTTGTAGGCAAGTAATGTCAAAGTAATGACTGTAAGCAAGTAATGTCAAAGTAATGTCGGTAGGCAAGTAATCTCAAAATAATGTCTGTAAACAAGTAATGTCAAAATAATATCTGCAGCCACTTAATTTGAAAATAATGTCTGTAGGCAAGTAATGTCAAAATAATGTCTGTAGGCAAGTAATGTCAAAATAATGTCTGTAGGCAAGTAATGTCAAAATAATGTCTGTAAACAAGTAATGTCAAAATAATGTCTGTAGGCAAGTAATGTCAAAATAATGTCTGTAGGCAAGTAATGTCAAAATAATGTCTGTAGGCAAGTAATGTCAAAATAATGTCTGTAGGCAAGTAATGTCAACGTAATATCTATAGGCAATTAATTTCAAAGTAATGTATGTAGACAAGTAATGTCAAAATAATATCTGCACACAAGGAATGTCAAAATAATGTTTGTATACAAGTAATGTCGAAATTTCAGTTTCAGCATTAATATTATAATTCCCTCTATCCATCCCCCACCCCCGCCTACAAATAAACCCAAATATTTACATTACCAATCGACACATTTCTAAATATGGTATCCTATTTCATCAACAGATATTATTTCTAGTGTTTGGTTTATTCATCAGGATTCTGACAAACAATGTTCCGATAAAGTCATAACCTTGACACCCAGAAAGATATCACTGTTATAACATGATTTAGAGTACAATTATACAAATTATGCATATATAATGTGCTAAACATTATTGTAAATACTCCAGTATCAATGTTTAATAATGTAAGTCCAGCTTGTATTAAGCCCCAGTTCATTAATAATAATAATAATAATAATACTAATAATAATAATAATAATAATAATAATAATAATAATAATAATAATAATAATAATATAAAATAATAATTATAATTATAATAATATTTTATATAGCGTCTTATACCGAGAATGAGGCTCTTCCATGACTTAACTGGTATCGCGGTGGAACACATATCTATAGCACCTTGGTTCCAATCCGGGTCGGGCTATGGTAGAAGGGTGTTTCATCTTGCACTTCGCCTCATTACCTTCGGAAATCGCTCAGCCCATTTAGCGTACCATCTGCAGAAGAGCAACATTTATATTTAAATAGATACGGAAAACAGATTTAAGCATTAATCTAGTTCATATAGTAACACACGAATTTTGGCACATAAACATGTCCAGACTCCGACAGAGATGATAAGTTATAAAATGCTATAAAAAAGACTAATTTAAATAAGTAGGATTTTAAGACATTACAAAATATTAATCAATTATGTATTATGCTCAATGGAGATTCTTGATATATAAATTATTTCTTGTTAGCTGGCAATCATAAATTTCATTTACAATAAAGCTAATTACAGTCATACCCCCCGGTTTCTGAAGTAAACCGGACGTAATGGCATAAACATTCTTTAAAAGCCTTTCGATGTAAAACTTTTATTGTATATATATATATATTTTATATTTTAATGTGCTTTTATTGTAATTATTTTAGCTTTTTTTATTGTTAATTTATTTAGTTCACATCATTTTATTATGACGTAGCTGAGTGACGTAACGTCGGACGTAATGGCGTTCGTTGAACTGAAATTTACTTTAGAAAAGTGGAGTAAGGGCGAATTTGACGTTGACCGAAATGACGTAAAGTAGGGGTATTAGTGTATACATCTTTGTTAAGATGCTATGATTTTGTCTGTTTCTCTCAGAAAATGTATCTCTTTCCACTAAAACCATTAAACAGTGGTACTGGGATGTTTCCCCAGATAACTCGTGAACTTTGACACTTTCAGTAGAACCGAATCCTTTGTCAGTGTGTATTGTCAGAGGATGGAAAGTTTGTACGATTTTGTGCCTTTTACAGCAGCAGATCCACTTAAACGTCGACGAATTTGGTGATAGAAAATCTCTTAACATAACTTAATATCTCATTTATTATCATTTGTTTAAAAATAAAATATTTTATTAAATATCGATTTAAAAATACTCTTTCGATTTATTCCCTATAGTTACTAATCAACTATTATGGCCGACCTGTGAGTGTGTGCCAGTCAGTTTAGTTGTTTATCTATCACAGAGTACGGAACTAACACAGGATAAAACACTATTACTTAATATAGTTATGAGGAATAATTAATTTACAATAAATCGATTATTTTACGATGATCGTTAGACTTTCATGAGAAATAATTTTAGGCTTTTATGTTAGAAAAAGACAATTTTAGACGATTCCGTGTTCCTCCATTAAACTCAACCCATTTTATTATCAATTAATCCATTTTATTTCCCGGTATAATACATCTAGTTTTCATTTCAAGTCTAAGCTAAACAATATATAACATGTTTAGTTATTTTTATTGTTCACATTTTATTTCAACCCCCCCCAAAAAAAAAAACCAAAAACAACAACAACACAACAACAACATAATTTAATAAACATTATTTAGTGTTTTTAAATACACCTTTACCTTGAGTGGTAAATTGAGGGATCGACGGTTATTAAAATGGCATTTAAAACAATTAAATTATCGGTTCGGTGAGAACCCGATTGATTGTTCGGTTCATCGAGGGGGGGTCATCTATTGTTATCTTAAAGATAGCAAATGTTGATCATCTCGAAACACTTATCGTTGTTGTTGTTATTGTTGTTGTTGTTGTTGTTGTTGTTTTTGTTGAGTTATTTAGGCTCGGAGCTTGTCACACACCTGAGACATGTTGCCGAGGGCCAACTTCCACAGACACAGGTATGAGTCGGATTGGAAAGCAGAACCTCTTGATTTGAAGCCCACTGCTCTAACAATCCCCCCCCCCCCCTCACACACACACACACACAATACTTTGACCCATATTTACCCCGATACCATAATTATCACAATCACAAAGAAGATGGAATATCTAAAGATGGACAATAATTTGATAGCCTCATCAATTATGGGATGGTATATCCGGATACTATATCCCATAATATGTCATATCCATAGATATCAATTTGTTCTACTTTACTTGTATATGACATGGATCATATTCCAGATAATAAACAATACCTGAACAGACTAGACACTACACTCGGTAAATCAATTGGGCGCCTCCGTCGTCTAACTGGTAGCGCGTTGGACCACAGATCACTCACTACCACCTGAGTTCGAATCTCGGCGTGGACATATCTGAAGGGTGTTTCATCTTTGACTTTGCTTCATTACCTTTGGAGGTTGCTCGGACCATTTAGCCTACCATGTGCACAAAAGTGGCCGTAAAACCTCAATCAGTCATCATCGCGGTAAATCAATAAAACGATAGATCGAGTTATAGTACAAGTGAGATGACGTCACTGAATTATTTCTTTGTTTAGATAACAAACGGATGTATTAAATATGCTAATTAGGAATATTTCATATTTATACCTACGCGAGATTTTCCAGTTCACACGCTTTTACAAAAATATTACCAAGTAATACTGGCTTACCTTGATCACTTGACATCATAATATAATTTTTCACCTGAACCGAGGCTGTTTGAGTGTAGATTGTAGTGATTCACTCACGTTATTATTGAATAAATATTTGTTTTGACAGACAACAGCTACCCTTTCTATAATTTGAGTAAAAATATTTGACTTGACACAGGTCGGTAATTGTTTCGAATATCATAATTCAAACTGTTTTTGTTTTAAATTAATGGTTTTACAATGGCAGCTTTTACACATCTTGGTAAACAGCCATAGATAATGATGATGTATTCACTATCTTTGTAATTGAGGTTATCAGAACATCCAGACACTCTTTCATACAATCAACTGCACATAAAGCATTAGATGACCTTTTCAGCAACTGTCTGATATCAGTCTCTGTAAAAAGTTCAAATGTACCCATCATGAACATTTAAAAACTATCTGTCAATGATACATCTTGTTATAAGATGTTGGAAAGTAATCACTTAATAATTGTGTCTATTTAATATATTTTGACAGAAGTTATTAATTAAAACAATGGGCTATATCTTTATCTGAGTTGATACTATTTGGAAGAACAGTCTAACTGTTATGTAGTAGTTTATTCACAACACCGAAAAAAGTCCTTTGATTTTCTTGCATGCTTTTATCGCAATATTCTGATTTTGGCAGAGGCAAGAGTATTTAACTTTAATTTGACTAACCTTGAACATTTCATAATTAACATACAAAGTGGTCCTGATTCACAGCTGCACAACCTTGTCTGTCTTTCCAATAATGTCAAATTGTTGCCAGTTTTATGTGGTCCATACTGGGTACAGACAGATATGTAGTAGGAAGCTGTTGTTATATACTTCAAATTATCCTTAAAATATCAAATGATCAAATGATTTTACAAGTTATAACTGATAAATGTAAAAAACACTGTTACTTGTTGTAGTATGATGTATATTTTTGTTTATCTTTGCAAAAGGACAACAAAATTCGATAAGTGAATTATGTTGATTATATCCAGTTCAGTAAAAAGGAATTATGTCCAGTTACTTTGCCAATTCATCAATCCTAGCTATCTACATTCATTTAATTCACACTGTCTATTAATGTGAAAAACTAAATTGATAAGTAATTATTCCTGTTACTTTTAGCAAATATTTCAATAGTTGGCATCACTGACATTTAATTAGCAGCTACATTACTGCTGTGTGGAAGTTGGAAATTAGGTGTTCCTACTTTATATTCATGTATGTTATGCTGATAATGATATATGCATATGTTGGTGATTGCTCCAATGGCTCTCTTTTCACAACCATGATAGTAACAATGGACAGCTTTGCTTGCATTTAGCAGCTTCATGGCATTTGGGGGTATGTCCTTTATGTCACCGACAATTTTCACGGTTCTTAGATTGATACTTGTAACAAAGACAGTTTATAACAAGACGTGTTACTTCGCGTTTTAACATGGGGCACCATTTCTAATTCAAGGAGCGCTAGGGCCCTAGCGGCTGGGGGCAGGTTGTCACGGACAGCTCCCTTCGTTAACATGGCGCCTAATGGCACTGGTTCATTCTGCGCCACTTTCGGCTGCAGTAACAGGAAAAGTATACACTACACAGATAAAGACATTTCTTTCGTTTCCCGAAAGAAAAAGAAAGCGAGTGTAAAATGAGATATGATCTGACTTTTTTAAAATAAAGGATATTCTTAAATAAGCATAACAATTTGAACTATGAACTTATGAATATTTTAGTTAATATATGATAAACAGGCATGACTAATATATGGTGGAAAGTTTGTAATGAATTGTGTTATGGTTGTGTTGTAATAGCTGTATGTATATATGTATATATATATATATATGTATATATATATATATATATATATATCCAAATAAATAAAAATTGATGGACCATGGCATGACCCATGATTGTTGTGTGAGAGATCTAATTGATGATAAATTGACATGATAAAATATGTTTATGCATATACCTCATATATATATATATATATATATATATATAATTGTATTCATTATAAAAAAGGTGAAAATACACATTCCACAAACAAAAGAAAATATATAGGCTGTGAAATGGCCTAAACCACGTTCACTTATCTGTTAAGTGATCGTAAATTGTAGGCTGTGAAATGAATTAATTCTTTATTTAAAGTTTCAGACCTTTGTTTTTTTCGATATCATGTGTGCACAATTAAAGTGTTAATTAACTAACAAGAGAGTATGTGCTCATGTAACATATAATACTAGTATTCTGTATTGGCAATTCATTTAAACTATGCGGGACACATGTACACGATCACATGTGTAGAATGAGCTTGGTGCTTGGTTTTTCGGGAAGAATCCATAAGCTGTCGTTTAATTATTCAGCACAGCCTCTGTGTTGGAGTGGTTGAGAAAAATACTTCCCCACCACTCACAGGGGAGCAGTACGGAAAGACTGAGCCGAAATACCTTGCCATTGGGTCAAATTTTGACGATTTGATTTGAATAAAAGGTAAATTCGCTAAATTATACATACATATTCATATATTGTTCGTTTACGATATCACTGACACTTCTGACACCATATAATAGTTTTCTATCGATGCTATGCGTGGATGTTCATTGATAACAGACACAAAAGAAAAACTTCCAATTGAGATTCAAAATACCGAATAGAAACTCTTAATATCAATACCGAATGATACTTCTACAACAATATTACCACATGTGATATTGACACGCCGGACACTGTCTCACTCTCAATGGATGACTGGTTGGTTTTGTTGTTCGGGGAGAATCCCCAGGCTGTCGCTTAATCCTCCCCCACCACTCACAGGGGAGCAGTACGGAAAGATGGAGCCGAAATACCATGAGGATGGTCACTACCAGCTAGAGTGTTTTACGTCCTCAGGGGTTTTTAACGTCCCCCTTTATTTTAAATAATTCAGTGGAGACGGCAGCGACATTTAACGTGGTCAGCCACCCACGATGTAGTGAGCCGAGAAATTAATCCCTGGAAAAATTTCGACCTCTTACGGGATTCGAACCTGTGACCGTTGGCACCAAGTGCCGGGTGCTTAACCGCTAGACCACCGGAGCTAACTAATGGATGACTGAACCGGACAGGCGATGTAAGTCATATGACCAAGACAAACATGATCACGTGAGCTTCCGTGGACAGTGTGGTTTACCAGATTCTAATTTTCTTGCATTACCAACATAAATGTATATCAGTAACCTCTATTAATTATTACTATTTTATTATTATTAGTATATATATATATATATATATATATATATATATATATATATATATATATATATATTCCGATCCAACACGAGTCAGACATGGTTAGAAAGAAAACTTGCTGGACCTCATCCTGACAAGTGATGATCAGATGGTACAGACAATAGAACACTTACCTGGACTGGGTATCAGTGACCATTTGTGTCTACTGATGTACACCAGACATGGGGTCAATTCAATTTCGGAATTGGAATTGATTATTTAAAAACGATGAATTGGAATTGAGAAATTTTGAATTGGAATTGAGAAATTTTAAATTGGAATTGAGAAATTTTGAATTTGAAGTTTCCTACAAAAAATTTCATTTTTTTTACAGTGTTAACACTTATATGTGGTGTTACCAATATACTGGAACCATAATGATCCATGGCTTTGTTGTTCGGGGAGAATCCTCAGGCTGTCGCTTATTCGGCACAGCCTCTATGTTGGAGTGGTTAAGAAACTCCTCCCCCACCACTCACAGGGGAGCGGTACGGAAAGATGGAGCCGAAATACCCTGAAGGTGGTCACTGCCAGAGTGTTTTACGTCCTTAGGGGTTTTAAAGTCCCCCTTTATTTAAATAATTCAGTGGAGACGACAGCGCCATTTAACGTGGTCAGCCACCGACGATGTTGTGAGCCGAGAAATTAATCTCTGGAAAAGTTTCGACCTCTTACGGGGTTCGAACCTGTGACCGTTGGCACCAAGTGCCGGGTGCTTAACTGCTAGGCCACCGGAGCTCAATATATATATATATATATATATATATATATATATATATATATATATGCACACCGACTGTGAGCATTTAGCCAATTAAAATGGTCTGGATACCATGGGCTCCGCACCCACTGTGACACAACCACATAGCATACCTGTAATCTATATAGAGATATTGCTATTTAGGAATTAATTAATTTATCATCTCACTAGGAATGCCAATCTGGAGCCATAGTTTGCCCCTCCTCTCCTCAAACTGTGACTACTATAATAATAATAATGTATATTTAATAAAGCGCCCTTACTAGCAGGAGCCATTCAAAGGCGCTGTACAAATAATATGTAATATAATAATACCCTAAATAATATGTCTGTAAAAACTCTGTAATGATTTAAAAGATAATAATTATTTATCTGTGAAAGCGACCTTAAATAGATGTGTTTTTAGGAGACTTAAAATTTCCAAGAGACGACGCATTTCTAATATTTGCCTATTCCACAAAGTGGGGGCTGCAACACTAAACGCACAATCACCATATGACTTGAGCCGAGAAACTGGCACCTGCAGTAGTATCTGACTAGATGATCTGAGTTTTCGAGATGACTTTCTAATTGGTATACTGGCGCCATATCAGTAATAGATTTATAAGTTATTAACAGAATCTTGAAATGGATACGCTGTCTAACAGGTAGCCAATGTAGTTTTTGAAGAATTGGGGCGATATGATCATATTTTCTAGTATTTGTTACAATGCGAGCTGCACTATTCTGAATTCGCTGAATGCACTATGAACTGCACTCAATTTTCCAGTTCACTAAAAAACATTTATTAACCATATAAAATACTATAGCCTTTCCCCAGACCTAACTGTTTAATAACCATTTGAGAGATTTTGTAAACTAATCACAAGTTTTTGGTTTAGTACCCAGCAGGGTTGTGAAAGTAAATACAGGTTATGACCCCTGCTTGGCGGAGCTAAGCAAATACATTCGTTTCAATGCTCCTACTGGGCAGTGTAATATAAACACACCTTTGGTGATTAGAAAATATACTCTTACATGGGGATGCACAAACGACTATGGTTCACCACGTGATATAATACCTCTTTAGCTAAAAGCGCCTTGTGGTTAGGCTTGCGCTAATTTTACCATTATATGTGCTGTTACCAATATACTGGAACCAAATTGATCCAGAACTTTCCTTGCTTATAGTTCGGGGAGTATCCCCAGGCTGTCGCTTGTTGCGCAGAGCCTCTGTGGTGGAGTCCTTCTCCGTAGAGTTTCTGTATCTGAAAATGGCTTTGTAAAGTTCCGGTTCCGGACGTACCGGTGTCGAACCTTTACAAAAGATTTAGAGTGTGTTGTTTGGCTTTTGCCAGATGTATGGGTCTTTTTTAAATAAGGGTATTATTATGTGTGGCGTGGCTGTGACTTTGTGTATTATAATGACTGTTTTTTCTGTGTCGGTTAGGTTGTGTTGTGCCGGAGTTAAGAGTTGTTTAAGAGGTTGTCGGCAGGCTGGGAAGGCGGGACAATTAATTAGATAGTGGACGGGGTCAAATTTTGGTTACAATGTAAGCAGAGTGCTTTATTATTTGGGCCGACAAAGCTTTTTGTGTGCACCCAGCAGTGGAGGCGGCGTATGTGTAGGTCTGCTATTCTGTTGTTTATGGTGTGAATGCCGGGAACAATGGTTTTATTGTACCAGGTACTTCATTTGGCTGTGTCTTATTTTGGTGTTATTTGTTTGTGTATATATTCTGTTATCATGTGTTTGTAGGCACTTGGTGTCGTTCATTACCCTCGATATTTGTGTGGCTGGGAACCCAATGTAGAGTGGTTAGACTGCCACGTTGGAATCAAACTGATCCAGAACTTTGGTTCCTTATATATATATATATATATATATATATATATATATATATATATATATAATATGCACACTGAATGTGGCACCGCACATGTGCATCTAACCAATTAAAATGGTCTGAATACCTTGGGCTCCACCCACAACACGATAACACCACCACATAGCATACCTGTAATCCATATAGAGATATTGCTATTTAGGAATTTACCCCCGTTCAATGTTTAGAACAGGCAAAATTAAATTAAAGCCATAATTTAATTAACCATTTAATTTTTTAATTCAAATATTTCTTCCATGACAATCCTACTTGGAATATAAACTGCTTGGAGTATGTATTCCAAGTAGGTACTTGAGTATCTACTCATGGTAAAAAATATTAGGCAAAAAGGAGTCGGAAAAAACCCGAATTGGAATTGAAAAGTTTGGAATTGGAATTGAATTGGAATTGATAAATTTCAGGTGGAATTGGAATTGAATTGGAATTGATAAATTTCAGGTGGAATTGGAATTGACCAAATGGAATTGAGTGGAACTGGAATTGACAAAATGGAATTGACCCCATGTCTGGTGTACACACAAACTGAAATGGACAAAAAACACAGACTACGTTACCACAAAGGGGAAGCGCAAAGCCTGGAAATAATATAAATTGACAAAGATTGATGCTGACCATATCAAAGCGTGACAAGTGAAGAATGAGCTGTCCAAACTCACACGTCTACTATGTAAAGAATTTGAGAAATATCTGGCCCAAAACGTGAAGTCCGACCCCAAAGATACTGTAACTCCAAATTGAAGAACAAACCCAGGATTAGTGACATCAAGGATAATGATGGTACAGACACTCAATGTGATCTGGTAAAGGATGATATCCTAAACACCTATTTTTCCATCACCCGTGAGAATATGGAAGATATACCATCACTAGAAACTAAGTACCGTGCCCCCCCCCCACTCACTGATGTAAACATAACAACATAATTGTTACAGAAAAAGCTGTCGAAGCTGAACCCCAATAAACCACCTGGACCCGACAAATTCACTTAAGAGTCCTGAAGGAGATGGCTAATGTCATTTTATCACCCCTAAGTATCATCTTCCTTAAATCATTTAGTATGGGGAGACTTCCCACTGCCTGGAAAATTGGAACCATCATACCAATACATAAGAAATGTAGCAGATCAAGTGCTGGTAATTACAGACCAGTAAGTCTGACCTCCATAGTAGGAAAAGTCATGGAGTCAATAATACGTGATCACCTGGTACATCATATGATGGAAAATCAATTATTCTGTGATGCCCAACATGGCTTTGTCCTGGGGAGGTCACGTATGATCCAACTACTCACAGTCTTAGAACTGTGGACTGAAATGCTTGACTCTGGCGACCCAATTGACGCAGTGTACCTCAATTTCCGCAAAACGTTCGATTCTGTACCGCACCAGAGACTCCATGCTAAGATAGTAGCATATGGATTCAACGGCTAAGTCCTGGACTGGATAGAAATCTTCCCGACTGACCGTAAACAACGTGTAGTGGTGAATAGTTGTCTGTCAGCATGGCTGGAGGTGCTCAGCGGTATTGCTCAAGGAAGCGTTCTCTGGCTCATACTGTTTATCATCTTTATCAGTGACCTACCCGATATGTTTAAAAGACACCGAAGGGACACGATACAGGTGTACAAGATCATGAATGGGATAGATAGGTTTGACCCAAGAGCATTCTTCAACAGAGCACTCAATAAACGAACCAGAGGTGACAGTCAGAGATTATTCGTGGGGCGCTGTCCACTCGAAATAAGAAAAACCTCATTCAGCCAGCGATTGGTTCAGGACTGGAACTCATTATCAGATCATGTTGTCACAGCCCCTACCTTAAATTCGTTTAAGTCTAGATTTATTCCGTACTCTGTATATATATATATATATATATATATATATATATTGTGTGTGTGTGTGTGTGTGTGTGTGTGTGTGTGTGTGTGTGTGTGTGTGTGTGTGTGTGTGTGTGTGTGTGTTTTAGGGTACATAGTAAGAGGCAACAGGCACAGAGCATCAACATATCTAAACAACCTTCGAAACCTACCTCCATAAATCTAAATACAACTATACATACATTAATCTAAAAATAAAATGTTCCATACCTCCACATATTGATAAATGTGTGCGTATACCTAAGCATGTGTCTGGTCTACTCATCAGCCTGTGGGAACCAGCTAATTCGCTTTTCGTACGCGACAAATATGTCACGCCCACAGGAAAGCGGCTACATGCAGGCTACGTACAAAAAACGGAAGCACGTAAAACACATACCATTTGATACCACAGCTCGCAACAAACAACACGTGCGTGAGGTTCAATGGTGACTTGCTACATACATATCATAAAAATGTTGTAATGAAGTAAGATTATGAATATTAGATCGAACTCACAATATGTGGTGACCGATTTGATGACAAATTAGTATCACTTTCTCCCGTGAACCGTCAGTAAAATCATCAATATATTATCAGATGACCTATAATGTCCTCGGATTCTTGTAGTGTCAGTAGCCAACTGCCGATGTTTATAATGATATCCCTGAAAACTTTATTAACGTATGGAAGAAACAAGGGTTCGTTTCTCTTGCTTTTGTCGCATTATATAATTGTGAAGTCGAAGAAGTGACTTTCCATTAACTTCAAAATCCAAAGTTTTCCCAGTGTATATTTATTAGTTACTGTAACTTACCTAGTTACAATATTTATATCATAATTGATTTGTTAAATTTACGGAGAGAAATATTTCTCAACGTCGGTCACCAGACTGTGGAATAAGTTACTTAAATATTTTATACAGCAAGTAAATTACCCATTTTGTAAGGTTTTTAAAATACATTTCTATTAATTACCCTATTTGTAATATATAAACCATGCAGTGGATTTATGTATGAAATGTATGTGTGCAATATGAACTTATAACATGTTTTAATTATGGTTTAAATGCAAAGAGCCTTAGAATAATTGAAATTGAATAAGGTATTAGATAAAATTAAATAATTATTATTATCATTATTATATTATGTAATGCTTATTATTCATATTTTTTCTATGTTTTACATTCGGGTTTATTTTAAAAATCCGTTCCTTAACAACAAAAATACATAAAAAACTACAAATAATCTTTACATGAATTTATAAGCACATACCTACCTACCCCCCCCCCCACACAATAATTTTATATAATGTTAAAATATTTTTACACAGCCATAAAAGAACTTTTTTTTATAAAAATTCCCTAACAATACAATAGATAAGATGACATTATCTGGATACAACCGCAAGACTATTGTTGAAACATTACATACTTATGCTGATATAAATCTCGACCCACTGAACAGGTAACGAAGAACAAAAGAGCTATAATAATGATATATTAAATATCTGTACATAATCTATAATTTGTTATAGTTAGGTCAACAAACTTGTAATTATTTTCTTAGAAACTTAATTTATTCCAGATTTTAGCAGGAGCTGAGCTAAACCTGATTAATAATATTATTTATTAATAAATTATACATTTATAATTTTTCTAAAAATTTAAACAATTTTAAATAAAACCAGATTGCTTTAAAAATAAAAAAACACTTAATATAAAGAAATCAATTTACATTGCATGACAATGGATGTGAGAGGTGGACTGATTTACTGGATCAGAGATTGTGATTGTCAGGATGATAATATACACGTGGTTGATGTGGATGGTAACAACAGTAATACATTACATTACACGGTATCATTGTTGGTGTACGGGGCACCATAATAACTTAGCGCTGTTAGGTACTTGTTTTTATTTATAATACTTAACTATTTAAATTTCATGTTATTATTATAATAATTATTATTATTATTGTAAAGAATATCCTTGCAAATAAGACTTTATTAAAATTAACAACTAACTCTCCATTTTAGGTAACTACCTGTATGCCTATGATGATTACGAAGGTATACATCAGTTTGATAGATTCCATCAGAATGTGTCATCCATGATATATTCAAGTGATATACACTTTACAGACATTAAAATAATTCAAAGTGAGCTTATTTTTATCAATAATTTTATATAATGGCTGTTAAATGTTGATGTACTAATTCATCTTTCATCAGTCAGTTTTTATATTTTGTGCTTATATTAGCTACAAAACCTTGATGCCAAGGTTCGAATGGCCCCTCAGTCACATGTTCCGTATGTGACCAGCACTGAAGTTAAATAGATCACCCAGTCACTACAAAACCATATATATATATATATATATATATATATATATATATATATATATATATATACAGGTAGATGAAGTTTAAATACCACGTGTAGACGATAATTTAAGAGATTGTAAGTGAGAGTAATGATAAACCGATTATTTTTAAGAATTCAAATATAAAATAATGTTTTATCTCCACTGCATGATGACAACCAGCTGACAGTCAATGTCAAAGTCATCCCTGTCAAAACTCTGGAACATGTCATCACATCAAAGGTGGTTATTATTGTCTATGTAAGCCGGGTTACAGCGGAACAGACTGTAAATTAATAATAGGTTAGTAATAGAAATCCATTGGATTAATAATTTGAAGTTATATTTCATAGATTGACAAAATCCATATTTGCTAATTACATAAATTATTAATCTTTATTTATAAATCACAAACAGGTTTAGATCCAGTTGGTACAAACAATCCCTGTTCTAGTTCTCCTTGTCAACATGGTGGTACGTGTAAAGTTTATAATGATAATGACGATTTCATCTGTCAGTGTCAATCTGGATGGTTTGGAAAATCTTGTCAATATGGTATGGTGTCAATTAGTTTGTTACTTGATATGTAACATTGTAAAATATCTAGTTTTATCACGTACTGGCGTGCACTATCAGGTGTGTTATTGATTATCGTTCGATCATAACAGTAAATTGATTAATTAATAACATTCAATGTCACCTACATCAGTTACATATAAATTTATATCTTATATATATATATATATATATATATATATATATTATTAATTAATATATAAGAAAAATTACTGATCAATACAATAAGGCCACTGTATGGACCTGTAGCTGGAGGGACAAATATAACTATTGAAGGCATCGACTTTCCAATTATTGCCTTAGATGTGCTAATTGGAGAGACAGGTAGAGGCATCATTATACCTCATTTAGCCAGCGAGTGGTTCAGGACTGGAACTCATTATCAGATCATGTTGTCACAGCCCCTACCTTAAATTCGTTAAAGTCTAGATTTATTCCGTACTCTGGTATCCTGGTATATATATATATATATATATATATATATATGTGTGTGTGTGTGTATGTATGTATGTGTGTATGTGTGTTGTGTGTGTGTGTGTGTGTGTGTGTGTGTGTGTGTGTGTGTGTGTGTGTGTGTGTGTGTGTGTGTGTGACGAATATTAAAATGTAGTTTTATTATGCTGAATACCACTGCGTTACACCTGACTTCACACTACCAATATATGAGGCCAATATATTTTGTGATATATTGATTAATACCCGACTAAGGAACTTCGGCTGAACTTCCTTATTTCAATCGTCTGATTAAGAGAAATCAGCAGCTAAACTTCAGAGAGACACTTCTTAATAACAAATTGGCAATTAGAAAGCTTCGTGGTAACAATAACGATGTATCATATGTTTGTTATTATACTGATCATAGCAATAACAACAACAATAACAACAATCAGTAATTGTTATGCTGACGGTAAGGGAATTTTAAATGTTTGTTTGTTTGATTTGTTATATTACATTTATTTGTTGATATACACACACACTATATATATGTGTGTGTGTGTGTGTGTGTGTGTGTGTGTGTGTGTGTGTGTGTGTGTGTGTGTGTGTGTGTGTGTGTGTGTGTGTGTGTGTGTGTGTGTGTGTGTGTGTGTGTACGCAGTAACCACCCACGTACTCAATCCCACCACACATGCACACATTCGCCACCCAACCCTAAACAAATGATTGACCACCCCAAAAATAAATTCACACACAGAGACAGAACTGAGTGTTTTTGCTGTAATATTGATGCGTTTGTTTGTTTGTTTGTTTGTTTGTTTGTTTGTTATACCAATATTAATCTATAGTATTTAGTCATTTGGTATATATCTATAATAAACTACTTATAACATCTTCTGTCTATTTTAATAGATCTACTAATTATAGCTAGACAACGCCAATTATATTATATGAACCTTTCTACACCGGATCATCCAACTACCAACATCCCCGTAATTGATGTCGTCAACGCTGTATCTGTGGATTATGATCCGGAAGAGCATCATGTCTACTGGTTAGATGGCGATAAACGGACTATATCCAGGGCCAAGTTAGACGGGACAGGTTAGTTAATAAATAGATTAGAATATTGCAAATAATTAACTATAATAGAACTATGATACGATAACAAACAGGTTACTTCAAATTCACACATACACACGCGCGCGCGCACACACACACACTCACACTAATATACAAACGAAGAAAACTACATCCTACATGTATCTTCTCCTAAGCTACCATCTCAATTGTGATATATTTTCTTCTGTCGCCATCCTCTGACCATAAGAAACATCTGACAACAAATGCCACAGATTCTGGATATAGTAATCGTCTATTAATTGCTATATAAGCGACCTCCAAATGTAATGAAGCGAAGCCAAAGATGAAACACCCTTCAGATATGCCCACGCCGAGATTAGAACACGGGTGGTAGTGATCTCTTATCCAATACGCTAGTGCTAGACCACGGAGATTTAAACATTATTATGGTCACTGGGTTTATAAAATAACGTACTAAATTAGTGGAACTTTTACTGAAGTATTCGAATTTTGCTATTCAGGATCTTGCTACCATTTCAAGATTTTTTTAAATAATTTATAAATCTATTAATTATATGGCACCAGAATACCTGTGTGAACTGGTTTCCAGTAGTCGAAAACTCGGTTCATCCAGTCAGATAGTATTGCAGGCGCCAGTGCCTCGGCTCAAGTCATACGGTGATTGTGCGTTTAGTGTTGCAGCCCCCACTTTGTGGAATAGGTTGTTGGCAGATATTAGAAATGCGTCGTCTCTTGAAAATTTTAAATCTCTTCTAAAAACACACCTATTTAATGTCGCTTTCACAGATAAATAATTATTATCTATTAAATCATTACAGGGTTTTTACAGACATATTATTCAGTAAGGGTGCTTTATTAAATATACATTATTATTATTATTATTATTATTACAGAACTTTTACTGTGCATTTGATTATATATAACCAAATCCCCAATATTGTCACGGAAGGTCCTCTTTCTGAATCTAACTAATCTAAAAATATTTTGCCAGAAACGTGTCCATATAATAGCTTTCTTAAATATGTATTAATGTAAAACATCCAAGTTTCTTGTGTTCAGTATATAATATTGACCCTGACAGATCAAACTGATATCATCACCAATCTGACCAGACCATATAGTATCGCCTTAGATGTTGAAGACAGAATGTTATATTGGACAGACAGCAATAATGGCAGTATAGGAAGATGCTACTTAAATGGAACTGGGAGAGAAGTGGTTATTGATAGTAATCTTCAGGAACCAAAGGCTATTGCTCTTGATACTAAACAAAGGTGAATTTTAAAGTATTGGTTCTATATTATATATGATAATACGGATCCAGGATAAAACCCTACATGGACAAAACCCCATCGGACAAAACCCCATCAGACAAACCCCACTCGGACAAAACCCCACTCACTAATACACATTTCGGACATAACCCCACTCTTAAATTAATATTTAATAAATGTTGTTTTATTAGGCCTTTGTTGATGTTAATTGATTGATTAATTAATTAATTATATTTTTATTCTTATATACAACATTTATATAGCACTCTCTATATTATTGTACAACATTTTCAAAAGTGTGTTACATGTAAAATAAGACTTAACATAAAACATAAATAAAAGAAAGCTTCATCAAAATAATGGAACTAATTAAAGTTACCTCGTTCATGTCAAAACTCCGTTTTTGTTCATCAGGTGAAACGTCTTCTAACTTTGACCTCCATCAACCCCACCATCACCATTACTACCACTATCACAATCATCACCATCACGATCGTTACCACTCCCACCACCATCACCACTACCACCACTACCGTCACCACTACCATCACTACTATCACAATCATCACCACCACGATCGTTACCACTCCCACCACCATCACCTCTACCACTACCATCATTACCATCACCATCATCACTACTACCACTACCGTCATTCCCATCACCGTCATCACCTCTACCACTACCATCATTACCATCACCGTCATCACCTCTACCACTACCATCATTACCATCACCGTCATCACTACTACCACTATCGTCATCACCATCACCGTCATCACTACTACCACTACCGTCATCACCATCACCGTCATCACCACTACCACTATCGTCATCACCATCACCGTCATCACCACTACCACTATCGTCATCACCATCACCGTCATCACCACTACCACTACCGTCATCACCATCACCGTCATCACTACTACCACTACCGTCATCACCATCACCGTCATCACCACTACCATTATCGTCATCACCATCACCGTCATCACCACTACCACTACCGTCATCACCATCACCGTCATCACTACTACCACTACCGTCATCACCATCACCGTCATCACCTCTACCACTACCGTCATCACCATCACCGTCATCACCACTATTACAGCCTCTATGTTGGAGTGGTTGAGAACCTCCTCCCCCACCACTCACAAGGGAGCAGTACGGAAAGATGGAGCCGAAATACCCTGAGGGTGGTCACTGCCAGAGTGTTTTACGTCCTCAGGGGTTTTAACGCCCCCTTTATTTTAAATAATTCAGTTGACACACACACACACACACACACACACACACACACACACACACACACACACACATATTCTTTCAACAGTTTATATATATATATATATATATATATATATATATATATATATATATATATAGTTAATTTAAGTCTTATATTACATGTAAAGCAATTTTGAACATGTTGTACAATATTATGGAGAGTATTAATTTAAGAGTGGGGTTATGTCCGAAATGTGTATTAGTGGGTGGGGTTTTGTCCGAGTGGGGTTTTGTCCGTTTACCGATAATACAGAGGGGTATGACTTTGTCATAGATTAATCTACCCACACAGTAAAGGTATTGATCACATAACTTTATACAGGTAAGGCTAGATTAGATGATTGTGATTTATTTCACAGATATATATACTGGACAGACTCTACACAGATCAATCGTGCTAGTATAAAGAGTTTGGGCGGCGATATAACATTATTGATCAACGAATCTTGTCTTGTTGTCGGGTTAACTTTAGATGTTCTTAATAATAAGATGTACTGGAGTAACAGTTGCTCTAATGAGACTGAAGTAGCTAACATGGATGGTAGCCATCGTGAGGTGTGTGAACGAGCATGGCAAATCAATGTCAAATCAATGGATTTACAAGGTGAGTCAAAATAGAATTTATGAAACCACCATTTGATCTTGGTGTTCAGTTGTTATTTGTTATAGTGTTATATGTCATAGTGTTATAATATTATTCAAAATATTTCATCTTTATTTCACAGGCCAAGATATTTATTATTCCACTTATAATTCAGTAAACAAATACCGTGACTGTGGAGATGAATCTATTTCTCTTCTGTCGGTGACCTCTGATTATATGACATGTCTAAGAACGTGTACAACAGATTCTGGAGAAAGTAAATGTTAAATAATTTTGTAAATTATATGCAATTAACAATCGTAATTGGTCATTAATACATCTTGATCTCTGTTTTCGTCAATTTATTTTCCAAATTGTATTTTATATTTATTTATTGTTAAGATAATCTAACATTAAGTTATTGTATTTTATATTTATTTATTGTTAAGATAATCTAACATTAAGTTATTGTATTTTATATTTATTTATTGTTAAGATAATCTAACATTAAGTTATTGTATTTTATATTTATTTATTGTTATAATAATCTAACATTAAGTTATTGATTATTATCTCTTCTTCAGGTAAATGTAAAACCAAATAATTTGATGTTGATGTATTCCTTTTCTTATCCACCAACACTATCAACACTAACACTATCAACACTAACACCAACACTATAAACACTAACACCAACACTATAAACACTAACAGCAACACTATCAACACTAACACCAACACTATCATCACTAACTCCAACACTATCATCACTAACACCAACACTAACACCACTACTATCAACACTTAACACCAACACTATAATCACCAACACTACCAACACCAACGTTATCAACATTAACACCATCAACACTAACACTACCGACACATACACTATCAACACCAGAACCAACACAATCAACACCAATACTACCAACACAAGAACCACCAAAACTAACAACACAAACACCAACCGTACTAACACCAACACTATCAACACCAGCACTATCGACACCAATTTAACACAACAAAGACCAACACCAGCACTATCAGCACCAACACCAGCACTATCAACACCAGCACCAACACCAGCACTATCAACACCAATTTAACACAACAAAGACCAACACCAGCACTATCAGCACCAACACCAGCACTATCAACACCAACACCAGCACTATCAACACCAACACCAGCACTATCAACACCAGCACCAACACCAGCACTATCAACACCAACTTAACACAACAAAGACCAACACCAGCACTATCAACACCAACACCAACATTATCAACACCAACAGTATCAACACTACCACTATCAACATCATCACTGTCATATTAATACTACTACTAATAATAATAATTCTTTTTTTTATTAACCAGATTTGCTCCTAGTCGGATATTATCGTCAAATTGGACAAATCAACTTGGATAAAGAAAAAGGTTTGGCAGAAATTATTGTTATGACGGGAAATGATGTTTATTCCTTGGATTATGATGTTAATGAAGACAATATATATTGGTCAGATGATAATGGTATCCACTCAGTGAACAGAAATGGATCTAGTGAGTTATTAACAACAACAACAATAAAATAATAATAATAATAATAATAATAATAATAATAATAATAATTTTATCAATCATGCTCAAGCTAACTAAAACCACCCAAAAGCGCTGGTCAATCAAACGAAATAATAACATATTTGGTCGATCTACACAATTATTGATGTTACAGATCAAAATTACAAATCATATCAATATTAATTTATAACCATTTAGTTTATCAGTTTTTATTAACCTAAAACAAAACCCAGTCAATGTAGAATTAAATCATCATCCCAGATCTAAATGTTGTAATGAAGTAAGATTATGAATATTAGATCGAACTCACAATATGTGGTGACCGATTTGATGACAAATTAGTATCACTTTCTCCCGTGAACTGTCAGTAAAATCATCAATATATTATCAGATGACCTATAATGTCCTCGGATTATTGCCGATGTTTATAATGATATCCCTGAAAACTTTATTAAAGTATGGAAGAAACAAGGGTTCGTTTCTCTTGCTTTTGTCGCATTATATAATTGTGAAGTCGAAGAAGTGACTTTCCATTACCTTCAAAATCCAAAGTTTTCCCAGTGTATATTTATTAGTTACTGTAACTTACCTAGTTACAATATTTATATCATAATTGATTTGTTAAATTTACGGAGAGAAATATTTCTCAACGTCGGTCACCAGACTGTGGAATAAGTTACTTAAATATTTTATACAGCAAGTAAATTACCCATTTTGTAAGGTTTTTAAAATACATTTCTATTAATTACCCTATTTGTAATATATAAACCATGCAGTGGATTTATGTATGAAATGTATGTGTGCAATATGAACTTATAACATGTTTTAATTATGGTTTAAATGCAAAGAGCCTTAGAATAATATAAATTATTAGTATTATTATTATTATATTATGTAATGCTTATTATTCATATTTTTCTATGTATTACTACTTCTGGTTCGTATTTTGATAAATGCCGTTCCTGTATACATACAAAAATAGCATACACCCGCAAGAGCACTCACAAATACATGCTTGTACACTCGAATTTATATATGCACATACCTACACACACACACACACACATACACACACACACACACACACATTATATATATATAGTTAAATATTATTCACACGTGCACATAAATAGATACATCTGTATATAAATATATACCTAATAATTACCGGACATTAATTCCTCTAAACAGAAAACAAATATATTCACATAATTAAATACTACATTTATAATCTTTACTTATGAGGTACCTAATTATAAGACGACATAACACATATTTTCTTAATCACTTTACAAATACCAACTTATTTTCAATCCAGATGAGCACCTGGTGTTAGCCTCCAGTGAAGGTCGGTGGTATGGATCTATAGCGATCAGCTCATCAACAAAGGAACTTTTTTTCTATAATATTCCTAACAATACAATAGATAAGATGACATTATCTGGATACAACCGCAAGACTATTGTTGAAACATTACATACTTATGCTGATATAAATCTCGACCCACTGAACAGGTAACGAAGAACAAAAGAGCTATAATAATGCTATATTAAATATCCGTACATAATCTATAATTCGTTATAGTTAGGTCAACAAACTTGTAATTATTTTCTTAGAAACTTAATTTATTCCAGATTTTAGCAGGAGCTGAGCTAAACCTGATTAATAATATTATTTATTAATAAATTATACATTCTGATATTATTTATTCTAAATACTTCAGATACATATATTGGTCAAATGACAACCACCAGATTAGACGTGTTACATATGATGGAGAAAATGACACTATAATAGTAAACGACACTGGATCATATGACATTAGCATGACAATAGATGTGAGAGGTGGACTGATTTACTGGATCAGAGATTGTGATTGTTCAGATTATAATATACACGTGGTTGATGTGGATGGTAACAACATTAATACATTACATTACACGGTTGATCATTGTTGGTGTACGGGGCACGGTAATAACTTAGCGCTGTTAGGTACTTGTTTTTATTTATAATACTTAACTATTTAAATTTCATGTTATTATTATAATAATTATTATTATTATTGTAAAGAATATCCTTGCAAATAAGACTTTATTAAAATTAACAACTAACTCTCCATTTTAGGTAACTACCTGTATGCCTATGATGATTACGAAGGTATACATCAGTTTGATAGATTCCATCAGAATGTGTCATCCATGATATATTCAACGTGATATACACTTTACAGACATTAAAATAATTCAAAGTGAGCTTATTTTTATCAATAATTTTATATAATGGCTGTTAAATGTTGATGTACTAATTCATCTTTCATCAGTCAGTTTTTATATTTTGTGCTTATATTAGCTACAAAACCTTGATGCCAAGGTTCGAATGGCCCCTCAGTCACATGTTCCGTATGTGACCAGCACTGAAGTTAAATAGATCACCCAGTCACTACAAAAACCATATATATATATATATATATATATATATATATATATATATATATATATATATATATATACAGGGGCTTCATATGAAAGTTAATACAATACCACGTGTAGACGATAATTTAGGAGATTGTAAGTGAGAGTAATGATAAACCGATTATTTTTAAGAATTCAAATATAAAATAATGTTTTATCTCCACTGCATGATGACAACCAGCTGACAGTCAATGTCAAAGTCATCCCTGTCAAAACTCTGGAACATGTCATCACATCAAAGGTGGTTATTATTGTCTATGTAAGCCGGGTTACAGCGGAACAGACTGTAAATTAATAATAGGTTAGTAATAGAAATCCATTGGATTAATAATTTGAAGTTATATTTCATAGATTGACAAAATCCATATTTGCTAATTACATAAATTATTAATCTTTATTTATAAATCACAAACAGGTTTAGATCCAGTTGGTACAAACAATCCCTGTTCTAGTTCTCCTTGTCAACATGGTGGTACGTGTAAAGTTTATAATGATAATGACGATTTCATCTGTCAGTGTCAATCTGGATGGTTTGGAAAATCTTGTCAATATGGTATGGTGTCACTTAGTTTGTTACTTGATATGTAACATTGTAAAATATCTAGTTTTATCACGTACTGGCGTGCACTATCAGGTGTGTTATTGATTATCGTTCAAGATCATAACAGTTATATATTATTAATTAATATTTAAGATCAATTACTGATCAATACAATAAGGCCACTGTATGGACCTGTAGCTGGAGGGACAAATATAACTATTGAAGGCATCGACTTTCCAATTATTGCCTTAGATGTGCTAATTGGAGAGACAGTTAGAGGCATCATTATATCTACGTATGTATAATAATTACCGTCCTATTTAAGTTATATATAATCGATAATGCTCACCAAGGCCCTATTCTTTCTATACACAAAGATTTTTACTATATAATTGACAGGCATTGGTCTAACTGGTAGGGTTCTGGGTCACAGTGCTCTCTCTCTCTCTCTCTCTCTCTCTCTCTCTCTCTCTATATATATATATATATATATATATATATTACCTGGATTCAAACCCCAACCGGGCTAAACCAGAAGGATGTTTCATCTTTCACTTCACCTCATTACCCTTTGAGGTCATTCGGTCCATTTAGCCTACCATGTACACAAAAGTGGCCGTAAAACAATAAAATACTTTTTTACAGTTACTACTATATAATTATATATGCACAAAACTATTTATTTTTATGTTTAGGAACTCCACCACAATAATAGCGGAAACTGACCGCGTCGATAGTTCATATGTTGGCTCGAAGTTATCTATCTCAGTTAAGTTTGAGGGGAATCTTGTTTTATCTACTAGCTACAGCTTCGAGTTTAAGGGAAATCCTAAAATCAAATCTTTATTTCCACTCGAGACACTGACGCAGTAAGTAAAAATTACATCTGGATATCTTAATGTATTAAATATTTGTTCAGCTTATCATTTTGTTATACATCAAAGATTACTTCAGCCCACAAGTAAAATATTGTTATCAAAATAATTATTGTTACCTTTAAATCAGAGGTGGTACAAAGTTGATGGTAACAGGTAATAATCTTGATGCTGTTGAAAAACCTCGTTTGAAGATAGACAGAGTGATAAGGATGATGCGACTGGATAGAGTTATAAATGAATCGGTTACAACATATTACGGAGCAAGTTTTTTTTTATACATATTTGGTTACTCAATTTCCGTCTACTTTCTGGTGTATTATGTTTTTTTGAAACAACATTTATTAGTGATATATAGCTATACCAGTTGAGGGAGTAAGCGTCTTTGAAGTAATTAGTTTTATTTCAGGATTGTCATTCTGTGAATCAAACGCAGTTAGTGTGTCTCACTCCCAAAATTAATATATCGGACACAGCTCAAATAATATCACAGGAAAGTGAATCCTCTAGAACACGTCGAGCGATTGAGAAACTAGATTCTGGATCAGACACAAAGGTAATTATCTAAATACGTCTTGTTGAGGAGGATGGCAGCGCGTTTAGTCACAGACATGGGTTCGACTCCCTATATCCATGCAGGTGTCATGGCCATGTTTCATCTTTCATTTCACCTCATTACTTTAGGAGATTATTTGATCCTTTTAACCTATATCATGATCTATACAAAAGTGGCCATAAAAGAATAAAATCTTAAATTAATAAAGTTATTAATTAATATAAAATAATTATCATTTTATAATTTTGCTATTTGATATAAACTAACTATAATTTATTATTTATGTTTATTCAACTTTTCGAAGAACAAATGACGTACAGGCATGTCATTGCTAAATTCTTAGTTTTCTAACAATTAATCCATACCTAATTCCTACAACCCGAATGAGGGTACCTGGAATCAGCTGATATGGTAAAGAAAAATAATGTTGTGGACAATCAGCATATATCACAGGAACTTACAGGATCTTGGATACCCAAGATCCACTCTCCATCAGACGCTGCTTTCCAAACTTATTTAACCTATTATTAATTTAATCTGGTAATATTTCATAATAACTGGATTGTTGAAAATGTGTATGACAACACTTCTTGATCATTTTATATTTTAACCCCAAATCAGGTTCCAGAAAGTCACGTTTCTGCTGATGATACATTAAGGTTAAAACGAGAAGCTGACATAATCCAGATAGAGACTATTTATATTGGATTAGTGTTGGATGGTTTAGCGGATTATAAAAACTTGTCAGATAATGAAGAAACGAAAAGTTTTGGCAAAATGAAGATAGTAAAGTCGCCAACGTTTGGAAGTGACGCACTAAAACAGAAATTTAAGTTCAAGTCCAAACAACAACTGGATATAAAGGTATTAAGAAACAAACCGAAACAACCTAATTAAGATATATATATATATATATATATATATATATATATATAATATATATAATATATATATATATAATATATATATATATATATATATATATGAGATTTTATAAGAAGTTTAATCTATACACATCCCTATAGCTGGCATCTGATGGTGAACCTGACTGATTGTGATCGAAGACAGTAACTTTCATGTGTCTGTGATTGTTGCATGATTTAATTTATTTTTCTATTTTATCAAAAAGGGAAAGGATCTTGACCACATTCTGATTATTGACTATACAGTAAATATAGGTTTAGGAAGTTGTGAGATCTTCAATATGACCTCAAATACACTATACTGTATGCCACCACAAAAAGAACCACTAAGTGATAAAACATCCACACGTCATAGACACGATATTATTGTAAGTACTTAAATATGGTCTACAATATTTTAATTGATATATTTGTAGCACACACACACACACACACACTTTAGGCGATGACCTATATTGTCATGTCATCATGATATAACACAAGTTATTACATCTTCCATTGTTTTAGTAATTTTCTCTTCTTTGTTTTTATTTTACAAAGGAAAATAAGATGTCAACAAGTTAAATGAACATTTTCGTCAAAACGCCTTTATTTTCAGGTGCATATTGGACAAAATGTTGCTGAAGTTATTGGAGAAATTACTTATCCAAATAAGTCAAACATGTATATAGGTTAGTGTACCCTGAATTGTCACCTGATATTAGATTAAGATTTTTTCTCTCGTTATAAAATACAACTATTAATCACAATATACCTTAATACACAGATCCTTTCAGTCAATATTTAGTTATTTTTCCTAGGTATAGGATGTGCTGGTATTTTGTTGATTGTCATCCTCGCTCTGATACTGGTTCATCTTCTAAGGAAATCACAAAAAAGTCCAAGAAACGATGATGTGCTATCAATGATTAACCTTCCGCCGGTGGAAAACAAACTTGATGAATAAATATGTTTACATCACTTTTAAAATTAACATAAAACAATCAAAACCTTGCCATTGTATCAAATGATTCAAACATTGTATATTCAGAGCAGTTTTCCTTTCACTAATTGTTACCTAACATTTTTTCAAAGGGCAAATAAAGTACTAAATTTCCTTTGGGATATACAAGTTTTAATAGTTCAAGGAAATGTGTCAAATTGTGTTGATATAATATTAAGTTATAAAAATACAACTTTCAATACTGAACTGGTTTAAATTGATAAAATGGTATAGTTGTATGAGAATAAAAATGTAATAGTGCGATTATAAATATTTTGAAAATGATATTCAGCGAAGAGTTTAACAAATATTATTTGTATATTATATGTATTATAAGTTGAAATAATGTTTTATATACATAATATATATAATGCATGTATTTTATCAGCTTTTACATGATTACACAGCTCTATTTATCCAAGAAGGCCGACATGTTCGAGAATTTATAAATCTTGTATTGTTGTTACTACTTTGTGTTTGAAATAGCTTACTTGATATTTATCTTTCTTTTGTTTATACTTAAATACCGTATTCAGTTTTGTTGATTTATGCGCAGAAAGCTAACTCATCGTTAAACTTGGTTACCGTGGAGACTGTATAATACTATTATGACACAGGTGTCTTGTGATAAAATGAATGTGTCAATTTAATTTAGGGTTCATCAAAACACAATTTTGTAGTTATTTATTATAAACATTGTCCTGCTGATATACCCAGTTTTGAGCCATCATAACATACTGTACATGTGTGATACTGATGTAAACACATTGTTGTGTTATATATTGATAATCATTGTGACAATTTCTGGTTGGCAGTAACATATTTGTATCCGTTGTAGTTCAGGTACACAGAACGTCGTCAGTCCATGGCGAGATATGTTTAGGTATATATGCCGATCTAACATGTAGCTCCATATTGGGTGTACATGGACTAAACATACTAACAAAGTTTAATCCAGGTAAAACATGCTCAAAATAAATCGTGTATTTTTGTTAAATCCTTAGGCTACAGAATAAACCATTTGTATCTATCTATCTATCAATGTACCTGATTGTGAAAAGTACGGATATATATATTTGTATTTAGATAAACATATTAACATGTTACCCAAGGGGTGTTTTTATTCTTAAAGAAACAAAAACATGGTTATACTTCTGTAAGCAGAAAAGTGTATCATAAATAAATAACTATTTGAGGCTCTGGACATATAATTAATTCACAAAATGATTGTGGAACTTAAATTTGACATTATTTAAGACTAAATCTGATGTGGGATATCAATGATTGTCAAATGTAATTATTTTAATCAAATTAATATATCCAAAAAAATCTATTTCTTCAAAACATTTCTAGTATCAAAAAGTTATTATGGCTAGAATGAATACTGTTTAATTATAAATCAATATAAAATGTATTAATTTAAGTTTCCTCTTATTCACGAAGAAACAAAAGCCTGGAGTTTGTTTCCTCTGGCAACACACTATTTATCACCTGTATGGCCGAGTGTGTAAGAGCATGGGACTTTGTTACTTGTGGACATGCTGTAGGGGTCGGAGATTTGAATCCCAGCTGTGGCACTATAGTATAATAATAATTGTATATTTAATAAAGCGCCCTTACTAGCAGGAGCCATTCAAAGGCGCTGTACAAATAATATGTAATATAATAATACCCCAAATAATGTCTGTAAAAACCCTGTAATGATTTAAAAGATATTAATTATTTATCTGTGAAAGCGACCTTAAATAGGTGTGTTTTTAGAAGAGACTTAAAATTTCCAAGAGACGACGCATTTCTAATATTTGCTGGCAACTTATTCCACAAAGTGGGGGCTGCAACACTAAACGCACAATCACCATACGACTTGAGCCGAGAAACTGGCACCTGCAATAGTATCTGACTGGATGACCTGAGTTTTCAGGATGACTTTCTAATGGAAACCAGTTCACACAGGTATTCTGGTGCCATATCATTAATAGATTTAAAAGTTACTAACAGAATCTTGAAATGGATACGCTGTCTAACAGGTAGCCAATGTAGTTTTTGAAGAATTGGGGTGATATGATCATATTTTCTAGTATTTGTTACAATGCGAGCTGCACTATTCTGAATTCGTTGAAGGCGATTAATGTTATAATCAGATATGCCATATAACAGGGAGTTACAATAGTCTATACGAGATGTAACAAAGGCATGAACTACAGTTACAAGTGATTCTTGTGTCAAGAATGCTTTTAAACAGTGGATGTTCTTAAGATGGTAGTAGGCAGCTCAGCATACTGATGTGACATGTTCATGCGTGTTAATACATTGGTCAAAAATAACCCCTAGATTTTTTACTGACCCATTGGGGTAATCGAAGATGCACCCATCTGTAATGCTGGTGTCTTTAGGGATTTAACACAATGTGGTGATGCCAAATATAAAATATTTGTTTTATTATCATTTAGTTTTAGAAGATTTTGAGTCATCCATACCATCTATTGTAAATTATAAATTTATTTAGAATTAGTCCCCCCCCATTAGTGAAACAGTAAATTACAGACCGTCATTCGAAGTAGCTAAGCCACATAAAACAACTGCCATTTCGGCCATAAATATTATTTATTACTTAACAATATATAGTCCAATTTATTACCTGATGTCATTTTTGACCATAATATTTTGGGGTAATATAGACAAAGAAATACAAATGTTACACAACACAATGTAGACATATAGTCTACTGCAGTTACAAGTAGGTCTACTGTAATAATACCAAAACTGCCAACAGATGACTCTGTTGTATATTGTCAAAATGAAATATGTCACTACGTCCCTAATTTGGCATTTTTCTCAGATTGGAGTACGATCTATCATTTGAGTATTTTGAAAATTTAACATCTGGTTTAGAAGTAAAAAAGAAACCATTATGGGATGTTATCACGGTTAGGTAGCTAGATGATGAATATAGAAGACACAATGTTACACTAACAAGCTAAAAATCACCACAGACTCGTTGTTTAAGCAGATTTATTGCAGTATGAAACTGGTGTCTTTGCCATCTGGAGAGACATTATCTGACCGTTAAAATAACTGGCACCCGGTCCAGAGATATACGTCGTACAGACTGAAATTGAGGCATATCACGATGCACATGTCTATCTGCGTGCATATCTAGGCATATGCGCGCGCGCATGCATGTGTACTTATAGGTACATGATAGCGTTTTATATTTACATGAAATTGCTTATATATTCATACACATGAGACTGTAGCTATTTTACAGTATGAAAGTGACAAATACTCGTAGATGGTGGTCAACATTAGACGATGTTCATATAAACCTTTATTACATGGTTTACATTATCATAATAGATAATTACAGACATTTCATCTGCCTCGGGTTTAGTTACTGTTATTTAGCTAAAAACTGCCCCATTAAAACAAAACTACTGCCCTATTATTGTTATTACTGTGGGAGGTTCTCGGTCCCTGATATCAAATATGTCACTTCCGGTTTGTAATTAGTGCCAATGTTTTATATTTGGCCTTAATTAAAATCAATATTTAACTATCATTATACACAACATATCTATATACTATCAATATATGCCTTCCTTAACATCAATCTTATCATTCTGGTGGCCAGTAAACATAAAATAAACAAGTGGCTAGAGTATGATCATGCATTACTTGATAGTTACCACATGAATTAAAGGCTGATTAGGATTGATTTATATAAGTATAGCTATGTATTGTAGCATATGACTCTATGAACAAATAACTATCTCCCTCTCTCACACACACACACACACACACAGTTCTTTTACATACACATATAAAAGGTATACACGTGTAGGCTATACACGTCAACAATATTTATAAATACATTATGAATTTACTGGTAATATTGAGCATGTCACTGCATTTGCAAATCATTCAAGTATACAAACTATGAATAAGACAATACAATGAATGGGGACACAATTAGACACAATGTTGACAAAAAAACTAAACATTAACCAACATTATTCTTCATGTCTGCCTGCCTGTTTACCCTGCATTTAATAATTGTTTATACAGAAAGTAAGGAGCAATGATGGAAAGATCATTTTGACGTCTTGTTGAGTTGTATGAAGCATAAAGGCACACAACACATAGTAACATCATAAAAACAGACACCAAAACTGAGGTTAAAACTCTAGATTATAATAAACCAGCAACACATAGATATGAGCTAACACAATGTCTACACATTATGGTGAAGTAAGAGGTCCTATGGCTGTCGTGGAATGTTTACTGCTCTGCTGACGAGGGATAAAGAAACCAAATTTAAACCACATTTTGTGCACAAAAGAAAAATCTCTAGTCATCTAGCTCTGAGGTTAGCAAAACAATTATTAAAAGTGTATAACTGCCAGAACTCTAAAGTAGCATGAAATGTTTAGTAAAAGCTGCAGTAATATCACGGTGGCTTTGAAACATTCAGAAAATATAACTTGACTTAGCAGGGTAAAGGCAGGATTGTGTGTGTGTGTGTGTGTGTGTTAAAATCTGGTCTGTCAAACACATAGTATGATGGACATTTTTCATGAAAGTGAAATGAATATACATCACATGGAAACAGGCAAGCACATAATACAATAATGTGCAACATATACAACAAAGTGGCAGGCACATGGTGGCATAAAAGGGCTAACCTTTATCAAAGCCTATGGTTGGCCAATGTTTGGTAATGCAAGTGTATATTCTCAACAAAACAATGGTTAAAAGTTATGTTTCTTTGTGCTGTAAGAAACCCTCTAGCACATTAGTATCGTGATTACTAATTAAAAGATGCAACACAATTCAGCAACAACTAAAATATACATTTGTGCTAAAACCAATTCTCTCACAGTACCAGATTATATTAATAACAGAAACATTTACCTGATTTCTAAATTGGAAAACCTCACTAAAACTGCACAGAAATTTAAGCTGTTTAAAAAACTATATTTGCTGGCAAGGAATGTTGTGAGAAACTATGAAAATCAATGCATCCTGCAATATGAGATATGGTTCCATGCCTAAAAATGGCAGTCTACAAGAAACATGCAAATAATACAAAGGCCACAGATGTGATGATAAATGGAAATGAGTTAATTAGTGAAGTACAGTAATAATCCATCAAACTTGCAGTTTTCTAACATCCCTATTGACCACAACATTTTAGCCTTGAATTACTAACATAACAGCAGCTGGCCCATGTTTGGGCTGAACCTGTACTATTTTGGTGGTTTCATGTTTGGTGGGAGGGTGGCAGCTTTAGATTGCCGGCTGGAGCTGGTGTTTGCGAAACTTGAATACTGCTTGGCCCCACGCGGCATAGACCTGAAACCATAAGAGGAAATACAACACCATTAGTCAAAGGTACTGGAAGTGAATCATGAAGATCACATACTGTGGACTAATCAGTAACATTTATGTAGTATTGGTAAAATAATTAATGTCATTAAATAAGGAATTTCATACATGTATCCAGTTGTTAGTATTAAAGACATCATGTGGCAAGCTGATGCAAAATATTAACCAAATGTGCGTAATTAGAATATGCAGAATAGTATACATTGAGAAAACATCATGGTTCCCACAGCCAAGGAAATATATTTTTAATTAAATTTTCCAGGACAAGGTATACAAAATTTAAAGGTAATAAACCAAGATATGTGTGAAAAAGCATATCATATTTATTCAATGTATGATCGATTATTGACATTTCTATAGTAAAGTCTCCTCCTGACCCATTCTAGCTGTCTGATCCAGCCACTTTTATTTAAATTTTAACTGACATGGGATATCAAGACTACCATATGTTCCAGCACTCTTTTTCTTCTACAATTGAAGTTTTCTTCTACAGGCATAATATTTATTGATAATATTTATTGTTCTAAGTGGATTTTTCACAGGCAATATTGTTTTCAGGACATTTTCTGATTTTGTAAAATTCAAGGAAATTTCCAGGACCTGGAAAACGATTTTTAATTTTCCAGGTTTTTAATTGATTAATTAATAAGAATCCAGAATAAAGAACAAAAATCCTTAATTTTGATTAGTAATTCAAGGAATGTTTGGAGAAAAATTTGGGATAAATTTTAATAGGTCAAAGTTAATAAAAAATATTATGTATCTATTAATCATCTGATATTTGATCTATTTTGTAAATTTAAAAACTATGAACAAAATCAGCTGTACATCAAAATGTGTATACTTAGAATCATCAGTAGCTTAATAAATAATTATATAACTGAAGGTCAGTATTATATTTGAGTTTTATTTCAACAATTGTTATGATGCTTTGAGATATATATATATATATATATATATATATGTGTGTGTGTGTATATATATATATATATATATATATATATATAATTTAAAAGATTTAAAGGGATAACTACTGTATATACTCGCGTATAAGTCGCACCTGTTCTTTTAAATCAATAACAAAACCTGGAGTCGAACCCGCATATAAGACACACTAAAATCAGCAATATTGATTCAAAACCAACAATTCATATATCATCACTCTCTTCACTGAACATCTGTTGTATCTGTTCATGTATCATCATGTCATCATACATGTTGTCGCCTTCTTCAATGGAGTCAGTGTCAGATTTGTCATACTGTTCAGCCCACAAAACATCATCTTCCGTGCCATCTAAATCATTGCTGATAGAGCACTACTTGAAAGATTTGGTAATGATGGTGGGGTTGATTTAATCCCAGGCCATTTTTACCCACTGTGTGATGATAGGTAATGATGGCCGCTTCATGTTGTCCATAATGCAGTTCGAAGTAGTTTATTAGTAGTTCCCATGTGCCAACTTTTGAAGTAATTAACACATTATTTGCTGTAATTGTTTTCCTTTGATGCGGCTTCTATGTTCATTACTTGCTTGGCCTCTTTTACCATTCCACATGCTCACATATTTCAATAGTAATGACAAGACTGCAGTCACATCACTAATTAGAGCATCAGATAAAAAACTGTTATCGATTAAGTTTGGATTTGAAAGAAACAGAGAAAACACACCTAATAAATTTGTTTATTGTTCATATACCATGTATACTTGCATATAAGTCGACCCAACAGATAAGTTGAGGTCAGTTTTGACCCTGTAATTCTTTTCTCGGGCATATGCTCCCCGTGTAAGTCGAGGTCAAGTATTGGTTTAAAATCCCTCAAAATCCTAATCATTATCGTGATTCGCCAAAAAGCCGACTCAGTCGTTTCAAACTCATGGTGTCAGTAAGTGCGTCGTAAATATATCAATATCAATTTCTTCACTGGCAGCGACACACACTCACATACATACAACACACACACACACACGCTTTGATGTTATAACTAATAAACAAACTTGTCACACCAAACACACCTGATTGTAACTTCAACTGGCAAAAGTTATTAATTGTTTCACGGCAAGTGGCGGGCAAGGTTTGCAATGTGAACAGTGATTTCTATATTATCGCTAATTGTCTGGAGGTACCGGTAGTAAACAGCACCTGACTATTAAGTATTATTCCATAAAGGCTGGCATGTTTGAGAGATCCAAATAACAGTTTAGTGAAACTTAATTGTTATTTATTGAAGGCAGAGATGTGGCGATCTTATTCCAACTCTGCTCACACAAAGATTGTAAAATTTTTATTTCTTAGATGTTTGTGGTCAAAAATGGGTGAAAATTAATTGTTACTTATTGAATAATAATGGATTTGCAGGCAGCGATGTGACGATTTTATTCCAACTCTGGCTCTTATTGGGTTGAATCCTATAGTGTTGTGTGTCAAGGATGGCCAAAAATATCTTTCCTTCAGCTGGTAGGAAATATGATGCGCGTATAAGACGAGGTGCTTCTCGGAATTCCCCTTTCCCTACCCAAAATCAACTTATACATTATTAACACTGAATTTCCCCCTAAATCATGCCAAATATTACCTTCCCTTTTACTACGACCCGTGTATAAGATGCACTTAATTTTGGCGTCAATTTTGGAGTACTTATGATATGGAATCACAGTTAGAGAAACATTCTCCAACAGGAAATAACTTGTGAGATTAAACTAAAATCCATAAATTGGCAAATTTGTATAACTAATCATGAAATTAATATAATATTTTGTAGTTTCTAAAAATTTGAATAATAATAATAAATAATAAAACAAATGGCTTGTCAAATGCTTTGTATTTCAAATATATCTGCATGTAAATATCTTAATTAAGATAAAGTTATCACTGGATAATATGATACTGACAAAAGGACTGATAAAAGGAATGCTATATAATATTATTACTGGACAGCTAAGAAGATATCACATTTTTTAATAACTTAGTTACCTGCAGAATCTTCAAAGAAATATGTCAAAACATGTAAGTCGAAATGAGTCATTTGTTTTGTTTGGATGTTGTCTCATTTAGGATATATATGGCTGAGGCACTACTCTCTGGTGAAGTCAGATGATCAGATTGAAGCTAATTATTGATGTACCAAACATCCAATAAACAGAAGAAACACATATCTGATTCCACAACTAATAGGTCTCAAGTACAGTATGCTATAAATGGTACAGGGTGACATTCTCAGGGTAGATAATTATGTTAGGTTTCTAAAGCCAAGAAGCAGTTATTGTGCACATCAGTAAATCAACCAATTGACCATATTTCATATGTTGTGGAAACAGAGAGTGTGATTCCACAGCTGGCAGAGTTATACAGTTTTTGACACAAATCCTTGTACAACTTTTTACATTCCAGAAGAATACATCCAACACAATCCACGTCTTTTAATCATTTTTCTTTGACTACAGTTTTATCCCTGTAGTGTGCTACTCACAGCAACATTCTACTTCCTTGTGTTGGCAGCTGTTGGTCTACTGTAGATACTCGTCCCGTGTTCCCTGATATTTTACAGCCAAGCCATCAATATTGATACAGTGTTACATGTACACTACGGGACATTTATACTGATATCTCAATTCAATTTACTGCAGTATTTGATCTAGATACTAGGAGGACTTGTTTCCAAAATGAGTGTTATGGGGTGTGAGTGTTTTGGAGTGGATGATTCCTATTTTTCAGAAACAACAAAAGAAAACTACCATAATCTTCCATGTATAGCGCGCACTCGTGTATAATGTGTACCCTTTGTTGACAAGAAGAATGCCAGAAAAAACCTAGTTTTGGTGTATAATGCGCAGGAGAAAATGGGAAAATCTGAAAGAATAAAAGTCGATTTTATTTCCTGGCAGCAGGTTACAGCGTTGATCGGTAGCTTTGTAAAACAATATTCAAAAAAACAATGGCCTTGGCAATAAAATATATCAGACTGTCAATTTGTTTTCTTTAACAGAAATGGACACATTTAGTTATGGTGTATAATGCTCACACTCCAAAAAAACAGAAAACAGTGAAAAAAAGGTGGGTGTTATATTTGTTAGTGTTAGTGAATGCTTGGTACTGGTCACAAAAGGAGACATTTAGCCTATGGGGCTATTCCCCTGGAAACTAGCCAATAAAATGTGGATAACATTGGGATAGGAACCCTGAATTATGACTTTTGGGAAGATACTGTTTTGATCTACCTCTTGAGAACATGTTTCCATTTCTGTGGTATGAGAACAAATTCCAATATATCACACTACACACAAAACACGCTATGAGATGCCACTCAAACCTCTATCAATATATATATATATATATATATATATAAAGGTATTTTATGCTTAAAATTAGATTCTCCTATAGTTTATTTCAAATCAAAATATATCTAAGATATTTAAATTAGTATCATGTAGTTTATTCTACTTATTAAATCTCAGTAATATGACATAGTTATTAGTCTACCTGATATAAAATAAGGACTCCCATTTTAATATTTTTTAGTATTAACAATGGAGCTATTTTCAGTATTGCATAGCATAACCTATTGACTGATGAGCTTATTAATATTTATTTGGTAACTCTTTCACAGTGTCTAAGGACAGTCATTTAAAAGATACCATACTGTTACTGCATGTAATTAATGACACTTCTGAAGAAATACATTTATAAATGTCTCAGAATAACATGGCAATAAGCAATTTTATAATCACAAATTTTCAGCAGAAATGTTTGACATGTTTCAGAAGAGGAAAGGATGTTGTTTTATGTTTTTTAAACAAGTCTTGTAAATTACTCAAATTTCTGCCTTGTTAATGGTTTAACAGGATAAACATTAAAATATGCACATTTTAAATATTCTTTTATAGGAAGGGATGCACAGTTTAATATTTTATATCAATGCGTTTCTGATCAGGCACATGTCAACAAGCAGGAGACAAGAGCAGAACTTAGTGTTATTTAACAATAAACACTGTCTATTTAATTGCTGATTAATTTGCATGATATAGGTTATAAAGAAGGAATAGCCACAAGAGAAACACATCATCAGTCTAAAACATAGCACTCAAAAATAGCACATGCTCGCATTTACTATGTTCAGGGCATCTGGAGAAAATGTTGTATTTTGCCACCTTGATTTATCCTAGCCACTAACCTAACTCTTAAATATCTAATCTAAGCTGATATGGATGTATGAAACCATACCCTAGCTAACCAGATGATCAGTAAAGCAATGTCCACCAGGTGCCATACAAAGATTGTGTTACATTTTGTTTCATTATTTATTGACAATGAGCTGGTGGACTTTATTATACTAAATTAGAAAACAAGAAAGTGCATTTCTGCATTTTCTCTCCATCAACGCACAGAACATGAGTTCTAGGAGCCAACAATAACATTTAACACGTCATGCCTAAGAAGTAAAACTACCCAGACCATGGACTGACCCAGGTGTGTTTTTGTCTCCACCACTTGATACGTAACCCTCTTTGGATATCTTCTTTGCCAAACGTTTGACCCACATCTGCTGCTCTTCTGATGAACCAGCAAGCAACAACACATCCTTGGCGAATGCACTCATCCTTACTAAATTGTCATGAGATAATAAACAAAACAGGTGAAGAAAGATTCACGAACAGGATTACATTAAACTTTGATGGCTACTCAAGCAGATAGGAGAAATTAAAACATTCATCAGCTGATTATCAAAATTCATAAATGCACATTACTTCAGTAACAGAAAAGCCATCAAATTACATGTTACCTGAAGGCCCTGATATCTTACCTTTACAAACTCCAATTAGCTCTTCTCCCTTCTCTATATGTTCTTTATGCACTTTGATATGACAACCTAAAATATAATAATATTGTCAGCAGATTTATATACATAATAAACAAGCAACAAAACAATAGTAGTAAGGAATTTTATTTGATGATATATACAATAGCATTATTACATTGTTTATCGTATAATATTATTTACAAACATATACCATCAGGCCAACAGACAAGCAAAAAGCTGTAACCTCCAAAATAAAGACCCAACATGTAGAACATAATTGATTATATGAGGAGGTGCAGTGGCTTAAAAGTTACATATTTAACCATCTATGTCCACTGTCCAAGTGCGCTGATTATGGCGATAGAATAACATAATATAAGGTAATATTGTACAATATATTATACAATATATGTAATTTATAAATGACTTTGTTAATTTCAGTTCGTAAGAAATATTTTTACAGATCTATTAAAGGTAGGTTGCGACCTCAACTGTCTTATTGTTTCTGGCAGTTTGTACCATATTTCAGGTGCTAGGTAAATAAATGTCTTTGATAAAAATACTGTTTTTCTGTATTGTATGTGTGGCTGGTGAAGGCATCTTGTTTCGTGTGACTGAATATGTCTATTTACAGTGAACATCGTCATTAGGGGATCTGGTAAAGAGATATTAATGAATGAATACATTATTTTTGAAAGTTGAAAAGTGCATATGTCCTTTAGCTTGAGAATCTGTAGCTTCTTAAATAAGGGTTTGGTATGAGCATTATAGTTTCATTTCGAGACGGTCCTGATTGCCTTTTTCTGTAAAAGTTCTAATCTCTATAAGTATGTTGAGTAACAACAACCCCACAATAGGGTGCCATATGTTAAATAGGGATATATCAAGTTGTGGTATACTGTTCTCATATTGTATGTACTTAAGATATGCTTAATTTTATTGAGGGCATATAGTCCACCAGATATTTTTGATCTACAACTATCTATATGCTCATGCTAGTTTAGGTTTTCATCTATTAGTAGTCCCAGAAATTTGACACATTTAACTCAATTAATAATTGTATTATCTAATTTTAATACATGTGTGTCCGACTTAATATTCTTATTTTTTTTAGAAGAGTACATGATGTGTTTTGCTTATATTTAAAGATAATTTATTCACCTTAAACCACTCAGCTAATGATGCAATATCTTGATTAACGAGTTTATATAATTCCGTAATATTTTACCAGATACATAAATTGTTGTATCATCTGCAAATAGTATACATGCGGTGCACCGGAGGGATCCTGGTAGATCATTTGAGTATAAAATGAAGAGGAGTGGTCCCAATACAGATCCCTGGGATACACCACAAGTTATGGGAAATAATTTTGAACCAATACATTTATAATAGATATATTGTTTTCTCTCTGTTAGATAGCTTCTGAACCACTCCAAGGCAACACTGCGTATGCCATAATGGCATAATGTTTTACATAAAAGATTGTGATTTATTGTATCAAAGGCCTTAGAGTGGTCCAGGAACACAGAAAGAGTATAATTACTCGATTCCAATACGAGTAGAGTATCATATGTAAATTTGGAAACTGCATTTATTGTGGAGTGACCTTTACGGAAGCCATATATATATATATATATTGGTTCTTGTTCATTAATGAGTTAATTGTCATGTAATTGTACAAACGATTATTGACTATTTTTCATATATTTTGGATATCCTAGGTAAAAGTGAAATTGGTCTATAATTTGTAAAACTTTGTTAATCTTTTGATTTATATATTGGTATTACTTTTGCAATTTTAAGTTTTGACGAGAAAACACCGGTTTCCATCGATTTATTTACAGCTATGCTAAGTGGTAACGAAATGACAAATGTTATCTGTTTTAGTAATAGCGTATTCACATTGTCATGTCCACAACTCGTTTTGAGTTTTAGAGAATTTATGGTGTTTATTATTTCTTTACTGTCAGTAGGACGAAAATATAGAAATGTTGCTTTCTTACATGTCGGCATGTAGGTTTAATAATTTGTGCTGGACGGTGATATATTAGAAGCATATTTCTCATAGAAAAATTATATTTGTTTATAAGGCAAGATATTGAATCTACATCCCATAACAATAACTAGTTCAACTATTCTAATATTCTACTACTAACAAATCACTTATTGTTAAAACAAAACCATGTTCCATTACAGAGAAATGAAGAAAAAACTTTTTACAGTTTTACAAAATTACAAAATAATATCTGTGTAACTAAAGATTAAATAAAATCTGAAAATACAACCAGGTTTTTCAAGGTACAAAGTATGTAATTTCATTTTAAATGCACACACACACACACACACACACAGACAGACAACACACCACAGACAGACACACACACACACACACACACAATGAATAATGTACATGTATTATTTTTTATGCAGTCATATAAAAAGATCTTGTATTAGTTTATGCAATACTATTTTCTTTTCGTATAGTCTTAGGGTATTACTGTATATACACGCACATAAATCGCAATTTTTATATTCCGAAATCGACGCCAAACTCAAGTGCATCTTATACATGGATCATACTAAAAGGGAAGGTAATATTTGGCATAATTTAGGGGGAAATACAATAATATTGTTTTCCACCTTAATAATGAATATATGAACAATAAACAAATTTAGTAGGTGTGACAGTCATAAACGTGTCATTACTGTCGAAATGTGTGAGCGTGTGTAACTGAACAGAACTGTAAATGAGGCCACTCAAAGAATGACAATAGAAGCCACATCAAAGGAAAACGAATACAGCAAACAATGTGTTAATTACTTCCAAAGCTGGAACATGGGAACTACTAATAAATTACTTCAAACGGCATTACGGAAACGAACGCACAACAGCAGACAACCTGAAGCGGTCATCGTTACCTATCATCACACAGCAGGTTTAGGTTTGGTTGTTCAGGGAGAATCCCCAGGCTGTCGCTTAATCAGCGCAGCCTCTATGTTGGAGTGGTTGAGAACTCCTCCCCCACCACTCACAGGGGAGCAGTACGGAAAGATGGAGCCGAAATACCCTGAGGGTGGTCACTGCCAGAGTGTTTTACGTCCTCAGGGGGTTTTTAACGTCCCCCTTTATTTTAAATAATTCAGTGGAGACGGCAGCGCCATTTAACGTGGTCAACCACCCATGATGTAGTGAGCTGAGAAATTAATCCCTGGAAAAGTTTTGACCTCTTACAGGGTTCGAACCTGTGACCGTTGGCACCAAGTGCTTAACCGCTAGGCCATCAGAGCTCACTAGACACAGCAGGTGAAAATGGCCTGGGGTTAAATAGACCCCACCATCATTACCAAATCTTTCAAGAAGTGCTCTATCAGCAATGATTTAGATGGCACGGAAGATGATGTATTATGGGATGAACAGCACGACAAATCCGACACTTAATCTGACGAAGAAGGCAACAACATGAAAGATGAGACACAAACAAATACTACAGATGTTCAGTGATGATGATGAATTTTTGGGTTTTGAATCAACATTGCTGATTTTAGTGTGTCTTATATGCGGATTCGACTCCAGGGGGGCTTATTGGTCCTAAAAACAGGTGTGTCTTATACACATATGTGACTTATTATATGTGAGTATATACAGTAGTTTGAAACGATAGCGAAATTTGTACGATGCACATTTTAAGTTAAAAGGCACTAAGACTGCCAAAGAAAACAACAACTCTGCTGCTGACAGACATTTTGATGTGAGTGAAAAACTAGTGAGAGACTGAAGAAATTAAAAGAAAGAACTATTTGAAATGACGAGGATGAAAAGGGCAAGACGTTACGGAGTTAGTCCAGACACCGAAATAGAGACAGCTTTGATTGATTGGATGCTGGAGTATTGTTATAATGGAAATATTGTCACAAGAATGATCATATGGATACAGACTCTCAAGTTTGCTCGGAACAAGCAATACAAGGTGAAGAGTGGATTTAAAGTTTCTTTTGGATGGTGTAGCCGGTTTATGAATCAGTGTGGACTTGCACTGCGAAAGAAGACACACATCATGCAGAAATTACCGAAAGATATGGACAAAGTATTCAGGTTTCACCAATACATCATCAAACAACGGAAAGAGAGGGATTACGAACTTGGACAGATTGGAAACATGAATGAAACTCCAATGATATTCAAGAAGGCAGGGTTTAGGACAGTTAACAAGAAAGGGAAAAAAAACAATGAGCATCAAACAACTGGGAGTAAGAAGGCACATTTTACACAAATCTTATTCGCCAATGGCTCAAAAACGTGTGGAACAGATGGCCAGGTGCCTTAATAAAGAAGAAATCCATGTTGGTGTGTGATATATTCAAGCCTCATCTTGTAGATTCAGTGGAAGAACAGTTGAAAAAACAAAAAACACACATGCTGCCAAACCTGGATTGTACATCACTACTGCAACTGTTGGATATATGTATGCCTGAACTAGCCATTTAAGGGTGAAATGCACAAACTATGGAATGACTGGATGACGGAGGGTAATAAACCACTAACAGCTGCTGGTAACCTAAAGAGACTGCCAATTCCCCTGGTCATCAGGTGGGTGAAAACAATGTGGGAACATATTCTTGAAGAAATGGTGTACAAATCTTTCTTAAAGTGTGGCATATCTAATAAAATGGTCAGAATAAAAGATGATGCCCTATATAAAGATTTTCTTGGGGAATGTGTTGCCAAAACTAAGGATGTGGTGGACAACGACGGCTATGCTGACTACTATGAGGATTCTCTTGCTACATGTGAGATTCCAGATTATGAATGGGTCAGCATTTTCATGGATGACAACAATGATTCCAATTTTGAGGCATTTTAATCCTATCAAGCCATTACTTGAGAAGTCAACCTCGACTTACATGGTGAGCATATGCATGAGGAAAGAATTACATGGTCAAAAATTACCCTCAACTGATCTGCAAGGTTGACTAATACGTGAGTTTTTACAGTAACTATTAAATCAGCAAAATAAATATTGGCATGCAGCAGACCACTTACGTCGACATTCTAGAGCAGTCGGTGGGTGTATCATATGCCAGACAGGCTTGTTGCAGGCCTCGCAACTGGTTGGTGTTCGGAAATGTATTGATAAGAAGTCATGACCTTTGTACTCAACAGCGCCGAGCTTATCTACCAGAGATGTAGATTCATCATTTCTGTTTGAAGTCTTCTTGTTCTCGCCCTCTGAGGCATACAAAATCTGAAATAATCACCCAATGAAGAAATCTTAAGGTTCCAATGATAAAACTAATAAATTTCAAGAAAAGGGAGGTTTTTTCTCACGATAAAGTATTCATCTGTAGTCAAGTTACAATATGATTGCCCTAAAAGTTGTCAAAAACTTTCATATCTATTTACATCGGAACTGTTTGTGAGTAGGATTTCAAATAAGGATATGAAGGAGATTGAAATCACGACCCATTGCTTAGCAGCACAGTGCTCTAGCCATGGTTATTGGAATGCCCTATTGGCATTGTTTGTGACTGTTCTAGCTATTCTTATTCAAATGTCTTAGTGGCATTGTTTGTGACTGTTCTAGCCATTCTTATTCAAATGTCTTAGTGGCATTGTTTGTGACTGTTCTAGCCATTCTTATTCAAATGTCTTAGTGGCATTGTTTGTGACTGTTCTAGCCATTCTTATTCAAATGTCTTAGTGGCATTGTTTGTGACTGTTCTAGCCATTCTTATTCAAATGTCTTAGTGGCATTGTTTGTGACTGTTCTAGCCATTCTTATTCAAATGTCTTAGTGGCATTGTTTGTGACTGTTCTAGCCATTCTTATTCAAATGTCTTAGTGGCATTGTTTGTGACTGTTCTAGCCATTCTTATTCAAATGTCTTAGTGGCATTGTTTGTGACTGTTCTAGCCATTCTTATTCAAATGTCTTAGTGGCATTGTTTGTGACTGTTCTAGCTATTCTTATTAAAATGTCTTAGTGGCATTGTTTGTGACTGTTCTAGCTATTCTTATTCAAATGTCTTAGTGGCATTGTTTGTGACTGTTCTAGCTATTCTTATTCAAATGTCTTAGTGGCATTGTTTGTGACTGTTCTAGCTATTCTTATTCAAATGTCTTAGTGGCATTGTTTGTGACTGTTCTAGCTATTCTTATTCAAATGTCTTAGTGGCATTGTTTGTGACTGTTCTAGCCATTCTTATTCAAATGTCTTAGTGGCATTGTTTGTGACTGTTCATTATTGACTAGAGAAAAGGCATGTAAAGTTTTAGTCAGGTCAGTCAGCTACTCTTCTACCAATTCAGTTATGCAGCACTAATTTATAACAAGCCCTGATACTTCTTAAAAACAATACCTTATATTCTTAACCTTTTTCTGTAAGGTGTTAATGTTAATCTCTCAAAAATAGTAATAAAACATTTCAATAAACATGTCTGCATTAAAAGAAGGTGATCTGAATCTATCTGCTCTGGTGATTTAGATTAACAAAATATTGCTGAATATCTGAAATAAGTACTGAAAGTAAAATGTTAGGAATTTTTTGTTTTGTTATTGCTAATAAATAGTTATGATTTGTTTATTCAAAACAGTTAATTTATTTGAAATGTAATGCCACACTCTGTCAAAACTTTAACGTCTATAGTCCGTTAAGTTTTCCCCCCGCATATTTTAATAAAAATAAAGAAAAATAATGTTTTTTTAAACTGATGGAACTAACAGCATCAGGAGGGGAACCTGACACATTGTTTGTATGTCAATTTCCTGATTATATCTGAAATGCTATTTTTAGAAGTTTGATATTCATGCTTGGAGAACTAATTTATTTCATGTTTCAGATTCAGTTATGTTTTTTATTTGACATCTCTCTTTGATAACATAATTTTAATGTTTATAATATATCGTGCTGATGGATGTGAGGTATAGGCAGAAATGTGTTTAGATGTTACCATGCTGACTGACACATACCAGAGTTTTATAGATTTGTTATGTATTCCTCTAGTTCATAAAATGCCTATCAAAAACTTATCCAAAACTCATTTAGCATGTTTAATAAAAATAAAGTGTGGAAGAATTCAAAATTCAGTTTTGTAATGCTGTAAACCATGTGACTTGTGAAATAGATAATTACATAGTATAATATACCTTTTTGTTTGTTAAATAAGGGCTACAAGTCAGCACACTGAGTAACAATAACCCTTAAGATTCAGAATGTTATTCAAATTTGAAAAACTTGATGAACTTTATAAGCCACAATAAACAGAAGTGTAATTTCTGTCACAGTTTATCATGAAATGGAAAACAGACACTATTAAAGTTATGACAGTTTAAAGAATCAGTTCACCCTCAGATAATATAATTTAACTATGTAATGTATATAAAAGTAACCCCAATCCCAAAATAAAAAACTCTATGGGTTGTGGCCTTATTTGTGATCCCAGATGTGAGAATAAGCCTATAGATATTACTGAAGGGTAGTCATTATGGCTTTATTGAATACCAGATTGAACGGCGGGAAGGAAAAAAATCACTGATGTTGTGTTGGTCAGTTCATTTAAATAAATCTGAATATTAAGCTACCTGAAATATTCTTGGTATGTCTTTAGCATCAGCACGTATAGCATCATTCTGGGTGATCAGTCGGACATGATAAATCTTGCTGTAAAATAGAAAGCATCAAACAATGAAATGCACCGTCTAACTGATGAGTATACACACACCGTGAGAGATAGTAAAATCATAAGCTATAAGGATTAATGATAGCTGTGCACATCAACAAGAATATGATTTTTATTACCATTTGTTACATCCAACAAATATCAAATACATACTCTATATCTAGCACCATTGTTGGATCAGCATTTTGCTTTGAGCTTTCGGACTCATAGAACAAGATCTTCTTCTTGCTCACTACAACATATTGCTTCTTCCAGCCAAAACGTTTGTTCTGCTTGTTGGGGACAGCAAGCCAGCCTTCGAGTCGACTTTCTACATGAAGAAAGTAGAGTAGTGCTGTGAAATGATGTGTATGGATGCCGACATGTGGGCATGTATACATGCATCCATACATGGATACGAGTGGACGTAGACAAATATTCAAGATTATATAGCTATCTATGATAGCGTATCAATAAAATCAAGACATTAACTATGGCTTCAATTAAAATAGATTTATTTGGCAATAGTTCTCCAATATTTCATTTCTGACCCATCATCTCTGTGATCAGACATGAGCAAAATAATAATTACGGGTTATGCTGCACATAAATATCAGAGAATCAAACCAAAATCTCTGACAATATTTGGACAACACTAAATTGTCCACAGATCCAACTTTCAATAAGCAGCGACATATAAACTAGTGTTCCTTGAACTACATACAACCAGTAGCATATTACCCAAATGCACAAACAATCCACTAACCAGTGCCACCTTCATCGCTGTTTACATCAGCCATTCCAAATGATGATATAGATCTCGTGTCTGAGCTGACTAGAGCCAATTTCTGTTCCAGTTGTTCTATGACACTCTCCTTGGCATCTAGCTCCCTCTGTAAGGTGCTTGCACGTTGACTTTCCTCATTCATATTCAGTTGGGCCTCACTGAGATCTTTGCTAAATTTGTCCACCATTTTGCTGAATTTTTCTCTTTCCTGCAATAAGTGACAAGTTAATGTGAGAAAAGCTAGGGTTTCAAAAACCCATAGCAGTAAAACATAGCAAGAATATTAACCAAAAGAATATGTTAAAAATTATATAATTTCAAATTTTCTGTAACAGCTTCAGTTATCACCAAAAAGAAACTTTATCCATATGAAAAAACAAACCTGTTTAAGTTCCTGCTGAAGCTTACGACATTCTTTGTCCTTTTTGATAAACTCAGATGCATTCACTTTCCTATTCTGCTTGCCATCTTTGACACCTTTCCTGTTCATAACTTCACTCAGTTTGTTAACCGCCTGGTATTAAAAGAAAGATTTAAGTTTTGACCAGTCATGATCACATAATATTGTCTAGCAAATGTGATCCACCATGTTCAACTATAACAAATATGTACCAGACATGGGGTCAATTCCATTTTGTCAATTCCAATTCCATCAAGTCCAATTCTGTTTTTACCGACTTTTTTATCTACTACTTTTTACCATGAGTAGGCACTCCGAGTACCTACTACAAGTACCTACTTGAAACACTAACTTTGAGTAGTTTATATTACAAGTAGGATTGTCAGGAAAGAAATATTTCTGAATTAAAAAATTCAATGGTAAATTTTATTTGTAGGAAATTTCAATTCCAATTCAAAACTTATCAATTCCATTTTTTATAAATAATCAATTCCAATTCCGGAATTGACCATTAATTCCAATTCCGGATATAAATCAAATATTATTATTATTATTATTGGACATCACAAATATACCTGCTCCTTTTTCATCCGCTCCTGCTCTAAAGTCTTTTTCAGCTGCTCTATTTCACTGCCCACATCACTCTTGCTCATCTCAAGGTTCTTCAGATCTGAGACAGAAGTGTACTTACTAATAAGTGTTTGTTAACCCAGATCAAAAGAGAACTCAGTCTGAAAGATCTTACATTTTAAAATCAAGAATGGCATCAGTAGTTAAACCTACTTACCCATCTGAAGTGTCTTTATCCTGTTATTGAGGTCATCCTTCTCTTTATGGGAGTTCTCACACTCAGATAGCAGCTTTTTATTATTCTCCTCAAGCTGTATGATATAGAGAATACACATTAGTAAAGTATTTGATCTCACCAGAGACAATCAACATAACAACTTTATCTTATTTTTGGGGACTTGATTCATCAGACACCATTTTCACCCAATCATCTAAACTTTAGGAGAACTAAGAAAACAGGTTTATGAAGGTGACCTTTACCTTGGTAATAACCTGATCACGTTTCTTAAGATCCTGTTCTGTACGTGTATTGGCCTCTTTCAGTTCGACCTCTAACATCATCTTGTCTTTTTGAATCTGGGATAAATTGTCTTCTGCAATTTTTTTTGCAATCTGTTCAGAATCTGCTCTTGCTATAGCATACTGCAACTGACTGTTGATGACATTCCTAGAAAGGCACAAATTAAAGTTAAATTATTTATGTATGACAAAATACTATTCCACATAAATAACTGTATTACGGTTGACATAATTTAAAAAAATGACCCTATAAACTTTTGAGTTTTTTCAGACACTAATTCACAAAACAAATATCCTGCATAAAAATAAACCAATTATAAACTTTTAATACACATCCTAGAGAAATTCATAGAATTTTAAAAGCAAAACTGTTCAGTAGTATGGCACTTCAGTAACATCACCAATTAAAAGGTAATTGAAAAGACCCAGCACAGAGCTTTACGTTTTATGGATATGTAAGGACTTTAATTCATCGTAAAAAGAAATAGGTCAAATACTCCACTTCTACGTTTACGGAAAATTATATTATAGGTACCTAAATCTTTTTATTCGCAAGGACTATCATATTTACATAGTATCTTTAAATAAAATATTCTGCAAGCATAATGTGTAATACACACGTACTTAATCTTTCAACTTATAACAGTCAACGGTATAGAAAAACACTTTATCAGAATATCAGATTGCAAAACTATGGAATGTACTGTGTAATGAATTTTAAAGTATCAGTTCTAATGAATCCTTCAAACAAATAATTTTAACTTGGTCAGTCCCAATGTGTCTTAAATATGGTGAATGTGTAATATGTAAATTAAGTTTGTTATGATAATTATATTCATGTATTTACATTAATAAACATTATGATTATCTCCCCATCTAGGGATTTTGTAAAAGGCTTCTAAGATAGTTGTGGCACAAAATATGAATGTACCTAGCCATTGCATGATTGAAAGATTTATATCTTCCTATATTTATCATTATTGCACGAATATATTACCATGCATCATGTTTGTCAATAGTATTTATACTATTGTTAATTGTTTAATTATTTTAACCGACGTTAAATAAATATTTCTTATCTTATGGACTAAAACAATAAAACAACAAATACAATTAATAGGATAAAACTGAATAAGAAATCAAATAAATTTACTTGTCCTCTTCCAATGATTTAAATTCCTTCTCTAGTTCCTCAAGCTGTGATATTTTGCCAGCTAGTTCTTCTTTAAGCCATTTCACGTTAGCTTTATACAGGTCCTGAAATTAAATGTAAAATTAGTGAGAGTTAACATTTATTAGGCAGCCATCTGTTATTAGGTTTACATTTAAAATATACTATGCTCATGTAAGTGGTGAGAAGGATGCCAGTATTAGCTACAAATGGCATGCTGTGTGTGTGTGTGTGTGGATTGTCCGTTTCCATCTATCTTTCCACATTTCAGATCATTAGTAATTATACTTACACAAAAGAAGTAATTCGCAGTTTCAACCTGGTCCTGTAACTCTTCATTCTTCTTCTCAGTCACATCCAACTCCCTAAAAATATTTCAAAATATGTCATTAGCTTGTCACAGGAACACAAACTAAACATACATATAAAGAGCACACACTACTTATATAAATAAAACTAGCATCAGCTGAAATTACTAATACTTACTCTTTGACCTTCCGTAGTTCATCCTCAAGATTTCTCTTCGCTCCTGTTAACATTTCAACATCCTGAAACAGAAATATCCGACCTGAGACAATAATAAACGCTATTACAAGCATCATGAATAAAAATTCATTAAGTTTTACATTATCGAACATATGGAACCACAATATTGCACACACCTTACTAAGCTGTTTCTCTAGGCCTTTATACCTAGCAACTTCTTGCTGTTTCTGTAGAAGCTCAGCTTGTAGAGTTTTCCAGTGTGAACATTCCTGTTCAAACTTTTCCTGAGTATCACGAGACTATAAAGTAATGATATATAGGACATTATAATATTTTTCATCTTAATAATAATGAAAGACATCTTGTTTTTAGTCTATACCAGTTGACAAAGTTTTTAACAAAATATATCAGTAACCCAATAATTTTGTAACTTTTGCTGACATTATAATGTGGATGTGGCAGAAAGCCAGCTAACATCTGGGGTTTATAGTTTGTAATTTAGAACTGACTCACTATGATCGATCGATCGCTCGCTCGCTCGCTCACTCATTCACAGAATTAAAAATCATTTCTAAGGGACAAACTTTTCCATGTCATCTACTCTTGGATAACATAGATATGGATGAGTGCGATGATGAAGAGATATGATGACGTGGATAAAGCTCACTACTCTCTAACTGACATATTAAACGCCTGTGATGTTATAACTCTTATAGTTTAAATGATAGATGGTTTCGGTAAAACAAATACTCTATCTAATTAATACCAGTATATCCAATAATGGTGGCATATACATGCATGTGCACAAATAGATACAAAGACATGGTTTACTGGTGATAGAGGCTGTGCCAAACAAGCGACAGCCTGGGGATACTCCCGGAACTACAAGCAAACTGGTGATATAGCTCGTGCTACATAAGATCATTTCATACATAATTTTATTTGTCTGTCCTGACTACTGCCACCAAACAAGAAAATGTGATGATAACAAATGTAATGCAAGCATTTCTTAGGAAAATCTACCTCTTACTTTTTATTAGTTATCCATTCATTTGGATAGGAAAGTGTGTTAGAGAGGCTTAAATACTGCTTTCAAATGTTTATAATCACAACAATTAATCATTCCTAATCCCTTTAGTATTCCATTACATGACAGCAGATATCACACCTATCAACATTGATTTTTTGTTATGCTAAGTTAAGTTATAAATTATTCTCAGTTGTTAAAATTCAATGCTTTAATCCTTGTAGTTGAAAATAGATAGTCCCAGCTAGTATCCAGATAAACCAGAGCTGTGTGTGTACAAAAACAGTATAACCTTCCAAATACTATACAAATACAACTTAACAATCTGGGAGGGGAGTTAACTGAAATAAATATAGAATTTTGTTGAAATTAACTGTTTATATATGTAATGCTAGAGTTGTAAAATACTGAAATAAATCACAACTGGAAAGGTTTGTAGTTACACAATGATATATCCAAATTAATAACCCCACCCCTCTGTGTGTGTGTGTGTGTCGGCGCACGTGTGCACATGTGTATGTGCACAAACACAAGCTTCATAATCTTTTCATACTTGTATGTTTAACCAGGAATATATTATAATAAACAAAATATGAACCGTTTTTCTCTCTGCATTGAGCTGACTCTGTAATGAGTTGTTTTGTTGTCTAAGTTGACTCAGATCAACAATCAGTTCACTTTTCTTAATCTCCATTTCAAGAACTTTGCTCTCTGCTTTCTGACGTAACTCTTTCTCTTGGTCAAAACTTGTCTTTAAAGCTGTAGAAAATAAAATCAGAATATGTAAAAATTCTATTTTATCTGCAATCCAATTACAGTTAATTAAAAGACAATTATTAATTAAGATGGCCAATCACACTTTATCATTCGTCAAAACTTTTAACTCAGTAAATTCTTCATTGTGTTAAACATTTTGTGTTTTTACTAGTTCACATAATTATAAAATAATTACAACATTATTAATTAAAAATGATCTTACTCTTCAGTTCTTCAGATCTTGATTCTTCACTAGATAATAAAGTCCTTTTGTCAGTGTTCCGTTTTGCAATGGTTTCTTCGTGTGAATGAACTTCTTGGTTGTATTTAGTCGACATCGTTTTCAGGTCGAGTTCCAATTTAGCATTTTTCTACAAATTACAATGTCATGAAGATACTTACAGAAAATATCCAAATGTAAATGTAACAATCATATTCCGATGAAAGTAACTAATAAAAAAGTAGATAATAGCTTTTACTCGGTCTTCTAACCTTTTGTAATTCATTAATTTTTTGTCTGAGACCAACAGCCTCTTCCTGATACTGAGCATCTCTCTGTTTAATGCCCGTCACCTCCTGCTGAAGCCATTGATTACGATCTGAAAAAGATTTTTGATAAACACTGATTCCCTTGATCTGACAAAATATGAAGACATCCAACATGATTTATCTGTACGATGGTGTGTGACATAACAAAGTAGACATGTGTACTTGGCCATTAATCACCAGTATTACAGACTCTGTATCACTGTGCCTCTTACTTTCGAGATCTCGGACTCTCTCTGCTGTGTCACTCCTCGCATTTTTCTCCTGGTCTAATGCTGACTGTAACTCTACACAAGTCTTGTCCAGGCATATCTTGGTACTGTTGACATCAGCAAACTTGTATTGAAGTTCACTGTAAGCTTTCTCTATGGTAGCTACTCTCTAATGTAAAAAAAAACAATAAAAATACAGACACACACAGACACACTGTGCTGGAGAACATAATAATAACAATAATAAAAAAGTAAATTGACTAAAGTTCCATTATAAATGGGAGCTACTGAAGAACAGTATATAGTTAAATTACAATTTACAGGATTACATTCAATACATTATATATATATATATATATATATATATATATATATAGGGGCGTCGTTATTATTTGACAAGTGCTTTTAAATGGGCCCAAGGAAAATGATGCGTGAAATGAAAAGTCGTTTTTGTTTTGCTTGTGGTTACCTTAATGTTTCACGTAATAACTATAAATTAAATAAATAAACAGAATGCATATAGCTCTATCCCCTAATCTATTTTGTTTTAAAATCGGGGATATAATTGGTAAATGACGTTACATCAAAAATGGACCAGAAACGAAGCGCAAACGATTTTTTGACAAAATGGTCAGATAGGGGGTCTGTTTACCCTCTTTGCACCCTCTGTGATCACTTTTAAATCTAAACCACAATAATACATCTATTAATAATTGAGCTAGAAAAGGGAAACCACAACTGTGATAAAGCTGAGAATGTTTTCTATTTAATGGTATAATTTTTGTTTTTGATGCGAAACTATCCATGCTGCGCAATGGGAAAAACCCAGAGGTTCTCGAGCATCAAATCTCGTAAATTGTCACAGCGTTAGATCAACATGTTTAGGTTGTTATACAATCCGATCAAATCTATGCTTATTTTAGCCCATCTATCCTATTTTATGTATGATATATACATAATAATATACATAGATATTCCATTTTAACTATATTTTGTGCACATTGTGAATATTTAAGATGTAATAGAGAATTAAACATCTGTTTAAAAAAAGTTGCTTGGTTCAAGTTTGACGGCCTAAGATAAAACATATATTTGGACCCTACAGTGATCATTTTCTACCCTATTGGGGTATATATTTCCTAAAAAATGTAAGGAAACCATGTCAAGTTATATATTTACTTATTAGTCTCCCCAAGACCTATCTAATGAAACAAAAATGGATGTTCTATGACTAATTTGAAGATTTCACCATTTCTCACTTTGGACCCCCTGAAATAAACTTGCTGATTGGTGTTTGGGCCAATTTTGCAGCCTTATTTCTGTAAAATATAATAACTTGATACATATTTATTTATTTTAATGTGTTATGCATAAATATTACATTACACAAATGATGAAAACAGGTCAGTGATACAATTATTTGGTGAGTTAAGATGTTCATAAACCTTCTCCTCTGGCAATGATACATTTCTGAAATTAGACTTTTGTGACCTGTCAAATAAGTGGCGATATTCAGGGCATATTTTAGCCGATTACTCAATAATAATAAAAGATAGCCCCATTAAACTATATATTGAAGCACTATAACCACTGAAAAAATTACCACCTTCCCTTATATATATATATATATATATATATATATATATGTTTAAAAATTAAGTATCATATATGGCTGCGCTGAGAAAAATAATCCTAGAATCTTGCACAAATAAGGCTTATATGTAAGTAACACCCATGAACGAATATACTTGATGGAATTTTTTTACCAACAAACCAAGCCACCTTGGATGATAATGTTTTCACGAACACCACTAGCAGTCAGACCACTGAGATAAACTATTCCACAGAACATAACCATACAGCACAATTATATCATATGTCATATTTCGTATATATTCATCATAAGTTTATACATGATATAATAACATCCAACATCACATGACCATATGTTTTGGTGGAATAAATGTTAGTCAGCAAAAAACGTCAGGTACTGCAAGGCAATAGTAGACCTAATTACCAAAGCTAATTAGCAGAGCAAAGGATAACTTAAAATACTGCAGACCCATCAAGTTTTATATGAAAATTCCAGCAAGAATTCTGAGCTAGAAGGTCAATAACAGTGAAATACTGACAATAAATAACTCATACCCTTTCTAGATCTGACTTTTTACTCTTCAATGAGTTGTTTGTGTCTATTTCCTTGTCCAATTTCGCCTTAGTTTCAGAGAACTGAAAGAAGATAATACTCATTACTGGATACCAAAATGTTTATAAAACATCAATAAATATCGTGTCAATTGTTTCGAAACACGGCTCTGTCAACTTTGACATGAATAACCTCAAAAAAATGATATTGTCATATTTATATTCCCCAAATCACTAACCAGTTTCTGTAACTGCGATATCCTTTCATTACTCTGGTGACTATTGGAAGATATTTTCTGTATGACATCTTTCTCTGATTGTAACTTTTCTTTCAGATCCTGGTTGGCTGACTCAGCTTTCTGTCTCATTTCAGCTTCATACTGAGACTTTCTTTGTGCTTCCCTCAGTTCATGACCCAACAAAGCTATTTTTCTTTCAAACTCCATATTTTTTTCCTGTAACAATGCTTCTTCATTTCCCATTCTATCTAACTCAGGCTGCAAGAACCTATAATTGAAGAAAACAATAAACCGTTTAAAAAGACAGAGAAGCACAAACCAAATATATAAGAAAAGGACATAAAAATGAGTCATAATCTTCTTTTAAAGTATGAAAAAGTATAATATTGATGTTTCAAATGAAAATCTGACAAATGTCTAAATTCATTTTATACTTTCCAAATAAGTTATGGACAATTATATAATTAGCGATAAAGACATATACACAATAAATACATGATAACACATATACAAGTGATAAAAACATGAACTACCATATATGGACATTTAAATATTGAAAATTGTAATGATCTATGTAGCCTTAGGGCAACCCATTGACAATAAATATTACTTGCAATGAAAGTAGATTCACTACATTCTGAAAGACAATAAACAGATTGTCTATATTAGATTTAAAATTTTCTAGCCATTATCTTTCACGTTTTATTCCCTTCTAATTTGCGCTTTGTAGCTAAAGATGCAAATGATTCTGTTTACATTATTTTTTCGTTAAGTTCTTGATTTGCCACTTCTTCTTTACGTATTTGTTCCTCAAGCTGTTGAACTCTATTTGCGATATCATTCGGCTGTAACAGAAAAAAATGCTTATAATATATTACTTAACAGGGTTCAAATTAAAGTATAGATTAGAAGATGTTTTATTTTTGAGGATTGCTTAGCCCAATTAACACACCAAGAAGCTTTAAACAACACCATTTAATTAGTTAAAGGTATTAGATTTTAAATTAAAGACACACATTTTTGTACATGCTTGCCCACATTACAACACATCTATCTCACTAGCATTATGATATCAATAACAATCTAAGTAGAAGAATAAATATACTATTACAAAAAATAAAAGGCAAACTTACCACAATATTTTCTTTGCCCTGCAATAAAAATATGTCTGTACAATTAGAATACGGCAGAAACAATTATTTAACTGGAAAATATTTACCCCCAACAGGTCTATTAATTTATTAATATCTAAAGATAAGCTGAAATTACCACATTCAAAACAATAACATCTCACTTTGAAAACACACAAAGTCTAAGGAACTGAAACATTTTTCCATTTTTTAAAGAAAAAAAGGAATCACCAAAACAATAAATAATATTAACAAACTGCACAATTATTAACAAGTAAAAACAGGTTTTGATAGAGTTTCAATTAGTGACTGTTTAAGATAAGCAAAACTCACAGCATAAATTGTAAATGTATGAAGCAATAGATATACAGACAACGAAATTCAGACAAAAAGTTTTCAAATATCCAGCTAAATTAATTTAAGAACTGATCTGATCAGCTTGTGATAGACACGATAAAAGCCACATATAGACATTCTCTTTATATACCAACAATTCACACAAAATACATTTAATGAACCCATATAAAACATAAGGACAAGTAAAGCAGAACAACTGACAATATCCAAGGAAAAGAGATGTTATTAATAACCACCAGAATATGCAGGTAGAGTAAATAGTCAAGTTATTCAAGTTCACCAATAAAAGATGATCTTTTTATGATTATTGTGATATGTTGTATACACATTAGAGATTTATAAATAAATCATCCTCAAGTACACAAGTATAGCTTAATTTGGTGATAATTAGTTATAAAAATTCTTTTCATAAAGCAATAAACTTACATCAAGCTGTTGTTAGGGGCAATGGAGAAAAAGACAAATAAGCAGGATTTATATTGGAACACTGATGTATTATTATATAATATTGTACACCACAATTTTTTTCACCAAATATTACATGCTCTAATATCTTTGATACGTGTTTTTAAGATGAAAGCTAGTGCTGTGTTAAAACAAATGTTACTATGAGAATCATTTACTAAATAATACCTCCTTAACACAGTACACACTGATAACTTGATAACTATGTCCAATTTAAAAGTCAAATACTGATTCATACATCAATGTTGAAATGAAACATAACACTTCTGAAAACTTCTCTTAGAACTTCAAAGACCCACTAATAGTGTAAGAATTTCAGATGTTTTATACTTTCTTTAATGTAAATAGTTTATCCTCAAGCTATTGAAACAGAAGTTATAACATGTGTAATGTAGTTAATATTCTATTCAGTAAATAAATTGTATTTTTTTAAATAAATTTTAACTTACCACATCCTTAGCACTTTGACTTAACAATCTGTAAAGAGAACCAAGTACCATCAATTTATAGCTACATGTTACACATTACAGAGTGCAGACAACATGAATATTTTATACTACTGGTAAATACAATATATTGAATAAGCTGCTAAGAAATATGTAAGTTTTAGAAATTGTTCATTAATTATTACAGCAAAAAACCATGAATTCCAGAAATATTTAATTGGATAACTCCAGGTATTACCAGGCTTTAATCTGAGAGCTATCTAATCATTCAAATATTATATTAAATTATACTATATAAAATAGTTAATCTGTATAATCAGGTAATAATAGGCGTATTACCTCAAAAATTCAGGTAATATGTGCATTACCATGGTTATCTAGCATTTGTAGGTATTTAGTACAGTTTTGTATTGCTTTATACCTGTTTTTGTATTCCAATATATAATCAAGTTTTTAAAAGATTCACCACTTTTTAAAATAATATATTACAAACAAATTTGGGACTATTTGATGACTGCAGCAGTTATGGTATACAAGTATGTAATGTCACTACCATATATACTTGTACATAAGATTAAGTTTTAATCCTTGAAAAAAATAATTTTTTCCCATCTCATCTTATTCACGAGACAGTTCCCCCCCCCAAAAAAAAAACTGTCGGTCTGGTGAGCAGTAATAGGTAAAATTCGTTTTTATGTTTAAGTTAGATCAACTCCTGTTTCTACTGAACATATCAATTTAATTTGCAATTATCAGTGACAGTTTTATATTTAAATATTTTTTCATTCAATGTTTAAAAAATATAAAGCTGTGAGTACCAGGAATAATTAACAATTTCAGCATTATTAGTTGTCTTTGTAGTTAGTGTTATGCATCAATATTGCTGATGTCTTGGGCTGTGAAATCAGTTCTACATACACATATCTATACCACTAGTTCAACATTCTTGATAATTTCATCATGCCAGGCCAAAACGAAAATGACATTTATTTCTGAAAATAACACATTTGAAAAGTTTTGAATTCTGCCTTATCTAATATTCAAGTTAGGTGGTTTCCCTGAATATTGATTGATATACACCCCATGTTATGTACGAGATAGACTGATACACAAATATATAAGGTAGGCTTAATCTTATGTTTATAATACAGAGTGAGATGATCTCCCTAAAATTAATTATCCATGAGTGAAGTCAGTCAGTCAGTCAGTACTCATCAGTAACTTAGTCCGGTGAATCTGTTATCATCTTACAGTTCTTTCTATCTTTAGCGTGCAAAGCAAACAGTTCTTAATAGTATTAGGGTAGCTAAGACAATTTAGGAATAGGACCTGATCACAAATGAAGTTAGAATTCCATTAGAGTACTAGGGAGCCCTGTTCTACATAAAGGATTCAAACAATCTCCACACACGTGACAAACTAAATCTTTAAAATACACAGATTGTTCATGGTTATAGATTCAAGAAAAACTTGAAAAATTACAGAAATTTTTCCAGCCAGTCATACTATATGCCAAAGAGGTTATACCTTTATTGCTGTCTACAAGGAAGACATTACTGACACAGCAAGATACAGATATTTTGTATACTGGAGTAAAATTCTATCATTCAATTACAAAGTAAAATATTCTGTAAAAACATATGTTTTAATTTTATTCAAAGTTTAGTTCAGAACTGCAACATAACAAATGATAATTCCATAAAAGTGTGTTAGTGTCCAAAATATACCATGATAGAAGATGATCACTGACTTGTTAGCCCATTGTCTTTCAGGATTTTCTGATATTTGACACTGAAAACAGATATAAAATGAAATATTCCATATTCTGGTCCCAATTATCTTCTTGTATGTATTACTATCCATTTTTTTGTGATATATATATGTGGAGCAAGAAGGATTAGGTATGGAAATCTGGATTTTCACCATTTTCTTTCCTTAAGTTTGCTGCCACACACATCTTCAGCACTGCCACCAAATAGCATACTAGTAGCATAAAATGCTATTTTAAGTACATCATTTTATAACAGTGTCTGAATTTTTCCACTTCAATGTGGTGTTTTAGGCACAATAAGTGACTGATTGAACTGTAATTCTGTGTTTTTCATCAAACCAATAAGGTATCTAGTTATTAAGTTTTACCTTATTTTAGAGAGATAAACTACACACCCTCTATATATGTTTGTGATATTTACAAACACCCCCCCCCCCCCCCACATCCTTTCAGCACAGTCACATAAGAAAATGTTTTTTGAAATGAGTCTTGAAAATAGAATTTTAAAACAATCACCAAAACTAACATTTCCTGATAGATTAATATTAAGTTCTGAAAAATATTTTGGCTCAGTTGATCATGAGAACAAGTACCAGTGAATAACAATAAATATGGAATATGTCTATTCAATACATCATCAATACATGGAATCATATACAATACCAGACCAATGAAGTTAACTGATGTAATAGAAAACTGACCCAGATCCCAGCAATTGGAAATCAGGTCATGACATTAAAGAGTACAGACACCTATGTGACAGATGCTATAAAAACATCACATCATAATCAATCATAGTCACAGTGAGGTATCTGGCATTCTACATCTATGTTAAATTATGATCCAACTGCTTTAGTCAAATAAAGTTCATTCAAGTAGTACTAACAAATAATCATATCAACAATATATTGACGAAGGAAGGACATCCTGTTTATATCAGTTGGTTTCCTTCACATACACCTAAACTGTGTGTCGAGAATTTTATGTCTAGTAATGTAGGCAAACAATATATATATATATATATATATATATATATATATATATATGATGCTTCAATCTTCTATACATGTAAGCTTCTTTCACAGTTCTAGACTGGTAATCAATTTGAGCTAGTTTGATACAAGTTTTTTTCACACTGACTAATACCAGATATTGTTTTTAGTATAATCCTTTGTTTCATTAATGAAACATGCATGAAATAATAAGTTTCATAATTGAATGTATACTACATGCAGTAAATAGAAGTCCTGATGCTGGTAATATGTTCCATATGTTTGGTAGCTCTTCTGTAATAGATAGCTGCTTTTAGCTGCAAGATGTTGACCAGTCAATTTGTTAGATATACTTAAATGTTTATACTGATAAGTGGTGACCAAGGTCCTTTATGAATAGTAATAATGTTTTTTATGTAAGAGATAAATATTGAATACATGTTGCAAAGGTCAACATGCAACATATCTTCATTGGTATATGAAATGTAATTTAAAATTAGCAAAAGGTGGATTTTGGGCTTAACGTAATCTTCTGTGTATAACACACACCTTTTTCACTGTTAGCCATTATTTTTGGGGAGTGCACGATACACACCAGAACTAAATTTCAGTGAGCTCCGGTGGCCTAGTGGTTAAGCACCCGGCACTCGGTGCCAACGGTCGCAGGTTCGAACCCCCGTAAGAGGTCGAAACTTTTCCAGGGATTAATTTCTCGGCTCACTACATCGTGGGTGGTTGACCACGTTAAATGGCGCTGCCGTCTCCACTGAATTATTTAAAATAAAGGGGGACGTTAAAAACCCCCTGAGGACGTAAAACACTCTGGCAGTGACCACCCTCAGGGTATTTTGGCTCCATCTTTCCGTACTGCTCCCCTGTGAGTGGTGGGGGAGGAGGTTTCGCAACCACTCGAACATAGAGGCTGTGCTGATTAAGCGACAGCCTGGGGATTCTCCCCGAACAACAAAACCAAAACCAAAACCAGAACTAAATGCATCCACTTTTGTAAAGAATTTTTTTTAACAGATTGATATGTTTATTGCTAATGCCACCGATCACAGCTGAAACCTGCTGCGGGAAAATAAAATTGACTTTTATTCTTTTTATTTTTATTTTTGCACCTGAACACACCGTACAGAAGCGGATTAGGTTACCACGCAGTTTAATCCAAGATGATGACAGGTCAATTCCGCTTCAAACTTATTTCAGTTATTTATACAGTAAATCAGTCTTCAAGCCTAGAAATCTTGTAAATTTAAACTAATTATAATTCCCCCTTCACCGAGAAACACATAAATAGTTTGAACTTTGTGAAGATCTACTTAAAATCACCATAGATGGATGGATGAATATTGTTTAACGACGCATCGGCACAATTTAGGCCATTCAGTGTCCTAGAACGTTTGGAAATAAAACCGTTTTAACGAATCTTTATAAAAAGTTAAAAAGCTGGATTACTGGCATTGATAAGATAAAATCGGATTCTTAATCGTCCAACAGGATAAATAACATGTGAAATATAGAAGATAATGACTAGTTTTGACTAGAGGTAATTAAGTAGATTTCTGTTAAAAGAGAAGACCTGTTTCTACAGAGGAAATAAAAGTTAGGGTTATGACATTGACTAGATGTTCTCACTTAAAATAACTAATTTTAGGGAAAAAAAACCCCATCTTCTCTTTGGAATGATGTTGACTAGATGTTACCACTTTAAATAATTTATATTAAAAAGAAAAGACCAGCTTCTCTTAGGAAATTTAAAATTGTGTCCGGGGTAATATTGTCCAGCAGCTCTTTCCGAGTCTCTGCATGGTAGTAGTTTACTCTTATGTGGTGGTATTCCGAGCAATGAAGGAGGACGTGATGGACTGTCAGGCGTTCTTGGCAGGAGATACACTCTGGTGGATCTTCTCCAGCCAAGAGGTATCTATGGGTGAGGAAAGAATGCCCGATCTGTAAACGGCAGAGCACAATTCCCTCACGACGCCTTTTCCCGACAGGACCACATCGAACATCCTAATGCAGGCTGCACTGTATGCAATTTATTTTCAGATTGCAGTGACCAGAAATCTGACCACTGCTTTCGTACGTATTGCTTTATGATAGGTCGGAAGTCAGCGAACGGTAATGGAATGTTGATCTTCCGACCTTTTAGAGCAGTTTTGGCAGCCTTATCGGCGAGTTCATTGCCACGAATACCGACATGGCTCGGTACCCAGCAGAATACTACATCCTTTTTCAGAGTTTTAAAGGTGGAATGTAGTTCTAAAATACCTAGGACAAGTAGATTTTCTATTTCTAGATTTTCTATTGCCTGTAGACAGGACAAAGAATCCACACTTAAAATAAATTTGTGCCCAGTAGAGCTAATACCATGATGGAGTGCAAGGTAAATAGCTCTAAGTTCTGCTGTGTATATGGAGGCCACGTCAGGCAGACGTTCCATCACGCACTGCCTACCACAAACGACAGCGCATCTTACTCTATCGCCTTCTTTTGAACCATCAGTATAGATGAACTGATGGTCATCATATTTATTTTGTATGGTGTGAAAGCGGCTCTGAAATTCCGATGGACAAACATCAGATTTCTTCCCCGCTCTCAGACCATACAAAATTGTTGGTTCCATCATATCCCAAATCGGGTTATGAGGTAGGCATATATTTTCTATTTGACATGGTTCAATCTCCAAGTCTTCTCTCAAAGACTGAATTATTGGATTCTGCTCAAAGGTCATTTGTTTCTCCTGAATTTGTTTGTGTAGTTTTCTGCCAATGAATTGTGTGCAATAGTTTCTGCCAACGTATTCCCGATCTCTTCTGGGTTTGTAATTATGCTCCCATTTTTTATAATTGTTTTATTGGAGGGCCCTGAACTTTACCCGAGATTTTCTTAATTATTTTCCATATTGTATTCACGGGAGTTCTATTATTTAATTGGGAGACATATTCCCTCCAAGAATTTCGCATGTTTCTGCGAATGACCCGACGGGCCCTGGCATATTCGATTTTATAATTTGTCAAATTTTCATGGGAGGGATTTCTTTTAAAATGGTTTAAAGCTCTCTTTCTTTGTTTCAGAGCTTCCTCGCATTCTCCATTCCACCAGGGCTTGTGGAGTTTTCTTGGAACTGTAGAGGATTTTGGTAACGTTATTTCCGCTATGAAATGTAGCACTGATGTAAAGAGTTCACAACAGGTTTCTTTGATAGTCTTGAAGGTGTTTCTATTTATTTCTTGGCTACATTTAAATTTAAAGTTGTACCAGTCTGCTTTCTTAAAACTCCATTTTGGTATATTTAAAAGTGCTGCCTTGTTTTTATAATGCAGGAATGTTGGAAAATGGTCACTGCCACAGAGATCTTCATGTACAGACCATTCAAAATCAAGAAATAATGATGGGCTGCACAGGGACAAGTCTATGGCAGATGATGACCCGGTTGCTGTCCCCAATGGATCCATGACCTTGATTATCCAGGTCATCGTAGTCCATGGAGGATCCATCCAGAATATCCTCCAAGACGTTATATTTGTTTGGGGCGATAATGGGGTTTTTATCGCCCTTTTTTTCTCTGTCAGACAGTGTCTTTTTCTTTGGTTATGGGGGGTTGTTGGCCTAGATCCAACATGTGTTGGTTTAGTTTTGTTTGAACTTCTTTTCGTAGACACTGTCTGAGATGTTAGGAGCTCCATCACTGAGGAAGGTGATTGTAGCCTAGTTACCTCTGACTGTGCTGCGTCAGCAATTGTCATGGTAGACACAGGGTGTTTCTGTCTTGGCATTTCGCTTGGCTAGAGGGCCCCGAGAGGCCAGGTCATGTTGGTGTGACAGGCAACACTACTTTTCGTAACCCCAGCAACATCAGAATATGACCTCGCTGAGGTAGGAGTGCTACCTCTCTGCTCTACGAATTTTTTTGCCTCTGGGAAGGAGATTCCCTGCGTTACCTTGATGGTCTGGATGTCTTTCTCCTTTTTCCACAAGGGACAGTCCCGGGAGAAAGATCCATGGTCTCCATCACAGTTAACACAGTGCGGTTTCTGTTTACACTCCTTATCCTCGTGACCTGTTGTACCACATTTGGCGCATGTAAGCTCTCGCTTACAGGCCATTCTGTGGTGTCCATATCTTTGGCACTTGAAACATCTCAGAGGATTTGGAATATAAACATCAACCTTCACTCGAAGGAATCCTATTTTTACAGAAGTGGATAGGACAGGGAGTCCAAACGTGAGGATAATGGTGCCGGTATTAATTCGGCGTCCATCACGCTGTACTCTTATCTTCCTCACTTCCGTTATGCCCTGCGATGACAAATTGTCCAATATCTCCTCTTCGGAGATGTCGGCGAGGTCCCTACATCGTATGACTCCCTTTTTGGAGTTCATACTGTGATGTGGGACAACTTGTATTGGAAAATTTGCCAGCATTTTGGAACGCAACAGATTTTCGGAATGGCTCCTTTTTGAGACTTCAATAATGTGGTTTCCAGATCGGAGCCTTTTCACAGATGTTGGCGTTCCAGCCAAGCCTTTTAAACCTTTCACAATGGCAAAGGGATTGAGCTTTGCCAAGGGAGAGTCTTTGCTTGTGCCCTGTACTATTAAAAAGTGTCAACCTCTAAGGCCCGCGTTTTGTGAGAATGCAAGATTTTTTGGGGGGGTGTTGGGTGTCCATATTTATGTTATTTGTTTCAGCACAAATGCTCCCGACCCGCCTTCGAGTCCAACAAGGGGATGCACAGAGGTGTGGTAACCAACACTTGTGCATCAGGGATACAATTGTGATATACCCCCAGAAGATAGTATTACAAGGGAGAACCGAGTGGAGGAGTGTCATCCACCCGATTACCCAAAGCAACACCATCCTCCAAGGTTGACCCATCAGCCACTGCCTTCTGGTAAGTGGCGGCTTAAGGACAAATAGTCCGAAAACAACCACCTCTAGGGCTAAATGTGACTAGCCGATTGGTCAGATCGGGCCTTTCTGACCTCCCGTCTTAGAAGGAAATTAGGGCCAAAGTAGTGTGTTGCAGTGTTTCCACCACTCAACTACCAGGATCCCGTCTTCCACTCCTACGGGTCGCAATCCATGGCAAACAGGTTGCCCCTTTTACGACATGCAGGGGATACAGTGGACCTATTCTAAACCCCGAAACCGCAGGGGGGTAAAATCACCATAGAAAATATTACTGTGATAAGGCTAGCACTGATAAAACTGCTATTTATAATACTATAAACTTAAGTGAACTGTGTTAATGGTTATTATAATAAATCACTTAATTTCCTTGTGTCTAATTGTTATCTTTTATCACCTTTAATTACCAAATTATCATAAGGATCATTAAACAAGGTGTGAACATAAATAAACTACTGTAAAAACTCGCAAAACATCTCCACTCATAGTTATATGTGCGTCATATTTCCTTGATTAGCGAAACAATAGAAATCACTGCTCACAACTGAGACAAGTTTGTATAATAATTATATCATAAAAATGAATGGAAATCAAAGGTTGTGAGAAACAGCTTTTGATCGTATTGTGAACCGTAGAAGCAAAATCTGTATCAGGCCATAATACGCAGAGGGTAAATGTAATTACAGGAAAAAGGTGTGCAAGTCCAGCTGCAGATTTTCCCGATTTCTGCTACACCAAAACAAGAGGTGTACATTATACAAGGAAGATTACGGTACATAGTACCATAGGATGGATGAAGGTTGTTTAATGACACATCAGCACAATTTAAGCCATTCAGTGTCCTCATAGTACCATAGGACACTAAATTGTGCCTATAAGTCGTTAAATAACATTCAACATTCATCGATCCTTACATAGTTTATCTGATGCATCCTATTAAATACTGTTACTAAAACATACAAAATTATATATATATATATATATATATATATATATATATATATTTGATTTGAGTTTATTCAGAATTCATGTACATAAAAATACAATACATAGAATACAATGTTGTAACATTAGGTACATAAGAAATTCCGAAGATAACAAAAAGTCAGAAAGACTTATTTCCATTGTGGTCCTCAAAGTGACTTGACTCTAGATGAAGGTACAAAATTGTGCATAGAAATAATACCATATAGTACAAAGAACTGTAACCTGACCAAATTAAAACAGGTAGATATATATATTATATAACATAGATCTAGACTAACAATATATGTAATAACAACAAACTTGTGGTACAATAATACTTAGTTCATTAAACAATCAGGGGCGCTTCCATGGTCTAGCGGTAGCGTGTTGGACCACAGATCACTACCACCCATGTTTGAATCTCGGTGTGGGCATATCTGAAGGCTGTTTTATCTTTGACTTTGCTTCATTACCTTTGGAGGTCACTCGGCCCATTTAGCCTACCATGTGCACAAAAGTGGCCGTAAAACAACAATCATCTTCATTAAACAATCAGCTTGTCTGGCGAATGCTAGACAGACTGTGTGTTTTAAGCCTCTAGTTTCCTCAATCATTGCCCATCTCAGGGCTGTAAAACATTGCATATTTGGACGTTTCTGAAAGCATATTATATAGCAAATAAATATAATTCCCTTCCCAGGATGAGCCACAACATGTCAGAAGGCGAGGAATATAGAACAATAGGCCCTCAGGTCGACAAGACTATGACAGATTCAATTCTATCAAACCTGTTGACACTGGCCCATCATGCCGACGCAAAGCAAGTGTTGGCAAAATACAACAGTGGGATGGATAGTTGCACTCCATTTACACTAATATTATGAAGAGCACAACCCCAACCTAAAAAAAGTGGCACAGTTTATGAATAATGGTGTCCCCTTGGATGAAACAAAACATAATATTACAAACTCGTTGATTACCCGAATTGAATATCTATTGCCAGAAACCTGTTCAATATGTGCAGAAAAATGCTGCGTGAAATTCAGTACAGAAACCTGAATCTGCTGTTTTCTCTATGGTCATGCTACAGAGAGAGAAAAAATGCAAATAATATAAAGACACTGCCAAATATAAAAGGATTTCACTGGCTATGGCTCATATTGAGAGTCCCATGCAATTCTTGGACAAACAACTCTAAACACAAAATGTACCACCGAGTAAAAAAATAATAATACTTGTGTGTCAGAAAATACTGAATAACAGACCATCAACTTTGACAAAAACCAAGGCTAGATGGAAGAGGCTGTAGATTTCATAACACAAACAATGCTCAATCAGATATTACAGAAATAACTGTGATTATAGACACCCAAAACCATGTAAGAAAGTTATGACATATGGAGACAAAGCAACAAATGGTTGTTCCAATGGGAGAAAATGTAGCCCCTCCCTAAATCAGCATGACTGCTTTAACAAAATTGCAAATACCTATACGCATATTAAAGGAACAAAACAACAGAGACCAAATGATAAGAATGCTACCCCAGTTAACTTGACCTGTGCTGAAGCATGTCGTCCCCCGAGTACATGCAACAGCCACAAATCCCAACTGGACAGTCCTTTTTAAGAGATTCTTCAACTGATCCAGATCAGGCTCAAAACAATAGAAACTGCCTAACAGCGGAAAGCCAGCCAACTTCAGGCCATTATGATACCCAGAACAGCACAAGCTGAAATAACCCCGCAGGCAGTGCAATACCAAAATGTCCCAGCGATATATCCAGGGCAAGGTTTCCAAGTCTAATATATGCTAACATCGAGGGTCTTTATCCAAAAAGTAATCAAAGCTAAGTGCCCTTTCCCAAGAAAAAACTAAATAGTGAAATCCAGTTAGAAGGATTCACCCCATACAGATCAAACCATATAGAGGGAAACAGTGGTGGGTCAATGATTTAAATACATGATAGTCAATCTGGATCAGAAATCATGAATATCTCTAACAAATATTGCAGTGGAACACCAATGTACATAATACACTACAATCTTATCATTACAACTATATATCGACCTCCCGATTGCCCAAAAACAAGGATTCACAGAAATACTGGATGCTGTAAACAATACCACAAAGGATATCAAGCATTTAAAGCCAGACATATTGATCATGGGTAACTTCAACTTCCCCAGACTACAGTGGCCCAATGGTCAACTAATATCTGGTAGAATAAAAACAGAACAGGAACAGGTTACCGTCACGACCATTAAGCCGATACTTTGAGTTAATATTATTACCATTATTTTCTGGGGTTGGCCAATGCTATTTCAGTATCAAGAAATTCAATAATTGGGAGAAGAAACTTCAGGGTGTTAGCAGCCGTCTAGACTCTAGATTTAGATCTAGATGTAAACGGACATCAATCATCACTTTGATCTAAACTCATGCAGTCATGGAGTGAAAATAGAAGTAAAACAAGTTGATGATAATAATTCATTGCTTTACAATGAAAATCATTCATTATATGTAGAATTATAAGATTTTTCTAATTATGGATAAATATATATATTTAGCTATACTGTTGTTGGTCTCGGTAGTGCATTTCACAACTTGTCAGCATTGTTAAAAAGGCAATTTGTACTCAGAGTGTCATATATCATTCGTTTGACGGCACAGACTTCTTGGTTTCACAGAAGAGCATGGTTATCATTGTGAAAATAATAAAGAATAGTACTTTTTCATTGTTTCAAAACACAATCTTTTCTTTTAGATACTTTTCACTGGTTCACTTTCTGGTTCATAAGCATGATGTTTCTTTGCTATTTCCTGTGTTTAAAACGTTTGATATTATCTAAAGATACTGCAGGGAAAAGTCAAGATTTATACGTTGGCTCAATGGATGATACTACCACAAATCGTGATATTTAGGCCTAAAAAACGACCGTGGCTGAATGGCTGGGTGGGCTTAATGGCCGTGACCAATGATGTGTCATTCCTCCAACTCATGGATGCAATCTTTTAAACCAATAGATCCTAGAACCAACCAGAGGAAATAATAACATCTTGGATCTAGCCTTGAGCAATAATGAACAGCTGATCCACTATAATCATGGTGTTTATCATGATTAAGTTTGGCTTTGAAAGACAACAGAGAAAACACCCCCAATAAATTTCTTTATTGTTCATATATTCATTATTAAGGTTGTAAAAGAATAGTATTGTATTTCTCCCTAAATTAGGCCAGATATTACCTTCTTTGTGTATAAGACACACTCGGTTTTGGCATCAATTTCGGAGGATAAAAAGTGTGACTTATACGCGAGTATATACGTTAGATATTGGTGGAAAACTGGATTCATAACTTTCTTAGTGATAGAACCCAGTCTATCACAGCAAATGGTGCCAGCTCAACTTTGTCCAAGGTTATAAGTAGTGTACCCCAGGAAACTGTTCTAAGCATCCAAGAGAGTGCAATCTTAAGACACCCTGCAATAGAACCCCATGCCATGGTGTGTCAGTACAATTCGAATCTGAGGACTCTCCTCGACAAATAATAATGTATACTTAATAAAGCGCCCTTACTAGCAGGAGCCATTCAAAGGCCCTGTACAAATAATATGTAATATAATAATACCCCAAATAATGTCTGTAAAAACCCTGTAATGATTTAAAAGATAATAATTATTTATCTGTGAAAGCGACCTTAAATAGATGTGTTTTTAGGAGACTTAAAATTTCCAAGAGACGACGCATTTCTAATATTTGCCAGCAACCTATTCCACAAAGTGGGGGCTGCAACACAAAACGCACAATCACCATGACTTGAGCCGAGACACTGGCACCTGCAATAGTATCTGACTGGATGACCTGAGTTTTCGGGATGACCCTCTAATGGAAACCAGTTCACACAGGTATTCTGGCACCATATCATTAATAGATTTATAAGTTATTAACAGAATCTTAAAATGGATACACTGTCTAACAGGTAGCAGGAAGACAAACAAGGCCCACTCAAAACAAACACCTTCCCTGTTCGGCAAATGATCCCTTGGTTCTTGGATGAGATTGAGGAAATCAGTCCACAACTGTTGATGAACTCATACACCGTAAGGCAGTTCAATCACTCCCAGCTCAAAACAATATACAGGAATTAGCCGAACACTCCAGCTGAATATTTTATTTCCAAAATTGAAATAATTTTTGTTAGGTACCTGACATAAATTCTCAACAGAACACAAACTATATTCAGTTGGGTGATATCACTATACTTCTGACAGAGAGTTTTAACAGCTTCTCTCCTGCTACTGAGGATGAAATTCAGAAGTTAATAATTAAATCCTCAGATGCTACATGTTTTCTGGATCCTATGCCAACCAGTCTGATCAAAGCTCAGATTGACATCTTACTCCCTATTTACTCCGGCAAATTATATAATTACAATCAATATATAAATGGACTTATAGATTTAATATAAGAGTTTTCAAAGGTTTATGTCTGAAAATGGACAATATTCAAGGGTTTTTGGGTGCCCTTGAAAACTTTTTCAAATTTAAAGGTTCTAAAGGGTTTTCGGGGATGTTTGTGAACCCTGGCCAAACTGCCTACTACCACCTTAAGAGCAGCCACTGTTTAAAAATATTCTTGACACAGGAAGCACTTGTTCTGTGGTACATGCCTTTGTTATTTAACTCCCTGTTATATGACATATCTGATTATAACATCAATCACTCTCAGTAAATCAGAATAATGCAGATTGCATCCAGACAAATACTCAAAATTTTTATCATATTAGCCCAATTCTTCAATAACTACATTGGCTACCTGTTACCTGTTACATTTCAAGATTTGACTAACAATTTATAAATCTATCAATGACCTGGAACCAAAATACCTTTACAGACATATTATTTGGGGCATCACTGTACAGTGTCTTTGAATGGCTTTTTCTGCTATTTATTAAATATACATTATTAGCAGTAGTATGTAAAAAATATGATTACTTTGATATTTTTGTGATAATCTTATTTTCATCAAATTCACGAGGTCAGTGAACTAGCGGAAATATGACATGTGAATATAAGTTTCATGTGTGTGGTTCATAAACCAAGTTTGCCATTTACCTGTGTAATACATGCGTTGGCCACCGTTAATTATTACTCTTACTATGACTGGCTGTTACAATTAAGATTCCATCCAATCACAAGAAATCTGTTGAAGTCTGAGGCAATGATGTGACAGTGTGGACTCCCCACAAGTGACGCATTGGGGTAATCAGAAATTTGTTCCCACCTTACGTGTTCATGTTACGATAAAGCATGCAATAAAACCTTTTTTTGGCAATGACCATACGCGAATATATAGCTCCGCTAATTGGCTGATGGGTTGGGATTTGTGGAACACACAAACATATCTGTAATAACAGTAGCTGAAAATTAATGCCATTCCCTACTTCAGATGATAAGATGTTAGCTAGTTCACACATTTTACACTTACTGATAATGTCTGTTGTAAGTAAAGCCTATAAATGGTAGCTGATTGCCCGCAAATGCCATTGGAACGGGGAATGTTTCCTCTGGACTGTCATCTTTCTCAATATCATCAAAATTCCTTGTGTCTGTATCACAGTCTAATTCTGGTCTTACTGGAGGTGTAGCTGTAATATGAAAGACTGTGTTAAAAAAACTGGTGGACACGCACACACACACACACCTAGCCAATAAATAAAGATAATTACCAATAAGGCTGTTCCGACAGTATTTCTGACATATACAGTAATGAAACCTAGCATGCCCTGATAATGTCAACACTTAATCAACACTCTCAGGATGTGAAATAGGCACTTGGCCAGGGCCAGAGGCAGGTAAAAACCTTGTCAGCCATGTTACTATTACATTTGATCTAAATTACAAGTTTTGTATCTTACGAGATTGGATTTATAGCAACATAGTGCTGTTGATGGCTTACTGATCTGACAGCTGTAAACAATGAGATGTGACAATTTAATTCAGCTAGTCAATCACTTGTGGAGGAGTAGAGCAACCATAAAATCACAAAGAGACCATTTGATGGCTCCTCCAGTAATATTGTAACAACAAGTTATTGAGTTAGGTCATGTTAAAAAAAAAGGAGATACAGTTTGTCCAGCAGCAGGTTCATTATTTGAAGATATGTAACAAATAATCAATGACCTGTTTTAACTTCTCTTCATAATTTTGTTTTTGGGTAAGTCTATGAGAATGGAGTATTCCTGAAAGGGGAATCACATATGGTTGAATGAAGTCAGAAGTCTTCAATTTACTACGTTTATTTTACTACGTGCTTCTGACTATCGAAAAAGGTAGACAGTTATTCATATAAACTATGAATATAGTTTATTTTATTTTATTTATTAAATGGGTCAAATATAACTGTAGATTATAGCCAACATATATTCTATTTGCATGCATTTCATTATGTGCACTGACTGAATACCCCTTGGATAACAGCACCAAATTATATAATGTACTTTTGATACCGTGTAGGCTGGAGCTGTAATTTTTTTTCCATAAACCAAAACTGCTAACAATGGATGCTACATGATACATGAGAAGTTGATGTTTGCATTCAAATCATGTGGTGGAGTGAAGACTAATTAATGGAGAGGCTCCAAGGGAGAAGCAATAAATAAAAAATCTTTGACATAAACTGTATATGATACTAAGGAAAAAGGTAACATTTCTTCAATTTATTTACCCACAAAATGTGCTTGCTTCATAAATACTATTCAGTATTTCTTATTAAGTTTGGCAATGCTCATTATCCTTGTATATATTTACCTGTTTAATTAGTCACATGTATACTACTTACCAGTGGATTTAGTGACCAAAGTGTGGACTAGGTGTGCCAAATAAATAAATGCGACTTGTGTAAACATAAAATGACAAACATCAAAGCTGAGTTTGTGTGACTGAATTTAAGTGTGAAAGCATCTTCATAAGTCTTCATATGTCACCATTTAGCAATTAATTTTCAAACAATTCCAGAAGTGATGTGCCCCCCAGTCCTTCCATTTCTTGTTTTTCCTTCATGGCTGGCCAATGTCTCACTTTTGGGGGGCTAGCTGAGACAACAGACTGACTTTCGTTTAAACCTTGCTCAATCATTGGACAACATAGAGTCAATATTATGAACAGGGAAGATAATGACAGCATAGATCATGATTTGCATGAGATAACAATTAATAATAAGAATAACAGCCTTCATTAGGGGAGTGTCAAGAAATGAAATGATTTGATGAACCGAGATTCAAAACATATCCTGTAGCTTTGTTGCACATTAATCTACAAACTGCACTATATGAGTATTAGGTTCACAGAAAGAAAAGACTTATTTTGTACCAATATATTAATTAATGATAAAATGAAAAATCGCCTCTGCAGATCGGTAAACCATGGGAAATTATTTTGTAACTTGTACTTCACACTATGTAAATTAAAATGAGTTCAAGATCCAAAGATCTCAATACAATGTATCACTCCTAAATATATCACCATATGTAAATTATCCCATTTCACTGTTCAGCCAGATCAGTGTGGAATAACGAGAAGGAAATAACTCATAAAGTACTAGCACCATAAACATAATACAACAAGCTCCATTGAGGTTTAAACCCAAATACAGTAAATGTTTGAGGTTATTCCTCAATTTCTTGTCTTCTAAATGCAAATACTTACCCTGTCTTAGGTTATCCCATGACCACTGGTCATTATGAAAAAATGTGTGAACTTTGATTTCATCAATGCCATTTCTCCCTAACCGTTCTGTTCTGGAAATACATTTAATGACAAACCTTCATAAAGATATTCTGTTGATAATGACATATGTGTTTCATTAAAAAAAACTAAAAAACCCTAAAGGTACATGACATGTTTTAAAGATAAATTTTGCAAATGTCTCTTGGCAAGAAGTGAAAAACTACACAAAATTATCTGAGGTAGTAATCACAGGGTGAATAAACTAAATTTAGCAGTAAACTTCATACTTTAAATATTCACCCAAAATGAGCTTTCATAAATGAAAGCTTGAATATGAAGCTAAATTAAAACCATTTTACCAAGTCTATCACAGAAATATCTGATTCTGGGCATAAAGTCACACATGTAAAAACACTAGAATTCACCCAATTTGACAGATTCTTTATTGGATAATAAGCGATACCAGTGATAAGCCTCCCAAAGCAAGTGATTCAAAGCATGAGTATAAACTTGAAATATGGACTTGTATCCTGTCTCATCAAATCCATTGATTGTAATGTAGGTAGTGTTTAACTTTAATAACATGACAGTTGTAAAAAACTGAAAATGGCTGAAAATATTTTGCTCTACACTTTCAATTAGTACAAAATACTAGCAACAATATACACCTGTTTTCAATGAAAGCAGTACCGCAGTGGACGGACATTGAAATAACACCAACCATGTAGGTCAGTAGTATACAATGGGTGGTGGTGAGACTTGTCATTTCAGAAGTGTAATGACTAAATTCCTATATGCTCATGATTAGATATATAGATCTATGTCTAAATTCCAGGACTTTCAAGGCCCTCTACAAAAATTCCAGGACTTTCTAGGTATGGAATGCAAATTTTCAAATTCCAGGACTCTCCAGGTTTTCAAGGACCCGTGCAAACCCTGTAATGTACACAGTTGTGTGGCTTGGCTATAAATGAGTTATAAATTTAGAATATATGGCATGTTCGGTGGAGAAAACCTTGCCAGTTGCCTGGCTGGATGAAAAACTCCTCCTCCTATAGTTCCACAGCCAAGGCACGAACCTGCGAACTCCCGCACAGAATGACCATAGCCATAAGTAAATAGTCTCACGCTCTACCCATGAGGCCAATTAAGCTTAGTGTATGCTATCTCCCTTAGACAATTAAATAGTGTCTGACAAGGCCGGTGAATAATTAACAAATGGAAGAAAGGGCTTTATTCTGGAGGAAAACCCAATCCTGGTATACAGAAGAAATCAGCACGTAACACTCAATTATGGGATTAAACACTACTACAAAGACTATGTAAGTGGCTGTGATTTAATATAAATAGACCTTTAATACAAGATACCAGGTGGGTGATGTGGATACTCTTACTCCTATACAACATGTTCTAAGAACAACAGAGCTGTATTTGCCTAATAATTAATTAAACATATCAAACAAAGACTGACAGATAGTAAGTCCCCATCACCATAATGCAATTATTAAGCCAATTAAAGGCTAAGATAATTAAGAAAATAGTTCTGGTGTAAATAAAATTTAATAATTCATTCAGCAACTTTTCTAAATGGACAAATTGCAGTCTTCAAATTTTAAAACTTTGTTGTCAAATCAGGCTGAAATGAACATTTCTTAAAAGTATACTATTCAACATATTTCAGAGTGATTCTCTAGATTATGTAAATGTCAAAACAGTTTATCATTAATTTAGTAGAGCCAGTGAAATGCCATCAAACTCTGAAACAAAACCTGTCTGGTTTGTTTGGTCCAATTGAGAATAGCAAACATATAACTTGTCACTGATTCTGTGGCCTCATGGTAAGACTTCAAGTAATCCTACCATCTATGATACTTGAAGCATACATTAGTTCTAAATCATATTTTCATTCAACATTTAGTGGTAAAAAAGCAGTGTATGAAACTAATGCCTTACTGGACCTGCAGGTCTAGTAAAATATTTTAAAACTAGACCTGCTGTACCGACACGCGAGGCCAAGTGAGCACAGAAGTTACAAAGATAAGACCTCCATGAAAGTTAAACAAACACCATTCAAATACAGTAATTCAAATACAGTAACGTCACACACTGCTTTTACAAATCTTTTACAAATTATTCCTCCAAAACATAAGCTGGTACAAGAGAAGTTCTTTGGTTACAATTTCAAATAATGTTTTGGGGGTTTTAATTTCGAATCTGTATTTTCAAAAGTTGTCAGCATTATAGCTACTACAAGGTGATTTCATATATGCTGGGACTTGTTTAGTTCCAATGACATCACAGATAAAATAGGACAGCTGTCAGGAATTCAGTTAAGCAGATGAAAACCAGATTGTAATTTGGTCTTTTTAAATATATATCAAATTCTCGATCCAAGTTGAAAATATAACTGTAACAGATTGGCATTTAATAGCTAGTACAAGAATCATGTGTTAATTATAAAGGGTACTGATCAATCAAAATACCTGTCTGTTAGGAAGGCACATATCAAATTCTTGGCATTCCTAGAAATTTCTATATCATCAGGGAAGGAAAGTGAGTTCTTATGATCCATGATTTTTCCATACGTTCCCACCAAAGAATCAGCATAAAATGGTGTGTCTCCTGAAATAAAACATCAGTTAATATAGAATATAATCACGAAATACCGTTAATTTATAATTATATTTTTAACATTATATAACAGCTGATATAACTTACCTACAAGCATTTCATACAAGAAGACACCTACAGACCACCAATCACATTCTCTTCCATAATAGCCATCCCCACTTTGTGATTTAAGTACCTCAGGTGAGATGTAGTCTGGTGTACCAACAGCTGTGTCTGATCTAACCATACCATCCTATGATAGAACAACAACATCACGTATCCAATGTCACAACTCCTATATCAAATGAAGACCTTATTTCCAGACCATAAGATGCACATATCAACAAATCGAATATCCATATTTGACACCTTTTCGCAGTTTTTGGTCACATATAGCTTGTACGTCAAACATTCTTATATAGTCATCTAGTCATACAAACTATGACACCTTCCATGGCACTCACTAGATATGATTAGAATCACTAGACAGTTATAATACCTCAAACTACCAAGTTGGATATTGTTGATCTCATTAAAAAATAATAATTTATACTTATTTGTATTTATGGTTATGATTATCTAGAATTAATTATGCTATAGTTAGTAACCAAAATTTAATCAGAAACCTGCCATCCATCATTTTAAACTAGGAGATTTAGACCCCAAAAATGAAGACTCTGATCGACTTCTGGTTTTTATATCAAAGGAACAGCTCACTCTCAGATAATATTGTATATGCTGGTATTAGTTGGTATATACTGTAATATTTGTAAAAAGGCTTCGTTCCAAAATTATATGCTTGGCTGATGCTTTACATTGCTATAAACAGGTTACACAACTAGCTTGTGTATGAGCAACCAGTCTGTGTACGGCTTCAAAACAGTGGTTCACGCAGTAGAGCGTCGATGCCTGTGAACTGTTGAAAGTTTGTACATTTCATACAAACTATTTTGTTTTTGTATTAAAAGCTACAAATCATAGTTCTTTACTTAATGGTAACCAGAAGGATTACAATGTAAATCATGTGTCTAAAGACTGGAAGAATAATCCTTTGTAGTTTGTCTAAAGAAATAATATAATAATAACAATAATAACAATAATAACCTATTACCAAAATATTACTCTATCATAGAGCAGTGAAATGATAAAGAATCAGCGGTCATCATTTACGTTTTACTTTCGGAATACACACACTGATGAATTATTCTAAGTATCAATATCAGTACTAACCTTATCCATTCTCATACAGGTACCAAAATCAGCAAGTTTTAGGTGTCCATTAGCATCTATCAACATGTTGTCAGGCTTTACATCTCTGTCAAAGATCAATTTGAATTAAGTTTAAATTAAGGCTATACACAGACACACACACACACACACATGCACACGCACATACAGGGCTGGTGAGACATTACACATCTCTGCACGAAAAGTTTGAAGCCACAATTCAATATTTTCTGTGCCAGTGCTTTAATCCACACTACTAAAACACACACACACAAATGCATCAAGGTGCAAAAAATCACTAAATCACTTTTACCAACACCGCTACAAATACCATAACAATTGAGAACAATTAGTGACATGAAGAACAGAAGACAATGATGATGACAATCTCTTATCATCACTCTACTCGTAATACATACCTATGAACAAAGCCCATGGCATGGATGGCATCTAGAGCAAGAACTACCTCAGCACAGTAGAACTTGGCCCAGGATTCAGGAAGGTCATAGTTAGACATGAGATTAACAAGATCTCCACCAGGCATAAAGTCCATTACCATGTACAAATACTTGCTGTCTTGAAATGCGAAATGCAACTGAAAATAGACAAGTATCCATATAACAGACACACACACACACACACACACACAGTCGGTGAATATACATTGTAAAAATTATATATTAATGCTGGACACCTTCACATACATACAGCTTCTTCATAATTAAAGTTTATGCAGTAAGTCTTCCAAACGGTTCTGTTGTATTTGTGTTGTTAGACAGTAACTAATGACGGAATCAGATAACTGTGAAATCTGAGGTTCAAGGTCAATGATAATCATGTAACTTTATTGAACTGGGTTTAACATCAATTTATGGAAAACGATTCAGTTTACAGGATACACTTGTACTTAAATAAAGTTATTCTAATACACACAAGAAATTTTGGTAGATTTCATAGAAGACCTACTATATAATGGCACAGAAGATCAGAACAGATATTACACAAAGAAGCCTAGTAGTTTAGTAAAATTGTGGGGGACACACACACACACACACACAAACAAACAATCAGCATTTTCTGGACAAATGAAAGAAGTGTAAATTATCCCTGACCTCGGGGACAATTTCCCATATTTCCCCGATCTTTCCAACTGGGAATTTAAATTGCTGTAGGCAACCTTGAAATAGCTAAAAAATCACTTTCCATGACAACAGCTAAATAGTGCTCAACTTGTTATAAGTGTTAAATAAAGCATCCATGATCTGTATGGGACAACTGAATTGAAATCGTATATTTTTGTTATCACTCTAACTCTAGCGTCCATAAACTATGCTGTCAATCGAGATAAATCAGTTGATAAATGAAATATAATTGAAAACAATGTTCAGTTACTTTTAAAGGGGACTACACAAAACATTCTTATTTAATTATGACAATTTATTAATTAATTAACTGATTATCAGGGTTAGACATTTTCAAGAAATGGGGACCTAATACAATGGTAGCTCTTCTGTTAATGGGTTAGCAAGTGATGTGGATTTTGAAGACAGTCCATCGGATAGTTCAACAGTTGGTAGGTATCTGTTATGCTGTTGGGACTGTTTTAAGGGCATTTTATTGTTTTACAATATCAATGATCAACTACAGTGATCATAATAGTAATATTTTAAAATGGCTTCCAATTGAGTAAGCTCTCCATAACCATTTCGTGTGAAATAGAGTGTTCCAGTTAACAGGTTCAGGTACCATTTTAGTTTGACACTCCTTGCTAAACACAAATAAAAGCAAACCAATGAGAAGGCCATGTCTTCAGTCAATAACTACGCTTTATGATGACAGATATGGTACGCTTTCATAATAATAATAATAGATGTACAAACTCCATATTATAGCCAAAAAATGGACATTAATTATAGTAACAGATATCATTTTAGTCATTCCTAGTTAGAAAGGAAATTGTGCTCCTAATCCTGATATAATGGATCAGTCATTAGGTAAGAGACACCAGGTTTTTATGGATCCTTCTCAATATCAAATGTTTGAAACTGTGTACTGATCCTGACTAAATCAAACACTGTCCGCGCTAGTGTAGAAGGAAATAAGTTTTCTCTGCCATAAACAGGCTTGAACCAAACTGATATCTTAACAACAATAACTCACTAGTGTATGACAATGGTGACCTAGATACATGTGACTGGAACTTGGGTCATGTTCTAGAACGTGCCGACATCAAACTTTCTAGGATACTGAATGGCCTAATTGGTGTCAATGTGTTGTTAAATAACATTCCTCCATCCATCCATCCATCCCCTCAATCACACGCGCTGCAACTGAGACCACTCACAAAAAGGTAGCTGCAGACTTACGAGTAATTATGGTATAATTTGCTAGTTTTAATATGTCAGTAGTATGCAGAATGAACATTCAGGATTACATGATCACCCAAACCAAATAAAGGTCATCTCAGACCATCTGGTGACCACTTTCAACCTTGGACTACGTGTAATGTATATATATTCATATTTTCAAAAATCCATGCTTTCATAAAATCATTAAATCGGGTGAGATCTTTTGATTAATGTTTATGCCTGGATAAGCAGCTAAGTTCCAAATAATGTGTAACTATTCTAGAGCATTCGTGAAAACAGACTAACTTCACAGAACATTATCACAGAACATTCCCCTGTTGTCTGTCATATATTTGTTTTGTTTCCTACAGTGCTTTATTTATTGTCTACCTATTTAGCCTTCTTTCAGCTGTATAAACACTGACAAATTACCTTTATCTGGAAGTAATTAGCCAGCTGTCTTAAAATAAATATTGATGACAATTATTTTAATATTTTAGCGGAAAATTTGTTAGATGATGGATTGGATTTCTGGCAAATATTTCTATATACGACATATAATGAAAACATTTACAGCAACGATCCAATCACTGTTAGCATTGGCCATGATCTCTCTCTCCTCCCAGAAGAAAGCTGAATCCGATCGTTTAATCTGTAGAGAAAACAACACGGATTAATATGTTTTGTCAAGATGTGTTAAATAGCCAACAGCAGCCCACCATTCTACCATTTCTTTTAGCATTAAGCCAATTACACATATGCCTGATATTATAATACAAGTAAAGCCAGGTGTAGATGAAACACGCAAAAAGGGAAAAACATTATTTTTGCTCCAAAATTAATTGATTTTGTTTGCTAACAAAAATAATACATGAAAGATATGAGTGCACTAACGAACGAATTTAAATTTTTACTTGAGAACATTATATGAACTTTGTACATTTTACAAACACTACATAAACATATTAATACTAAATGACATTCTCGGTATAGTACTAGTAGTTGAAATAGTATCACCATTACCACAACTACTATAATAAGATAAAATAAATCACACTAACCATTTCAAATTTGCTAAGCATCTTCATGGCATACACTTTATGTGATGATATATGCCGCACCTAGAAGAAGAAACACAACTCATTAATGTTTTTACCAGGATACCACTTGATACAATTGCATAAAAGTCAATACTCTAAACAATAACCATAAAGTTACATTTTAATCTATTTTATTAAATGCCAATTCATTAATTTTCATTTTGCAGGAACTAATACTTCATAAATAAAATGTTATCATATATACGTGTCAAATTAGAATCTTTTAACACAATCAGTTTCAACATCAATGGTAACACAATCCATGCCCATAAAACATAAATTTTAATAATCAAAATAATAATTGAATAATAGTCTGTCTAAAACGCCACTCTGTTATTTCGACATGTAGTTATTGTCAATAAGGTATGGAAGCAAATGATTACAAAAATCATACAAAACATTAAATGATATTTATCACATTCTTGAACTCTGAAGCACCGATTATCAGTTTGCATTCACACTGCAGTACAACATCATTAAGCCATGCCAATTAACACCTGAAGAAAGCTGCTGTACTGTAATGACCCCATGGCAGAGCTTCATCAACTATTTACACTAGTGTTAAGTGTAGAGATTCATCTAAAGCTAAAGTGACCAAAATCATCATTTCTTCATGGATGGATAAAATGCATCAGTTTTTCATAATGTAGATTTTGGGCTTAGTAATAGATTTATAAAAAAATATATAGCACAAATCTCTGAGACTATACGTTCAAAACAATGCACATTCAACTACATTTGTATTCTCCAACATATTTTAATACATTACTGCAAACATCTTCTGGTGTACTACAACCACCAAAATCAATTTTTATATGTTAAACATTTAAAGGAGAAACCTAAAATCATCATTCTATTTGCCAGCAACACAGAATTATTACCACAATGATGGGAGAAATCCGGGACAGAGTGTTTTTATTCAACATCATATCCAAGGTATACAAATATAGCATCATCGTTTATGCTTGCAGTCATGGCACCTCCATGGTCTACCAGTAGTTGGTAGCATGTTGGACCACAGATCTCTACCACCTAAGTTTGAATCTCGGCATTGGCATATCTGAAGGGTGTTTCATCTTTGACTTCGCTTCATTACCTTTGGAGGTCACTCGGCCCATTTAGCCTAACATGTGCACAAAGGTGGATGTAAACCACCAATCATTATCATCATCATCATCGTTTATGTTTGCAATCATACTGACTAACTGATGCATGGTCCAACCTGCTATCAGAACATCAAGTTACACAAGTGATTAAATGCCAACTGATATCATTAATCTATCATTGTTATCTTAAACTTAAAGCAGAAATGGAACACAGACTATTTGTATTTCCAAAACTCTTTGTCTCACTGATATTCCACTTATTATTTAGTCAAATAGTTTAGTCATTATGACTTACACTAAAGTATATTTTACATATGCTTTACAAAATACGCATAATTGTCTCGTCTTCTAGACTTCATGAGAAATGGACAATTTGTCAGCACCCATCTTCTTGGTTTTAACATTGGGCTTTGTTGCTTTTTTTGTTCTTTAGTAATGCTGTCTCTCAACTCAACAGTATGATAATTCAAGCAATTAAAATGAAAACTAAGAAAGTTTTCTGAAAATATCCAGGAAGCAAAGTGGACAATGAACTTTTCGGCTGCTGGAAAGTATAGACAAGGAGACACTTTTATTTTTATGTTACGGTGACATTGTAATAGGGTAGATTTATCCAAAAAGATTTTGTGGGGTTAATAAGTTTTAATGCATGTCAAGTAATTTATTTTTCTTTTGTGGAAGAGTGACTAGGTAGATGTTTTATTTATTCCAGCAATAGTCACGTCTAGGACTTACAGCTTAAGTGTGACTCCCTATGAAAATGACTGAATCAAATGGAACATCTTACAAAGACAGGAAACACTAACTTACTTATGGCTTTGGATGACAGAGCAATTGTAACTACATTAAAGGAAGCCCCTTTGTCATATATAAATAAATTTCCCCTCAAAGTTACCATTACTTCTTATTATGATTAAGTACATGTCTAGTTTCACATTCACTTTAAAAACAAACTAGATCCATCCATTAAAAAAGTTGACAGGTAATATTGTTGCCTAGGCAGGCAGGCAGACAGACAGACAGACAGAAATAACTAGAGATATCATAACTGTCGGTTTGAAATATTAGTTAGCATGATAAGATCGTTATTAAGTGACTAGTGGCTCTGCAGTGGCTGGAATTTGAAGTGTTATTAACCAAACACAAACACTCGTGGCTTGACATGTGGTGGTAGATGTCCCATAAAAGCCGAATCAATTATATGGTCCTCTAAACACTGGGAACTGTCAGCCACTTGGAAGAGGAAGACAAAAACTAATGTTTATATGTGCATGCTTGCTAAAGATGTAACATCATTTACATCAATATGATAATGTTTGTCAACCATATGTTTTATGATATAAAATTTTCACTTAAATACCAATTAAATAATGACAATAAACACATACAAAATACCACATACACTTGGTGATTAAACAGTACCATCAAGGCTATCTTTAAATAACAAATACATCAATGTTGTTCTAGTTACAGAGGCCTAATATTACTCTATTTCTTATTGTATCCATGTATAACATGCTAGAATAAAACAAAAGCCAAACGATTTTAGGAAATTATCAACAGAAGTTAAACTTGTCTCAAGAAGAATAACTATCAGGAGAAAAATTAAAATAATCTCAGATTAGAACACTCACTGTGTGTAAGATAGCAGAAGCTGTTCAGTGACTTTTTAAAAATAACAATATGTTATGAAATATGATTATAAAATAATTCATATGATATGTTAACAGTAAAGACCCATCAATTGATAACTAACTATCTATATGACATAACCTGGATCCAGTGCTGTCAGAAAAAGGCCAGGAAACATTTTAAGTGATAAAACGCTGAAATTTAGCAATGATTTCTGTAACGACACTGTCATTCAAAGGTAATTTTTTGTTACAGGTTAATGACATGGAAAAGGATCATCACAGATAAAATAAAAATAGAAATAGATGCACAGATCTTCTGATCTATATTTTTGTTGAAGTGATTTGAGCTGATTTGAGTTGTTTAGTCTTGGCACAGGTCATACCTGAGACACAACTCCCTAGTAAAACACATCCCACAACTCCCTAGTAAAACACATCCCACAACTCCCTAGTAAAACACATCCCACAACTCCCTAGTAAAACACATCCCACAACTCCCTAGTAAAACAAGGTATTGTTTTCAAGGGTGCCTGTTGACTAGAATTACTACAATATAAACATATATATATATATATATATATATATATATATATATATATATATATCACACACACCTATAAATATAACCACTATCTAAATACTATTCCATTGTATTGAAATCAGTTTTATTTCATTATTCTGGTCTGGTAACTTTTATCAGAGTATTTCTTTAAAAAAATAACTGCCTGAACAAAAGAGCAATAATTATAACCATGCTGGCTGTTAGACATGTACATCTTTGTTTACAGGGATCAACATTTATAAAAGAATGTATCTCTTTAATTTGGGAACTCTGATAAAATAATAATAAACATATATTTATAATTCACACTGGACAAGTTCAGTTAGATTAATTACTTGAAATGGCAAATAACTTGGTATTCTAATGAAAAAAAGTGAAAAGTTTTGTATACATGTGTTAATATATAATACAAGGATACCTCAAAATTGGAATGATACACTAGTAGCCATTATTTGTCTCAATTATTACAAATATTGCTGCTCATTATCCTCATAGATCACTCAACAAAAGCAGGATACTCCTTTATAATTAATATTTATAATATTTATTACCACTGTATTATCATTTCTTTATAAAAAGAAATTTTAAGACACAACCCCTTAGAATCAACTCATCCAAATGTGAAGAGAATAGATAATGACTTCAGCTACACACACACACACACACACACACACACCATACTAGAGATGTACACAGACACAGTAACATTTCACTGATTATTTGGATAAACATCTTTATAAAACAGATCTTACATAAAACTGAATCCTGCAGCCATTGTTTACAGGAGATAACCAGAAAGAAAATGGTCAATTAGCGGCCAGCATTCTAAATTATGATGGGATGGGTCTGCCACCGTGATACCACCAAATGGTACACTTTATTATCACAAGGCTCACCGTGATACCACCAAACGGTACACTTTATTATCACAAGGCTAACATCTAGGTCACTAGTAGTTAACAATAAACAAGATAATTCAAGTTATTAGAGAACTAAGAGGCAATATCACACACACAGACACACACACACACACACACTAATGAGTTAATTAATAACATATTATCATACTCTTCCAGAATCAATAAAGACATGGTGAGATATTACCAAGTCAGATTAGTATTTAAAAAGACATAAGCATTATACCGGTACTTGTAAAAATGTTTGATTGAAATAAAACTATTATTACTACTAGTCACAAAACTAGATGGAACTTGTGTAGATACTAACCCCCCCCCCCCCCACCGCCAATGTACTAGAATCGTGATGCTTAAAGAAGAAAAGAACATTAACCATCAGGTAACCAGAAGCTTCATACAACATCCCAACTAACTATATCATTAATCGTGTGTCTGTATCAACATAATTAAAGTCAGAGAATGTTCTCAATATTACCACCAAAGTTCAGTATTCAACACTATATACAGGTCTTAATAAAATGTTTAACATCATTACTTAGAGTGTTACTCTGTTAAAACGCTAATCCTCAACAAAGATAAGTCTGCCCCTAAAGGGATCTCACAAATCAAATAACGTCTTACAACTAGCATTACTATCAATAACTTCTTTAAAGCTCTAGTACAAGTAACAGTACGGTCTCTCATGATCTACTGCCATGTTGAGAAATGTTCATATAAATATCAGACAAAAGTCACACTAACAACAAACACTGCCGCTGATATTCCATATACTTGGCATGGCATCATCTAATGATCTATAGACAAATGTGTTGTCAAGATTTTTTAAAACCTCTTGGGTTATAGAACAATTCAGCAGAGAAAAAAATAATATCAAAAACAAGCGAGACAAAGTGATTAATGTGTTTAATCAGACTTTTAGTTTCATCTGTTTATAAAATTGTTACTTATTTAGATGTTTACAATTCTTGTTGTTAACAAAATGTTATAGTAAAATGTAGTATTTTACATAAAACTGCTGCACACTTTTAATTATGTTATAACTGATATTAAATGGTGTGTACTTGCTATAATTCTAATTACTGTAATTGTGTATTATATGTAAATCCCTAAACTATTTTGATAGCAAACTCGACTGATAACCTCTAATCTCTAAAAGTATTATCTCCTGAAGGCCGCTGGTCAGCATGGAATGTTCCCTAATCATAGATAACTAACTTGGCTGGAAGCCAGTACCTACAAATAGTAAACAACATCACGCACCACACACACACACACACACACCTGATTTTAATAACCTCCGGGAAGAGGTCTAGTGAACCCCATTGCTGTTACTGTGAGGAAATCCCAGAATCAGATAATGGAATGTTCAGTTTAGTAAATCACCTTAGTACATATAATGGCCATGACGTAGTTCAGTTATGACCTAGTAACATCTCAGATATGATCAGCTCGGTAACAGCCTAACATCACATATCTAATCGGCATATCTGGAATGGTTTTTGTCAAGAAAAAACCCGGGAAATGGAAGGTCGAGTGGTTTACTAAACAAATTAACAATACGATGGTTTAGTGGTGTGTGGTCATTTATACACTTTCTCCATTAACTTTTTATAAACACTTGAAGAAACTCCTCACTTGTCATTTTTTATGGTATATCATGATAACAGAGTGAAATGACTCCGCCATCAGTGGTACTGGTACACAACCTATTAAATATTTGGTCCAAATCATACACAACTGAGACACAGAATGAGGTTATCATTAATTTCTTATACATAATACTTGTACACATTATGTAGCCATGACTTGTACTTGTACCAGTGTTGTCTCAACTAACATTAAAACAACCAATTATCTAATACATGGCCGCAAACTTTATCAGTGATATTCCACTTTCTATTGTAACTAAATCCATAATTTAGTTCTTCGTGTCTTCAACGTGAAACACTTTATGACAACTTGAATTTGTTAAGACCATAGCCATTACATAAATCCTAATTATTATTATTATTATTATTAGTGTACATATTTTTATGATATCCCACACACAGAAATATGGCTGAAAACATCAATTCACTCTTCTAAAGACCAATTACGACACACCTTATAACAAAGGAGAGAAGAAAAAGCTCCATTCAAACAAAGGATTTCAGAAACAAGTCCATGTTTCCACCGTATGTGTAACTAGGTTGGATCATGAAGTTATTAATCGATATCTGGTGAGAAATGACCAGTTAGTGAAAAGACTGATTGTAACTGGAATATTGATCTATTCCATTTGGATTTCGTTTGAAACAAAACAGGAATTTTACGAGAAAGGTGGGTGATAACCAGTGTAAATAAAAATAGAATAGACTTCCGGATGTCTGAATGGAATGTGTGATGAGGACCCTGGTGTTGTTGTTGTCTGGATCTAAGACAGTCAGACTGATACTATAGTAAAACCAAACTATCTCTGCAACCAGAAGACCTCCCTCTATCACTGACTGGAAGTAACTGGCACAGAATGACCAGTTCCATCGATTGCTATTTTTATACAATGAAACTGACAACGGTCAGCACTGTTAAGAATAAATTAAGATTACAAATGTAATGATTGTGTAGCTAGCATATATTCACTGTTTCAATTTGATCTGTCTTAGCTTAATAAAGGCTAGAAGACTTCTACGAGGCAATTAAACAAATAGTTTTTACACAGAGAGCATTTATACCAGCATGCATTAATATACAGACAGACGCTCATTCACAAGTACTCAGCCCACATGTTGGTTATGAAACTATTAAACCATGCAGCAGCATGCAGGTATTACCTCAAAAGACAGACAGACAGACAGACAGACAGACAGACAGACACACACACACACAACCACATGTTAGAAGAAAAATGTGTATATTTAATAGACTTCTGTCTGATAACATTCAGCAATAAGCACTGAAGTTTACTCTTTCTTCGTGAATTAAGTTAAAATACCGTACCCCAAATGTAGGTATTGAATGAAACTAAAAATATCCTGCCCCATATGTAGGACCCGAAACATAACCTGCCCTGCACAACAGATCTCAATGAAATAAAAAGTACCTGTCCCACAATATCAGAACCGAGCATAAAACTTTAAATGTTGTCATATCATTTACATAAAATGAACCAGGTGATTTAATTTTTTCACCTAGTTCTGTATTATCAATTATAGTAGTTTAGACATCAGTGTAAAGTATTCTAATATTCACTTAACAAGATAATGTTATCCTGAAGCGCTCTTACCAGTTGTACTTCACCAAATGCACCACGACCAATGCACTTCACCATCTCGAAGTCATCAACTTTCATACGACTACTGCTGACTAAACCGGCTGGATCTTCATCTGTCAATAAAAACAAGTTAATTAATACGTGAATCTTTAAGCATCATCCTCTCATATCAAGAGAAACATGCAAGTATTGTTTATAACAATCTAACAACTTAACCATGTACAGTATTATACTAATAACAACAATAATAATAATAATACTGTGTGATATTCATATGGCTCATTATCAAGTTGAAACAAATGTTTTAAAATGTTCAAAATTAAAACAAGAATGTTTCAGTTAAGAAAGTTATTTTTCAATAATTATGACTTTAAACAAAATTGGACAGATTCAAGACATGAAGCAAGTGATTAAATTAAAAGGCAGATTATAAAAGTAGTATCTAAACTGATTTCTCTAAAATATCCATAAATTTTTAAATCAGTCTTAACAACCGTATATGCTTTGTGATAATTGACAGGAAATGCAACTGAAAAATAAACAAGTGTAATTATGATTAATAATTATATCATATCACTGAAACCAGTTGGGTCAAGAAGTCACGTAACTAAACAGACTAGCAACTTCTAGGTATCTACAGCAAGTTATCGAAGATTATTACACTTAGAGAAAAAGTGAATATAGCAATCACACCAATCAGCACATTAAAGGATGTTTCTTACTATCCTATACATCACTTCTCTGATGTATCCCCATCAATAACTACTATAAGACATTCTCCACCAAATTCTGTAACGTTATATATAGCATATACATATTATCTAGTCATTTTTAATTTGTCTACTCACTTTGTATGTAAAGCAGCCCAGAACAACAACGCACACGTTATTATTATTATATTATAAGATAGGATTAATATACAAGTATTTCTAGTTGTATCAGTGTACTGTATACAAACTGTGGCATAACGCATTAGAATTGAGTTCTTTAGCCTTGACACTGGTCACATGTGTCACATATGACCAAGATGTGACTCCTCTGAGAAATATCCCACAAACGCAGCTAATGAGTTATGAGCTGAATTCAAACACACAACCTGGAAGTTTGCATCACAATGCTCTAACAACTGCACTATCAAATTGCCTCTAACTCTAAGGCACATGTAAACAACATTCATAAACACAGGAAGGAGTTGGAATTACCCCCCCCCTCACACACACACACACACACACACACACACACACAAACCATTCATGATGAGAACATTTATAAAACTGACTTGAAAACAGTAAATGGAGCACATGATCTTAGAAAGCATATAAAAATCCTCGCTTAAAAACTATCTCTTCAGTCAATGTTATCAATGTATATAATGATAATCATATGGGAATAGCCTCTTCATTTATTAGTTTTAATATTGTTTTTTAAATCTCTGATTTACGTGTACAGATATATTAGAATATGTTACATGATGAGGGTACCTTAAATATAAATCTGGCATATGATGATGATGATGATGATGATGATGATATACTCACCAAGCAAAATTATAACAATTCTGTTTTTTCCTCATACTTTTTCATTTCTATGTAATTGCAATTTCCATATTATACATTATGCTCATAATGCTATAACTAGCTTTGAATTAAATCAATAAATCTCCATTAGGAGTTCAGGTTCTACTGGTGACAAAATCTATATCACCAATCAAACTGAGTTATAATTCAGGTCTTTGCTGCTGTGAAATTTATTTATCCTATAGAAAACTACAAAAAGAAACAGCCTTTATACTCAAACTATACTGAGAAGAAAGGGTAGGAGTCTGCCCTGAAACTATTCTATGTGATATCAGATGTGTTATGGCAGATAGCACCTCACTAGTCCAGGCACATTGTGAGGCACCAATCATGATCCACACTGTTTGATGCGCACGTCCAACCAAGGAGACAAGCTCATTATTTCATTCCTCAGGGACGTTGTGGCCATATGAGAACCCATTATCTCAGTTACATCATACAAAATAACAGCTTATTAAATTGAGCCAGACTATTTATTGAAAATTTCAAGCTTGAATTTCAGCTAACTAGAAAATAATAAACTAGTTTGTTTGCCAACGAAATGTGCCAACTTATTTATCAGCACCACGAAGTTAGCTAATCCTTTTATAAAACTAGCTGAACAATGTGGCAAGGATGCTAAAGGTTTGATGGAGATTATGCAAAAATTCATTCTATATAACATGGGGCATATATATATGTACAGAATGGAAGTGCCGCAATGCTAAAGTGAGTCAAATCTCAACAAAACAAAAATGGATCAAAATTTGAATTTCCTAATGTAGTGGGGTGCACCAGTTGCTTTTAATAATTAAGAAGTTATAAAATCACTTGCCATACTTTGCTGAGTATTATCACGAAGTGTTATTGAGTTTCTAAAAAGCTTTTGTCAAAATAAGTAAAATGGCTAATATATTTATTTTGGAAGTTAAAACAAATACCCATGTCACACGTGATAATCGGCAATATCAGTAATATTTTTGTATATGTCTTCCCATGATAACAATATGATTAGCCTTGATGTCTATAGGGAATATTACTTACTAGCCGAGTCAACCAAGAAACATGTAAAGAAATATTTAATCAATTATCTAATCACTCACTGATCTTGTTATTCCATCTGCCAACAACTTTCCTAAAGTTTTTCCACTGTTTTTTTTCTGCAACACACAGTCGATGAACATATTTGGCCTTTTCCAAAATTTAGTTGTGCATAATACATTATATTTTGCTTTGAAACAACCCAGAAAATTTAACTGGTACATTTTAAATTTCTAGCTTTGAGCTGGGGTTTTCATCAGCACACTGACAACGCCATAACATTACAGCTTCAGGAAGGTAATTTAAACCAGCTTCACCGAGCTTTCCAATCAATTGGTTAACTTGGGTGTTTTTATTTAGTGTGATCACTAATGTGAATGAAACATTTGTTTTAAAAAGTAATGATTACCTAGTGATCTAAATTGATTGCTCACAAATCACCAAACTGTCCCTATCCTTTTTACTATCCCACAATGAATTATCACAGCTTCTGTAAATGAGAACAGTAAACTTAACCATAACTATTTAAGGGATTTTGACCTTTAAACTTCACAAAACTTAACCAAATTTATAGATATATTGGTGGTCTGTCATAAATGAACAGACCCTTAGACTTAATGTCACTCTTTCTTTAGTTTTAGTCACCTGTTGCCCAATGTTGGCTCAGACAGTATATAAATGTATTATTATAATTGTCAGAGTATTTGGTAAAATAATAATAATTTTGTACTAAGATATAACAGACAGAGTAACTGGGAAATAAAAAAGAAGATCTGTGAAGTGATGCAAACAATACTAGAGGTAAATATGTGAGTAGTCAAGTCAGGAGTACCTAGCTAAAACAAGGACAAAAAAGATGAACCGTTGAGCACAATACATTATCAAACATGGAACTCAGTGTTTAAAGCTTCCCCAAAGAATCAGCACAAAGTTTGAGTTCTCAACAGTCCACTCGGACATGCTGGATCACACAATTACATTATATACAGCAATCGCCTTCTGGCACCTTTACTAGAATCACCTTAAATAACTCTCATTCCTCTGACCTGAGACTGGCACATTGGAATGTATTATTGTTTGAGTATAGCTCATGTCTGTACTAATGATCAGAATACCAACATACATACTACACAGACACACCATAGTACTACAAATGTATGATAATGTAGTCAATTCTTGGTGACAATCTACAACACAAAATGTTCGGACAGCTCAAATCAAAGCAAAAACTGTCAGTCAGTGAGTGAGTAAGACTTTACAACACATCAACACAACAACTCATTCAGTGGTGCTGTGCCTCCTTTCACTAGTTCCAGTCATTTCTCACAACGTTCAGATGGGCAGTGTGGGCCAGTGCTAAATCCAGAACGGACCGCAGGAGATATAGGGTGTAAGAAACTCCATTTTAAGGCAATAATGTTTGTACCAAACATTAATCTGGCCAGTTCCAGGTCAGAGAAGAATTCAAATAAATATACAGACAGAAAACAACATTCTAATAGTAATAGTCTCAGACTCTGGTGCCTATCCAAGAGGCTGAGAACAATAACCTCAAAATACACCCATAGCAAGTGTAAGACCAGTCAGATCGGACATATAAACAATAATATTAGGTCATTAATAGGATGAATCATTAAGAAGATTAACAATGATCATTAAGAGGATAAAGGATCCTGGTACAGATATACCTCCGTGGAAATGAACAGGTTTGCTAACGACTTGACTCCAAATGGTCATTTATGTGTGTGTGTGTGTGTGTGTGTGTGGAGGGGGGGGGTTGTAACAATGACAAAATGACTGGGTCTCATCAAATAAATAAAAAAACTGTAGATATGAATAGAGGATAAGAGAAGATAAAATAAACACCAGAAAGATATCTGAACCACACACACACACACTATGATTACTTACATCGACTGAGAAAGCTTTCCACATTTTTGTTTCTTCTAATTGCTGGGTGATTAAGATCTGTTGTTAATGCCTCTATACTATCCTAGAATAAACAAAATAGAAAAATATGGGTTATTAATAGAAACACACACACAGACACGTAATTATTAAGTAATTGACTGAGTAAATTATTTGTTTAGCCCGTATATCACGTTTAACTTTTATTCATAGTTCATTACTGATAAAGCTGATGATGATTGATGTTTTACGGCCACTTTTGTGCATATGATATGCTAAATGGGCTGAGCGACGTCCAAAGGTAATGAAGCAAAGTCAAAGATGAAATACCTTTCAGATATGCCCATACCGGGGTTCGAACTCAGATGGTAGTGATATGTGATCCAATGCACTACCAGTTAGACCACATAATGCAGATTATCACCCTAATATTTCCTTTTAATCCAAAATGGCATTGCAGCACTTCCATTCTGTACATATATATGCCCATGTTATATAGAATTATTTTTGCATTATCCCTGTCAAACCTTCAGCACGCTTACCACATATTTCAGCCAGCTTTATGAAGGGATTATCTCACTTCGGCGCGCTGATAAATAGCTAAATCCAACCAGACAATTTTTACGGAAGTAGAGATTCTATTTTATCCCACAGTTATAAATTGAAACCTTTCGTAGCACATAGATTAACCCAGGTATAAGGCAAACCCTGATATATAGCCATTTAAACTGGACACTGGCGCACACACACACACACACACAACGTACCAACATTTTCACTTGAGATAACTGACACGTCAATAACATCCGGGGTTGGATTGGATAAAATGATTAAAAAGAGGTAAAAGATGGTGAACTAGAAAATGAAAAGCATTTACTACTCTCTCGGAAAAGGTATTGTGAATTATATTCTGTAAAGTTTTTGGCAATAATTTATGAATCAATGGACAGCAATGGTCAACATCCCACACAAAAAACTGTGATAAGACCTTGATATTTAGTGAAATATTTCAAGTTGCTACGGCAACAATGAGCAATAGCTGTACTCAAGTATAAGCTACTATTTAAATACTTTAGAACATAGTAACATTCTGAAAATGTCGAATGAGACCTACACCAGTATCTGTACGCACATACACGCATGATGACATGTCTGCTGATTGACTTCATCACTCTGTCAGTTATATCAAAATAACCTGAAAGCTGTCCCCAAATCTAGCTAGTCATCAACATGAATTCTCTCCCATCCCAGTATGTGAAAATGAATAGCAATATAAGAGGAGCAGTCACTGTTACTTACAGGATTGAACCAATGTGGAGAAGTTTCCAGTTAGGTTTTAAAAAGGTGGGGATTGTAATTTAACATAGACACTTGGCAAGCACCATTGGCATGAAAACATGAAAATCATTGGGGGGGGGGGAATTAATGGTGATGGGGAGGCCATTAATGTGCACAGCACCTACAATATTTCATGATGGGGTTTTATTCTATGCCCTGTGGTGCCAAGGGATTTTTTTGCAATATTACCAATACCAATAATATTACGTATCCAATAATCCATGCTCCATTGACCAATTTAACCTACCATGTGTACATAAGTGGCTGTAAAAACATCAATCATCATCATCCATGCTCCAAGATGATAATAGTCAACCCTAATCATAGTTACCCTCAAATACAAACTAAAGCCTGTTCTCTATCTGTGTGTGTGTATATATATATATATATATATATATATATATTGGGTGACTTAGACAATTATTTATTTAGTACTGACAAAAGTTACACCCCCCCCCCCCCTGTTTCCTAGTGAAACATGCCACAAACATAGCGAAAATTTGGATTTTAACCATGACCTGGAGGATTATAGTGTAGCGCTCTAACCACTACACTATCACGGTATCTATATAAATGTGGGCTAAATGTAGGCCGCTGACACACATACACAGAGATGGGGGGGGGGGATTGAGAGGAACACGAACTGTCAGACAGACAGACACAGAGAGGCATGTACGTACAATCAGACAGACAGACACAGAGAGCCGTGCACGTAGTCAGACTGACACACACGCACACATACACACGTGCACAAACACAGATAGACGAACACACACACACACACAGGCGTACACGCATAGTCAAACAGACAGACAGACAGACACACACAAGGGTAAACACAAATAGAGGAACAGACAAACAGGCAGACACAGTAGTGCACGCACACCCCCTCCCCATAACGATTGATTGATTGATTGATTGAATGTGGAGTCTGCATTGCTTATATGTAGAAAAACTTAATATATCATAATAACTGCTCTTTAATGATATCCTCAGATAAAGCATCTACTTTCTCAAGTAACAAATAGCTCCAGTCATGTATTTACTAATAAAAACAATTGTGAGAATATTAATTTGCTAGATAAACATAATACTTTCTCCAGTCATACACTGGAAGCACTAGCAATAGGGCATTTAATTCAAGCCATAATTTCACCACCAAACAAACTGCACGGAAGATCTGGCCAATGTTAAATATATAAATATAACAACAAAAGATTGCAAACAGTGTTTTGACCGGTTTTCTTACTCACACAATATACAACAACACAGCAACTTCACAGAAACATGACTCTACTTTGGATCAGCAAGATAATGGCTGATAGTGTGTGATAGTGGGATTGGTGAAACAATTGAGAAACATCGTTGCTAATTGGCCAACTTATACATCACTCTTTTTCCATGTTTATTCACCAAACGTGGATGATTTGTGGCGGAAACTAGCGAAGTGTTGTAGCTAATAAACTGTATCATGCCATAATAATAATAATTTCATGTATTTTCTCATGTAATGAAGATCACATCTAAGATACAGTATAGCCAATGTTATGACAAGCACAAGACAGAGAGAGAGAGAGAGTCAATGATACACAACAGCAATCTTTCGACTGGCCCATACCATCATTCACACAATTAATACATTCACACAACATAAACTTGATCTCTATCAGCAGATATATAGCCACACAACCGAAAACCTCCATCTGATAATAATATTACATGGAACATTATGGTTCAGTGTAAAATAATGCATTAGAGAGCTTGAGGTTCTCAGGGTGGATTCAGAATCCTACAATTGATGTTGGGTTCCTTGGTTAGACAAAATAGGTGGATTATATAAACAGTGTTTATTTTTTATTGATTCTTTATAATATATATATATATATATATATATATATATAATTACATTTGCATGAATCCATGCTTTACATTTTCACCAAACCACTGAATTATATGTTTTTCTCCTTGTGAGAGGGTGCTTCATTAAATATACATTATTAAATTCATGTTTATTTAAATTCAGACTGACAAGATATTATTTAAATATAATTTCCATTTTTTATGTTTATATCCAAATTAAAAATTAGAGAAAACATCAAGACTGATTTTTTCAAATGTTAAAAAAAAAGATCTTTCATTTGTTTATCTTTAGTACAGGGTCACATATAGTAACCGTGCACCATAGAATAGAGATATCAGATAAATAACCTCCCCCCCCCCCAACAATACCAACGCGCCAGCGCACACACCATGGTGATAAACATATAAACAAAGCCACTGAAAGTAGACACAGGTTGACTCACCAATAATCCATCAACATGCATGTGAGTCAGCGGATCAGTCAACCTCTGTTCTAGGACCTGGAGGCGGTTTAACAGTCCCAGATCCTCCATCATTGAATCTACAGAGGATCCACTGCTAACATAAGCATGTGTCTGGATGGCTGAATATCACCAATCCAGTGAAAGCTTCAGTACTGTATAGCAATCCACAGATGTAAATCCTGCAATAATAAAACAAAGTGTTCATTACACACACCACACAACCGACATCTCATTAACTACAATACAGTCAAAGCCACCATGGCAGATAAATTCAAATCAGGCACAGATCAATGATCTGTAACATTTTATCTTGCTACTGTCCCACTGTATCAATCATACAACACATCCTCATTACATATCATGGCCACGCAACCTTCTTTCCCCCCGTCAGGTCAGATCATTGAACAAATCCCCTGAAACCTGCTGCTAGCCATATTTTTTCAAAAAGAATATCAAGGCTGTTTTCACCATCAGTGTTTGAAAGGGTCATAAATATTGTTAAAATATGCCACAACAACCAGTTGCCATATACGGACAGAAATCTGAACTGATGTTAACCCTCTTCAGGTGCATTACCTTACTAACTGATTAGTAACTAATTTTTAGTAACCACTTTGTATTTCCAAAGGAATAAACACAAATTTCATACAATAATTACTAAGCTCTTAACAGTGATCACCTTCTTTTTATCAGGATGTAAAGAAAATGGGGGGGGGGGTAAATTCTTGATTTGTATGTACATATGGTATCTGGACATTGTAATCAGAACTCGCTGTACCACTGAAATTAAATAATAAATTTAGGTTAAAACCAAACGCCAGAAAATTGATGACTTTTATATTTAACAGTATATCATAGCAGTAAAAAGATAGTTTGTATTGATTGTTCACAGGTTTAAGCTATTTACTACTATGACGATTGTGCCCTTTTAAATAAATAGTTTGTTCATTTGGGACAATCTCAAAAACCATCGGAATGATTTATACAGAGAACTAAATAACTGTGTCAGAACACAATCAATCTGGTTAATGGCATCATTATGGTATATTCAGAGATAAATCAACTATGGCCACATGTGCATGTTTAGTCCCCAACAAGCAAGGTCAGTCAATATATATATATATATATATATCAATAGAGAGTTGTACACTCTATGTTGTGACACAGCTACAACTACTACAGAATTTACCTGTATAAACGTCAAAACAAGAGAATAGCAAAATTCTTTATAATGGTGACCTGAGGTCAGCACCAATGAAGTTATTGTTGTTGAGCTGTTAAGTCTCAGCATTGGTCACATCTGGGACATGTGACTGAGGAGGGAGTGGTCAGGGAATCTTTACAGCATTAACTCTAGAGTCTAACTAGAGTAACAACTATACCATTTCAATGCCCACGCTCATGAATTAAACTAATAAAAGTCTGCTATCAGACTCTAAATACAGAAGCACTCAATTCTAAATATAGACATCAACTTGTACACGATTACCAAACAAATATTATGGAAAGTTATCACAGGCTCCTGGACTGGTCTGATTCCTATCAAGACAGAATGTACAATATCTCAACGTTTTGGTGTAAACAATGTTTATAGTTATATACTAATCTGATATTAACACAAATCAGACCACTCTAATATATATATATATATATATATCAAGTCAAAAACATTCAAAATGTTTAGATAGTGAACCTGTAGTCTTTAGATATCTTCTATCAATGACATAGTAACAAACCTACTAATCTGAGGACCTGGCTAGTTTTGGAGACTATGGCAGTGATCAAGGTCAGACTCCATTTATATCAGGTTTCAACCTTAAGTCTATTAAAGTTATTTACAATAAATCACTCTTGCTGACTAATACCTACTCTGGTGATAATTACATGTAAAAAAGAGGTCAAACTACAAAATAGCCAACTTATTCTCTTGTACTATCATCTTCAAGTTTAACATGCGTCGTAATTAGCAACCTAATAACCGTTAAAGAAAAGTTCAGATCAGTATCATAAAAGGTGATAAAGAAGACGTACATTTATATAAAAAAAGATTCCAAAATAATCATTAACAACAATGGTTCTTTTACATAGAGATTGACAATCTGTGCCAAACTGACTGGCCAATAAGGGAATAGCTAGCTTTTGAAATGCTCTTTCATAAATACGAACAACAATAGTAGATATTTAGTGTATTACCCTAATAAAATCCTCAACTCATTGTTATACTGACATAACATTGGAATTGTTTATTTGTAGATTATTTGTTTATCATTTAAAACAAAATTAAGAACAATGTACATTATGAGATAAGAATAACAGGCCAAGTTTTATCATTCCGTGGCTTGTAGATAAACATAAACAACACATTTAGGCATAGAGTATAATTAACCTTTTATTTAATAATTAAAATGTATATTTAATCAAAAAAGCTTTTACTAGCATCAGCCGTTCAAAGACACTGTACAGCGATACCCCAAATAATATGTCGGTAAAAACACAATAAGGGGTTTGAATGATAATTATTTATCTGTGAAAGCAAGCTTAAACAGTTGTGTTTTCAGAACAGATTGAAACTTTTCAAGAGACGAAGCATTTCTAATATCCACTGACAACCTATCCCACAAAGTGGGGGGATGGAAGACTAAATGGACAATCACAATATGACTTGAACTGAGATATGTCTACCTGTAATAGCATTTGACTAGATGAGCTTAGTTTTGGGGGATGACTTTCTAATAGACATCAGTTCAAACAAGTATTCAGGTGTCGTGTCACGGATAGATTTATATTAAAGTTGTTAGTAACAACTTGAAATGGATATGCTCTTACAATACTTCAGAATACAATGATTATGATTGCAGTTACATTAAGACTTAATGTAAATGATTCCGATTCCATTTCAAGTAATCATAAATACAATGTTTATCAATTATCACACAAACATGAATGTGATACTTTATCTTTTTTCACTCGGCTTTATATATACTACCAATATAACCACTAAATAAAAACACTGAACATTTACAGAAGTAGATGTTATTGATCTGGTGATGTATAAAGACATGAAATTGAAAATGATTATAAATGCATGATATTGATTTGAATAAGATGGCAAACGTCACAAAGTTTAATAACCAACATGAGAATTGTTTTTTGTGCACGTCAGTTGTTCAATGACATGATCTCTTTAAGACAGCAACAACAGAAAAGTAATATATTTGTCACGAATGCACAAGTATTTATCGAGATAACTGAGATTAATGCAAACAGAGAATTATCAATATCAACTCAACATTACCTCATCATTATCCCTCATGTCACTTGGTTAACTATGTCAATTAGTAGTTAAACACTTGGCAGTGAATTTATGGTGCATTGCTTATAATCATTGACTGCAATTGCATCATATGACCAGATGACTGAACTGGTTTACTAATTTACACACTGCACAGAAGAAGCAATGCATTCTAGCACACAAGGTGAACCCTGGTAATTAAACCAGGAACTGTCTAGCTGTAATTACTACCATACGAAACAGTGGCTGACTGGCTCCCTTTACAATAAGATCACAGCTGGACAGACTTATAGATAAACACCCCATATTCACTAGCACACTAATATTCCACTTAAATCAATTATCCCAGATTCTTATGATGCATCATGTATGGCATGACTATAGTCAGTTCCGTGTATTATATAGGATAATTATAATATATACAAGAAATACAGTTTATAAACTCACTCAGTTTGGGTTGGGGTTGAAACCATATAATATTGCTTTCTCAAGACTGTGATGACATAGATATCTCTGGCATGATATAACATGGTAAATAATCAAAATCCTTGTGTAATCGTGAAAGTAATCACTAATTACTATTATATTTACAATGGAATTGATTACAATTTCATTCCATCTGGAAATGGCAATTACAATTGTTTGAGATTGTGTAACCAATTATGATTACACATGCCTGCTAACAAGTATCTAATGTAATTTTTGAAGAATTGGGGGGATACGATCATATTTTTGAGTATCTGTCACTATGCAAGCTGCACTCTTCTGAATTCACTGAAGGCGATTGATGTTATAATTAAATAGATGCCATATAACAAGTGTTTCTTGTTTAAAGAATATGTTTTAACAGTGGATCTTTTACTAATCATAATATGGTAGTAGACAGCTCAGCATACTGATGTGACATTATTCATACATATTAATACATTTGTCAAAAATATCCCTAAATATTTTAAGTGACTCATTAGGAGTAATGGATAATGCACCCACCTGTATTGGTGGTGTTACTTTTAGGGGATTTAACTCAGTCTGGTGAGGTCAAATATATACACTCTAGCCCTGCCATCCACCAAACTGATAAGGACCCGATTTCCTGGCATGATAATGGCCCCATTTACACCCCCCCCCCATTATTCAGCCACCACCAATGCTTACCCAATACAAAGACCATACAATGACATATAAATACTCCTCCCTCACTCTAATGCCACCCCACCACAATACCAACTTTCAATCAGGTCCCAAAATTGGTATAAAAGTGAGGTTAGACTGTATTTGTTTTATTATCATTTAGTTTAAAAATTGAGTCAGCCATAGCTGAATATCAGCAATCCAATGTTCTAAATTCTTCAATATACAGCTGCATGTCATCAGCATACAAGTACAAGATGTATAAATTATGCCATATCCTTGTGCAATAATTCCAAGAAGACGTGTATACATTATGAAAACAGAAACCAAGAACTGAACCCTGTCAGAGCATTATTTCAGATAGGATCGAAACCATTTAAGTACTTTACCTAACAGACTGAAAATGTCTTTTAACCTAGAGAAAAGTGCATTATGGTCAACTGTATCAAATGCAGCAGACAGGTCCAGAAGAACAAGTAATACTGACCCACCATGATCAATTGACATCATAATATCATTTTTCACCCTAACCAAAGCTGTTTCAGTGCTGTGACCACTTTTATAAGCAGACAAGTAATTCATGAACATTATTATTAAATAAATATTTGTTTAGACAGAAAGTAACTGCTCTTTCTATAATTTGAGATAAAAATGTAAGATTTGAAACAGGCCTGTAATTATTTAGAATATTAGTCCAAACTGTTTTTTTTATTATTAATGGCTTTACAAAGGCAGCTTTCTTGGATCTTGGAAAAACATCCAGAGATATTGATTTATTCACTATCTTTGTAATTGGGGTTATCAGAACATCCAGACACTCTTTCACAAGCATAGGGTCAACTGCACAGAAAGCATTAAATGACGTTTTCAGCAATTGTCTGATATCAGTCTCTGTAAGAGGTTCAAATCTATCCATCACAGACATGCAGAACCCTTCTAAAAATAGCATACCATGTGATAAGGTGCTAGAAAGGAACCCATTATTTGGCAGAGGCAAGAGTATTCTAAGTTAAATTTTACTGACATTGAATATTATATAATGAACATACAGACTGTCCTGATCCACAAACATACTTTTAACTGTGCACTAGCAAATGAGACAAAATATGAGGATATCTCAGCTTAAAAACATTTGAAATACAAAGCTATTTTGTATTATCAGATTGACACTGATTCCATGGTCAAATATTGTTTAAATACATTTCAGATGCTAGGAAATTCTAGAAATGAAGGATCATTTGTTGGATTAACATCTTTGATAACACAAAACATACCTTACTGTGTTTGATAACTACACACTCGGAAACTTCAGGAGACTAATTAAAATAATTTGTTCTCAACCTCAGAGTGAAAGGTAACAATTTCAAAGTTGAAACTTGGAAGAGGAAATGGACTTGTTTACTGATTGTTAAATCAATTAGTCATCTTCACTCAACGAGTGTCATTATGGTAGATTAATTAAACAGAATTGGTCTTATATCAACCTTTAACTTCAAGTGAACAATTAAACAAGTCCTATCATTGCCACATAGGATATTTCATACAGCGGGATTACAATATTCAAGTATCCAGTATCATTCGTGATAAATTTGACCTGCTTACATGATTAAATGATGGTAAGGAACTTAACTTATCAGAGCTGTTCAATATATGGTTATTCAATGTAATTTAATTCTTGTGAAAGCTCGATATTCATATGGTGTATCATGGTATGACAAGGCCCCTTTTGAAACTAAGTTGATAATTTGTATAATCTTTTGATACTAGACCAATATTTTTATGTTTCCTATATTCACGAAAACTTCAACAAAGGAATGCATCACGTATTTCTAAAAATAAACTAATTTGCTAAATAATGAAAGAACAGCTAGGTATTAAAATTTAATGAAATATTATGTGGAGTGAATGATATACTAGAAAATGATGATACAGTTTAAATCACAATTCCTCTTCAAAATCATATCTATAATCTGATGGATTTTCTAAATGTTTGCTAAAATATTTGTTTAGTTTATTAATTTCTACTATAATGTACATGAATGGCCACTGGTCCATTCTAGAAGGGCACTTATTTGGTTATAATTATTGGCATTTTTACAATATTATATTACTTACTGTTTTGTGACACAGCCATAATGCAATATGTTTTGACATCTTATCTAAGCTTTAATGTTGCTACTTTCTGAAGTTGTCTTTAAATATGCAAATTCAAACTGCAGCATGACTTTAGTCAGCACTCGTCAAATACACATCTTGAAGCATATCTACCAAACTGGCTGATTCAACATCATGTAGCTAAGTCAAATGTGCATTAGGAAAGACGTACCACATATTGATGATATAAAACTATAATAATAAACAGGAAACTTGTTATAATTAAACAATTATAGTGTATGTGTATTTGTACATTTTTACTCAAAATGTGAAGTTACCCACATCAAATTAAAATATAGTTATGTCTATCAAATATACCCCATACACACCACAATACACTAACAGCTGGACTAATGATTATTACATTAAGTACAAAAAGTAATAACGTGTAATTTAGTGACAAAACTATGTGAACACTAACATTCTAGGATACAGAAGTCTAGGACCTGCTGCTTGAATAATGATGAACAATGATAGCAATTAACACATACTGATAATTGTTTAATTACCTAGTTTGTCACATTCTTCATTTACAAACTGCTTTTCACACTGAACATTTATTATTTTTGTTGTGATATATATATATATATATATGCCTATGAATCTTCTCAGTTAATGAACCATTACATCGTTCAATACTAATTTCAACATAAACATCATGGTTGACAATTAACTGATTAAATGTTCACTTAATCCAGCTATCTATTAATTAATAGCCACAAAAACAGATGAAACTAGTACACCAAAGATTATCTATGTCTTTGCAGTTTATTACAAGAAGTTCTTTGTGTGCTCTTTATTTAAACAATACCAGTATCATATGAGTATGTTGTGTGTATATCTCACTATAGACAGGTGAAGTCATAGATGATGATGATCTAGTACCGTTCATCCAGATTCATAAATAAAAAATATAGCTTGTGTTCATTTGCAATAGTTGATATTATATTAATTAAGAATAGTCCTACTACATACATACCGAACAATAAGTTAAAATTAAAAAGCTGAAAATCAATATTTAATATAATATATGAATTTCTGGCGAAGGGTGTTGACAGTTTTGGTACCAGCCAGCAGTAGATCTAGATCACTCATTTCTAACATTTCTGTCAAACATTCCCCCATCAGGATAATCTAACAGCTAAACCTCTATCTGTGATTACTTAACACCAAACAGAAATAATTAACGCCTACGTAAATACGTCGTACAAATCTATTTACAACCACTCCGACAAACTACAGAAATAGACACTGATGTCTGATAGATCTATTCATTCTAGAGAATACACATAAACAGTAAAACACTCAGAGTTACCTTCGACTAATATTAACCTTCGGTGATTGCTCATAAAACACTGACGCAGCTATAACACTGGTATAAATAGGCATGTCTGTGGTACATTTTAGTTTGTTGTCTATAAGAGTAAACTTTCCAAGAAACTTATTTTACACCACAAGCCACTTCAAATCTGAGACGAACTCAACCAAGATGGCCACTTTTTCATAAGCACTTCCTGTCAATAGATGACAGCACTATACAGTTGAGCGATAATAGGTTTGCTTTCGAGACCAGCTTCCACGGCGAAGAACTTGTTATAGAACGATTACTTCATTATCAAAATAAAAGCATCACTTATGAATTAAATACACATTTATGCATATTTATATACACTATTCGTAGACATGGTGGTCCTGTTAAGGTTGTTTCTTTTGTTGATGTTCTGGAAGATCGTTTGGTTATCTGACTATGATAGACGTCATCATGATGATGATGATAATCTATCTACCTCACAGTCTGATGAATCTACTACTGGACGTAAAGGATATGTGTTTAGAGATACTCGGCCAAGTGAACAGGGATTTAAAATAACATGGGATACAAATGGCTACATTTTCCACTGCCTGGCCATGGGTAAGCTCTTCACACACACACTGACACAGTGACAGTCAGTGACAGACACACACACATATCTGTGTTTTAGCAGAATGAAATGGGAACTGGACACCTCCGACCTCGCCCCCTTGGACCTCTCGCCCGCGGTAAAATGAGACACCTTGCCCCCGAAACACTTTGCCCTCATGGACATTTCACCCTCATATATTTATTTATTTATTAACCTCCATGATAGGAGAAGGAACAAGCATGCAAAGAACAGTAATTATTATATCTAATGCCTTAAAAGGCTTAATGGGGCGGGGTTAGTCTAGTGTTCAATTGGATATTTATTAAATACATTTCTGGTTCCGTTTCACCTGATTGAACTAATGTATTGTTCATTTCTATTCGGCATTATTAGTGAACAAAACAGCTTATTTTGTTAAACTATGAACATTTATAAGTTTTCATAAAATAAGTGAAAGTTTAATTATCCTTTTTTGCAGAAAGATAAATATTTTATGATCTATCTTTATAGTATGGTGTACCTACTCCACAATAGAATTAACATAATAATGTTTCCTCGTTTTTCTTTCAGTGGATGATTGCAATTTGATCAAAGTCGCATGGCTGGCATATGTCATTTTCGAGTACCTACTCATTAATTGCTATTAGCTTGCATGACTAAAAATTGGTAATAAACAGTCTGTATTAATGTTTCTTTCATGTTAGAAATTCTAATCATTTTTATTTAATTAATGAGTTATTCATAAAGTATAAAAGGCCAGATTATTTCTGATAAATCATTCATAACTTAGTTGTCAGTATATACATACATGCAAAAGAAGATATATTGATGTACATTTGCAAGATGGCTTCCAATTATCCATGTATTGTGGAAACCGTTTAGCGGTTAGCTGTGATGTGTGCAAGAAGTGGTGTCACATTTAAGTTGCAATACTACTATTTCCCTCGAAGATTACATGCAACTCAAAACCGACCATTCGGATTTTGATTGGTTATGTGACTAGTGTAAATGCAAAGAAGAAGATATAGCTGCAGATATGACAATCGAGATAATGTCAGAGACTGTGCAGAGGGTTCGCTGTGTCATACACATCAGACTCGTCTGTTTAGAAATGTATTCGTGGACTGATGTGTCTCCCATTTCTTCCACACAAACATATCACATTACTCTTTACAAACATTATATATATTTCTAGACATTATGTTTCATCCATTCCTAATTGTTTTATGTTTCATCCATTCCTAATTGTTTTATGTTTTATCCATTGCTAATTTGTATTATATTTTGTATATATGTATTATATTGACCCATTGTAAATATTAGTGTCTTGTGTGCAAATAAATATCAATGTCATATGTCATGTTAATTGCAATAAATCACAAAACAGCCACACACTAAACAAAGAACTGCTGAAACCACCAAAAGAAACAATGCATTTATATATACACGTAATATCAATATTTGTGTCAATAGTTAATATTATTGTTAGAAACATTATAAACACACATGCTGATAACATTTAGCATCAGTCATTTAATATAAAAGAAATAATTTATTATCGAGGGCGAAATGTCAATTTTTTTGAGGGCACCATGTCCATCTGGGTGAACTTGTAAAGGAGGCAAGGTGTCCAGTAACTGGGTGAAATAAGGCATTGGTACAGATAATATAGAATCATGAATTAACATTCTGCAGAGAAAGAATTTTTAATGCGAGACAACATCTCACCAGTCCCTATGTGATATGTGAGTGTGTATGTTTATGTGTATCGGTGTCCTAAAACAGAGAGCGGGATTAGTTGTATTGAAAGGCATAAAACTATTAGATTAACATTAACTAAATAGCTAATAAAAAGGCATTATTTTCACTGAATTGTTTATGTGTTAGTGACAAAAATAAATGAATTTATAAAACTAAGTGTATGTCTATTTTTTCATTAGGTCGTATTGGGAACCAAATGGAGCATTTCCTTGGGAGTCTTGCTTTTGCTAAAAAAGTCAACAGGACACTTGTCTTGCCACCACTGAGGACATATGTAAGAACCACACTGTACAATATTAATTAATTATTATCAAATATGATATATAGGTATATGCCATTGTGAAACACATTGTATGAAGTTACACAAGATCATCACTCCAAAAACACTGAATAACCTTCTGTTTCTTCATTTGAACTATTTTTTTATTCCGTCATGTTTTATATTGTCTTTTGTTTAGAGAAATGTGCGCTTCACAGAAATGTTCCTGTTTGAACCACTCCTTGAATATCATCGTGTTATCTTGGCTGAAGACTTTATGGATCATTTAGCACCTACCTACTGGCCACCTGAAAAACGTATTGGTTACTGTATCAAAATTCCTAACACTGATTATAAGTGTACTTTAAAGGAAGGTAATGTAATTCTTCCAGTTATTTGAAGGGGTGTGGGTATGTGTGTGTTTTATATATATATATATATATATATATATATCTGTGTATGTGTCAGGGCCATAATTTATTTTAGTCACTTGCCCCATGGCAAGTAGATTGGAAATACACTTGCCCACCAAATGTTTTCACTTGCTCAACAAATTTTCATTTATTTTTAATCTACTATATTTCACCTGCCTACATATAAACATGGATTTGGAATAAAAATTGACAAATAGAAAAGTGTTTTATAAAAAATGTTTTTCCAACTTTTCTGGCCCTGATGTGTGTGTGCAGATATATATCTATAATCAATTACGTGCAGTAACCTTTTTTGACTGTGAAGTTGATTTTACCAAATTACAGATGCTTAATATTTATTCTGCTTCAGGTTACCCATTACAGCCATTTTGGGATGACCTTGGTGTAGATTTTGCATGTTATGACTGGCTGGAATACAGTTATCAACAACCCAAAAAATTTAAGAAAAAGTAAGCTGAACATAATATAAAAAATATGCATATTACTCTAGTATGCGCAATCAATAATATGGCATCAATATGACAGATTTGCATCTTAAATTACTGAAACATAAAAGGTAATTTAGGTAATCAGAATTGAACTAAACAATTAGTTTTAAATTCCCTATTAAGATAGCAGTAGGGTTTGGGGGGTTTTAAGTAAAAAACAAATTACATTATATTTTTTAAATCGGTACTAACTAAAAAATTTAACCAAAATTGTAAATAAGTTAAAAACATGAATGCAAATTGTATTACCAGTGTATATCATTAAGTAAGCACATTCACATTCCTCCAGATTTAACCATTGGCACAAAACACTAATCCAGTAGTTTTATGTTAACCATAGATATCCATATCAGTACTCAATCATCTTCATTTTTGTTGCATTATGAGCTGCACCTGACCACTTATGGATGAATCCTGAATGGAGATAAAAAATAACTAAATTAAAAGTATCAGTTATTCTAGCCTCGGGAAACACACCAACCTGGAGCTGCCTAATAGATGAACAGTTTCTTTTGAGGAGCACCCCTAGTCTCTCAACAAAGTGCATCATGTTATTTTGGGGCTTCAGATAAATTATTGTTTACTATTAGTAAATTACTAATTAATTGGGTTAAATTACTATTTTAAGAATTTTTAATGAGCAAGCACATTCACGTCTACCAAAAACTATAATTAAGTGCAGCAAATAGCTTCTTGTCTTTATTGTAATTTATTTCTTATATTAGTTATGACTGATATCAGCAAATATCTAAATTGTAAACTTGACATGATCTCCCATATGAACTATTGACAGATATCCTGCAGAAAAGTACCCAGTTATAGCCATGAGGGGTGCACCAGCTCCATATCCGATGAATCCTGAAAACTGGCCGCTGCAAAAATATCTGAAGTTTTCCAAACGTATTTCAGATGAATCTGAAGGATACATTGATCACAATTTCAAAGATCAATCATTTGTTGGAATACATCTCAGGAACGGTATTGATTGGGTATAGAAATTTAATATCATCTTTATTTTCTTGCTTGTTAACTTACTTGGTTATATAAGTTTGATTTCTGTAAGTAACATTTCTTTGAACATAGAATCATAATTAATAAGTTACGTATTGTAAATAATTTGTTTCTTTCTAGGAAAATGCTTGTAAGGTGCCTTTTGGTTCAAATAAATACATGGCTTCTCTGCAATGTCTTCATGGTACAAGTGATCCTGTCACTAAGGAAATGTGTTTTCCATCTAAAGAAGAAGTGTTGAGGTTAGGCTTTCATCATCAATAATATTTTGTGAAATAAAAATTAAATTAAAATCTACCAAGGCCCAATTATCACGTTATTTAGAACCAAGGTAGAATAAGTACTGTGGTTAGAAGGGTATCAACATTTCTTAAGTGTTTCAATAAGTGCATGATCTACTCATGTAAAATATGTTTATCTGAAAGTTTTGACAGTGGTCAATGAAACTTGGATGGAATAGTACATGATTTCTAATTTTAAATAGTTTTAATTACTATTTTTATAAATCTATAGGTTCAATGATTCAATTGCTACTGATTTAAAAAGTGTAGCTATCAATAATATTGAAGTTAATGCTACAAAATAACAAAATAAAAGCTAAGTAAGCTAGCACCATGTTTAAATATTCTAAGCCATTACTACTCATTGTATGATCTAGTTATAGTAGTCATCTTTATGCTAGATGTATAAAGTTGTATTCTATCTGAACAATTGCAGGCTGACAAAGAAAGTGCTCAAGTCAACAGGAGCAAAGGTATTGTTTATAGCTACTGATAGACATCCAATGATTGAAGAATTTACAGAACATCTGAAGGATTTGGAGGTAACTTTGACATCTACCAGTAATTATACTGTAATCAAATACCCAATTCCAAATTTGCTGTGAAAAACACTTTAATAAATAATTAGCATTACAGTATTTCTGGTGTTTATTAAATATTTTAAATAACTACAATTATCATGGTTTAAATGAACAATTCACTCTCAGATAGTATGACTTAAATGTGTAATGCTTATAAAAGTAAGCTAAAATCAAACAATAATATTCATGAACTATCCCTGATATCATAAGATTGTAAGATGCATAGGAGAATAGTCCTAGGTTCTGATGTCAAGGAGCACAAGGATCATGTAGTAATCTCAATCCAGATCGAGTATGGTCAGATATTCTCTTGGTTTGACAATCTCATGACCCTACCTGCATCCCAGGCTCAACTTACCAACTACTGCTAACTGACACAGTTATCAGTTTGTTTACATAAATCTAACACCTCTAGATGCTTCATGTGACAAGAATGCAGAACAATCCTCATGAAAAATTTGATTATATAATCTCTTTGGTCTTTTCAGTAATATATGAGGCTGTTTGGAACAACTATACTATATTATTTCTAACAATTTTTTGTTCCAATATTATATGCTTAGTTGATGTTTTGCATTGTTATGGCTTCATTCAACCAACCAGCTTGTGTACAGTGATGCAAACTGCATCTGGCTTCAAAATAGTGTGGACGACCTACAGTTGATTCACCAGCACCTCGTGCTGGATTTGTAATATTTGTTTTATCATATTCATATTTTGACCCGATTTATAATTTTTGCTAACGTATATTTGTATTTGTCCTGAAAATTTGAAAGTGAACTGTTCCTTTAAAGAGCAGTTTTAAAGAAATCGATAAATCGATAACAAACCCAAATGTATGCCATTTGTTTTAGGTACATATTTACCATATGGATCCCCATCTACCTCAGGTAGACCAAGCGGTACTGCTACGAGCCGATCATTTTATTGGAAACTGCGTCTCTTCATTCACTTCATTTGTGACCAGAGCACGACTTACAGAAGATAAACCAACTTCGTTTTGGGGTTACACTAAATAGATAAGAAAATAGACCAAACATCCTATCTATAATTACACACGTGTGTTGTTAGGAAACTGTTACACATTATGGAGAATACTCAGGATTTCACTTGCAAGATAATTATTGCAAGTTTTGTGAGCATCTTATTCAGATGAATATCATTTATCTTTGTTATGTATTGATGTTCAGAATGCAGCTTGTTACCTATTTGAGGATTTTGTTGTTATTTTTGTCTAAAACATTTCATCACCTCACAGCTTCATTCATTAACTTGGAATAAGAATAACATGATAATGGAAGTTTTAATAGACAGAGTTTTACCTGAATGTTTATTTCATTGACAAGCCAAGTTTGCTTTATGTCTGATAAAACACTTGTTTGTGATCAATCCTTAGTTTTAATAAGTGACTGTATTGCAGTGATAGCTTCTGGGTCCAAACTTTCTCTCATAGGAGACGTCAGTAATGATGACTAATTTCTTGGCTTATCATAATATGAACACATTGTTATACATTTTGTCTAAATTCGTAGTTGATGTATCAAAAAAGAAGACCAATTAACTGAACTATTTGGAACATTCCTCGTTGCTTTATTATGTAGTAAATTGTTACTAATATTTATGCTGTTAAGACGATGTATGTGTTCCTGTTTAGCACTTATTGAGAGCATTTATCAACAGTTTGTCGAATCTCTACTATTTCATTCATTATTGAGCTTGGAGTCATAAATTTTCATGAAACCTTTAATGTGTTAATTATTTTCTGTTGACCATCTTTTCCATCTTCTTTCAGAACATTTGCTCTCACATGCTAATTGAGATATATGAACAAATTCAGTATTTGCACTTTTTCAAAATAATTAAAACAAACATTAATACATGCAGAGATAAGAGGCTTGTGGAGATGAGCAGTTTTTTTAATAATTTACAAAGAAACCTCATCAATTCAGACTTCTGTGATACATTTAATCATTGATCACAAAAAAAGGTTTTTCACCCTGTTTTAAATGTTTCTATTATATAATCAATCCAGATTCTGACTACAATATACGCTGATCATAACACACTGTATATTTATCATGTGATACCACTGCGCAATCAGATATCACTGTCTTATTAAAAAATTGTCAGTGTGTTGACAAAATGTTACAAAGCATGGCTTCATGGGTTAGAGTGTGGGATTCCATACTCATACTATGCAGGAGGTCGGATGTTCGAAACTCGGCCGTGGCAACTGGCTGGGTTTTCTTCACTGAATATGCCATCTATTGTAAATTCTAAATTTGTTTAGAAATAGTCCTCATGATGAAGCAGTAAACCATATGCATCTGATCCATTTGAGGTAGCCAGCCATGTAAAATAACTGCCATTTCAAGTATTACTGGACTGCAAGAACATGTCAGTCAAAGTAAATTGTCTTTGATCAATTACAATAATTTTGATGTCTAATGTGAACTCATAAATGAGCAGATCTTAGAAGAATGTGATCAAACTAATTGTAATCAATTATCCTCATGTGCCATTGTTTGAAATATGCTGTTGCCATTCATGTGATCAAAACAAGTGATAAAAGGAAATTGCAACCATGAATATCATTATTGCTGGCAAATATCACTAAGTCAGCATTATTTTCATAAATAAATTAATAAGTTCAATATCTCAAGTAGTCCAGCAAGAAGACTTTTTCATATATAGATGTACCTGCTACAGAAGTGTTTGTTCAAAGTAATGTACTGTGATTTCTTTTTCGTTATCAAGAGTGTTTGTAATTTTATGATATAAAGATTTGTACCAGTATGACTATGAGCTATTTGTCTGACAATTCCAGTAATCCAACAGTATGTCACATAAAGAACAGCATCATAATATCACATCATCTCTCTCTCTTTCTCTGTGTGTGTGTGTGTGTGTGCTGCCTAAATTAACATTGTACAAAATTATTACTTTCACCAAAACCAACAGTTAACATTATAAAAAATGATTTATAGATATGCATGAGACGATATCAATAGTATCAGCGAAGAAATGTATTAAACCACATATTAACATGTCATGAAATATGAAGTGATATGATATTTAAAATGAACATCTCTATAAAACCATCTTGATAAAGAACTTCTTCAGTATTATTTGATGGCGGAGAGAAATTCCACTAATCTGGATATTCCAACCAATCCACTTTTATGATGCAAAAACCTCAAATTAATTTCTTTTCTTTATATATGCAGCTGTTGTCTGTCAGGACGATACTTGTACTTGGCCGATACGATCCAACTTCCATAGCATAATGTAAATCAATATTTCAATCATTTTCAATTCGCTAACAAACTCTCAAAGATATAATTATCATTACTGATTCAACAATCAACAATTTATAACTAATGTCAAGGGTACATAATGAGCTAGTCTTCATTGCTGAAAAATGGGTTTTCGTTGGTGCTTTTAAGTTCTTTACATCACATACTCAATGCAAAAACCAACCCCCCCCGTCCCCTATTTACAAAAGCTAAAGCACTCACTGGCACTGGACATCTATCAGTCAGTGCTGAAAACTGGTTATCATTCATTTATTTTTGATAATTAATAATATTTGATCGTTGCATTTTGTATGCTACTGTTCCTATTTTAACCATGGGTATTACTTCTAAAAGTAAAAGCTAGAAACATTTTCTCAACACACAGGATCTATCCAGGCTTGGTGTACCAAGTCACAACTGTTCAATCAAGCCTTGTCATTCCAAGTTGAAGACTGTGCATACATTAAGCTATATGAGTGGTGGGACATCTGGATCATCAACAAAATCTGCACTATTTTTCCTTTCTGTTGTTTGTCTTTGATTAATCTTGCTGCCAAGGAGTGGTATCTTTGGCTGAAGTTTCAGTTCATTTTCTTTGACAATGTCCAGATTCATCTTGTTCAATAATGTTGGGTCCACTTCGAGCTTCTCTAGACTGAAACGACATCATTCAATCATCAATTTCTATAGAGAAAGACTGTCACCTAAAAAATTGTGTTTATGTCTGTTTTCTTTGAAAGAATTGCTTCGTATCAGTATCTTGTTGTTTTTTTCTCCAGGAAGTATGTTTTCTCAATATAACATTTCTGAATACTTACCCTTTACTGGAAACCTCCGAAGCTGGCATCTGTTTTAGTTGTATGTTTTCCTTCTGATTGGCTGGTTTCACCATTTCTTTGACCTATTATAAATATAGAAAATAAGCCAATTATGATATATGTTGGATAATAACAAGATATGGAATATAATTTGTAAATCTGTTTAACCAACATAATATTATTCATCATTATGTGATACTGGGCATTCCACTGGTCTTAAGTGAGAGCCCTGTGTTGCAAACCTCCAACCTATGGGTTCAAATCTGGCTCATGCCTGAAATTGTCGGATGTCTTTCCCTAAGCAGGTGTTACTTCAAAGTATAACTATCAGGGATGAGTGTTTTACATTTTTGTATGGTTTTTCCACAGCTGAAAATAAAGTTGTTTTTTTTTAAATTGGGAGTGTGTCAAACTGGTGGTTTGAAAATATTCTTTTACAAAAGTCATGCTTTATCCCCACTCTAGATCTAGTACCTTCAGATTGTTTTAAAAATACACAAAACCATTTTGTTTCATCAACACCCTCAATATGTGGCTCAGTTAACTCTGTGACTTACTTTCCTGCTTTTGGGGGTTTTTTTTCTCCAAAGGCCACTCTCATGCCTGAACAATATCATGGTCAGTTATAACACAATCATTAAAAACTTTATTTGTACAAGTAGCATTGTTTTAGGAAAGGACTGGATCCCACCACAACAGAGAATTAGACAACATCTTTATTGGCGAGTTATTTAATCCAGTCTGTGATAAAATTCGATTATGTACAATGTAAACCTTCTGCTGGTAATCAGAATTTATCTGTTTATCTAAACATGGTTGATAAAATCATGACTTGTAAAAGTTGAATTTTTAATTTAAATTAAAAGTAATTTTGTTTTCAAAATCCATTACATTATTCAAAATACTTATTATTACTATTATACCAAACTTATAAAGCACTATTTTCATACTTAAAGCCTGTTCAAAAGCACTGTACATAAACTTATATATAAGCTAAAACAAATATAATCCAATTATTTCATAACAACATATACATAAAGCTAAATTGGGATATATATAATTAACTAAGAACAAAAACGAAATTAAACACCAAAATGGCTGGAGAACAAATGCGTTTTCAGCAACTTCTTTAAAAAGATGAGTGTTTTGGATTCACGAATGTGAGCTGGGAGTGCATTCCATAGCTTGGCTGCTGAACACTGACATTTTCTTTCACCATAACTAGATGTTCTAACCCTTGGAACCACCAATGTCACTGAATCCATCGAACGTAGTGTTCTTCTTGGTTGATAAACTGTCAACATGTCAGATATATATCTTGGAGCCTGCTCATTTAGGGCTTTATACGTGTGCATTAGGATTTTAAATTGCACTCGATACTTAACAGGTAACCAATGGAGATCCTTCAATATTGGTGACATGTGACTCTGGCATGATGTTAGGGTTCCATGCCGCTGTGTTCTGTATACGTTGTAACTTGTTAATGGAGGTCTGGAGCAGTCCATTGAGCAAAGCGTTACGGTAGTCCAAACGTGATGTTATAAGCCCATTAACCAGTGACTTACTTGATAAGTAACGCCTAATATGCCAAATGTTGCGGAGTTGGTGATAGCCAGACCTACAAATATTATTCAACTGTTGCTCCATATTCAGAGCAACATTAAAGATAACACCTAAATTCCTCATAGTATTCAATGATGTTATATTAATGTTTAATCTGTCACTGTTCAGTTCAAGTTCAACATAATATATATCATAATAATATTACACAGAAAATTACTCATACAAATCAAAGTTCTTTTAAAACACCAAATACAGATCAAACATCAAATAAGTTTGGTTTCTTGTGATTTTTCTGTTCCCAAGCAAATACAAAACATTCAGAATTCTTTGTATTTAATGATCAAAAATGGTGTGCTAGTGGCGTATATGTAATTAGCTATCTGCATATCTATTGCACCTTTCTCAATGACCATTGTTATCCATGTGCCATAAAACCCCTTTCTCAGACCCTGATGCTTAGGCAACATATTTATCCATATTCGATTCCTCTGGCTAATGAATAGCTAGACACGAGACAACGATATAGGAGATCCAGCTCATTTCCCTTTGGGAGTCGTGGGACTAGCATCTGGAGTGGAATTAGCATGTTGCATCTCCTTGCTACTTTGTTTGCACTCGACACAGCAACCAGTTTTCAATATAGCAACACACTGGCTTGCTTTTGTCAGGCCATAGACCTAATGTAATACTTACAAGTGCAACAGCAGCACAAATATATCTCAGTACAAGACTGAAGCACCAGTAAAATAATGTGTCCAATATCTGAAGATCTAATAATAATAACAGCAAGTTTCTATTCTGCACTATTCAAGGCAAGTTCTGCAGCATGTATTTATCCTGTCTAATAAAGCTCTAATAATAATTCCAACCTCAAAGCCAGTTTATAAAGCTATGGTACCTCACCTCAATGACCACAGAATGTGAATTCACCTATCAATCTAGTGCATGGTTAATGAATGCATGGGATGTATCACATTCCAGTTGGATAGATGTGGTCACGAAGGCCCACTATACATATTATATGTATTTATGATAATCGGTAGAAAGGTCATATGTATCATCCCTCAAACAACTATTATCTGTCAGAAATACAACTCGTACTGACCTTGCGTATGTAGAAACAGGATTGCCTAATGCAAAGAGCGTCATACAAGACAAATAAGCCAAATTTCTACGAAATGTCTGTGTAAGACATCCAGATGATTACATCATCAAAACAATAGAAAAAGCCATTGCACTAAAACTTCACTGGGCCAGACAATACATCAGATAGAATGCGGTACTGCATCATACTCTGTGACTTTCTTGAACAATCTAAAAACAATTATCACAAACCCAGAGACCACCAGATGATTACAGTACTTATCGATTAATCCACACCTGCAACCTGAAGCCCTAAATTCCTTGGACAGAATATCACAGTACCGGAACACAACAGAATTGGCACAAATAGATTAAGATTATCATCGCTCACACCACCTAAAGATAGAGAATGAGAGGTGGTCGTGAACCCCACTGGATCAGCGGACATGCATTTGTCAAAATGGAAATCAGCCTGAGGAACATATGCGCACATCCTGTCCATTATCTCAACATCTCCGAGACAGTTACAATTTATATCCTGAGCCAATACAGGAACTCTTTAATTGCTGTGACAATGATGAACTAAATCAAATAGCAAACTACTGCACAAAGATATTATCTTTATAGAGGACTTAATACTAAATCACGTTTTTCAAATCTTGTCAATAATCTACTACTTCTACTATTATACTGGATTACATCTGTTCAGGTGTTAAATCTGTAAATGGCTAAATGTTATTTTATGAATAGCATTTAATAATAAAAACTAATTATGCCAAATTAAAAAATAAATTTTCAAAAAAATCAAAAGGAATTATTTAAATTTTTTAGATTTAAATGATGTTTCAAATTAATGCTTTAAAATATTTGATTTAAATCAACAACTCTGGTGTTTAAATTAATTTTTAACATCTTATTCAAAGATGAACAGCAGTAAATTAATTACAAATAATAAACTTTGATTGAAATTTATTGGTTATCACACTATTATGTCTTGTTTTATATATATATATATATATATATATATGTGTGTGTGTGTGTGTGTGTGTATATATATATATATATATATATATACACACTAGTATTTGTTTTCCTTTTTGATGTCCGCGTTGCTGGCTGATGGTGATACACGCACACACACAATCTCACTATTATGTATTATGGGGCAGTGGAAAGACAACTTCATAGCTACACTGGTCCACCAGCATTCCACATGTGTCGTACAATTACATTTAACAAGTTTTTCTCTATCTATCGCTTGCTACATGTATTTCTGGAGAAAAACCAACAACGAATTGTGTTTTGTTTATTATCTGCCATATCATGATGGATAAAGTAAAACGAAAAGTAAGTTTTGTCATACATTTCATGTGATTAAAGATCAAATTTATAACAGAGCAGTATAAAATAAGAGAGAACATATCCAATATTACATTTATCATGGATATTTTCTTCAATGCAGATGATATAAAACATATTACACTTTTCAGTAATTATACAATATTGATATTCAGATGGAAAACTGAAAAGTGACAGATGAATTTAGTAAGTTTTAATTTATTTCACCTAAATTTGAGTTATTTCGATGTTTGATTTTGCAATTGATTTTAAAGCTATATAGAAAAGAATAAACTCTCAGCCACCTTTTCTTGCAAATCATTTTCTAATTATTTTCAAGCATTTTATCTTCAGTGATTTGTTAAGCACTATATATAATACTGGATTACCAAATGCAGATAACAGAGGGAAATATGACAGAAACCTTTTTAGTATTTGGTACTTTATTGATATGACTAACTCGATGTTTAAAGGGGTCATGTTATTACGAGTTACGACAATATCAACTATAGATGGGAAAAGGTTTATTCAAAACACACCAGACATACTAGCTATTAGCTTTACAGCCAATTTAATTTGCGCAGTCTGATTACTATTTGATTCATTTCTTAAATTGTTTGGTTCGTGGCCCTGCTCACAATCTGTGATGGGTGGAATGGTTTGGAATGTTTTCTGGTGATCAGTATACGTTAAGTGATGTTGATCAACTCTGCTTGGAGCAGGCGTTATTCCAGAAGGTTCTAACTGACTGGCAATTGTACATCGCTGTTTCATGACCAATCGATGCAATAGTATAATTGCTATCAAAACCAGTATTGTACCTAGAAAGTAGTAACAAACCATTCCTAAAATGATCACCCATTGCTTAGTAGTTTGTGAGCAAAGGAAAGTTGTTACGGAAAAATAGCTTTCTGCACCTATTGATGATAGAAGCGTAAATACTGCTGCAGTAACAAATATAATGATTTCGACGACAACAACTAGCTGGATAGTAATAAATCGGGAATACCAAAATAAGGGGTATGATACTTGGTATCAGATATAATACAATAGCTGAATAGTCCATTTGTAAAACATGCACATACAAATATTATGAATGTGTACAAAGTAAATATTACTTGTTCAGGTTGATTTATGAAACATGGTCCACCTTCTAAAATGGCTTTGATGTTTGTATCGTTCCATATTGTCAAGGTAGATGTATCAAAAGCCAACTGATCAATGAATTCAACCATTGGTACCCGATATAGTATTTAAATGTCACTAAAGTTTGAAATGACTGTAATTAACACAATGATTTAGATACGATCTGAAAGAAGAATATTTGTATTAGTTTGCTAAAAGCTACAAGTTACCCTTTCTGTATCTCGATCGCAAACATTGTTATATATGCACGCACGCACACACACGCATGCACACACACAAACACATACATACAGACACACACACATAAACGCATGCGTGTGCATGCCACACTTATATATATATATATATATATATATATACACACACACACACACACACACATATATATATATATTGTACATACAATTTATATTATATTATAAATATTTTCATGAAATAGTAGAAATTTTAGTAGAGAACTTAGTTTACCCATGCACGTATGTGAATTTAGACTGAGTAAAATTAAATATACAAGCACTATTTTAGTTGCAGAAGCATATAAGAACTGTTGGTGGCTTCTTACATGTTAATGGTTAATAACCAAATATATTTGGAACAAGTAATATGTTGGACTGGACTTGAGTGGCAAGTTATTAACTATCACAAGGATAACTAAGCTGTTCTATTCACATTTCTCAGTCCAATATGAATGACCATCAGACTATAATAAACATACCTTGGGCATCGTTATCACTAAATGTCCCGTTGTCTGCGATCTCTTGGCCGTGCTAGAATCTGGCTTTACCTCTTCCTGTAACACTAACTGCAACACCTGTCGATAACATCATGACAAATCTAATACATTTATCACTCGTACTATACGGTTATTGTAACATTATTATAACATAAAGCCAGAAATCTGATCAATAACAAAGATTATTTATAGAATCAAACAATAACAGCAATTGTTATCATGATTATATAATCTGATATAGAACACATTCATTCAGTTTGTAAGAAGTAAACCATTATTTTTTGTAGTTATCTTTATTATTCTAACAACTGTTCAAACACCAAAAAGGAGTAACCAGTATATATAGGATTTTATACAACAAACCTGTTTACTCATTTATCATTTAGTATAATGAGTAACTTGCACAGAACTAAGTATCCCCCCCTCCCCTCTGTGTGTGTGTGTGTTGTGTGTGTGTTAGAATACACATATATGATAGCAATGAATCAGTGCAAAACAGGGCTAAACATAGAGAATATTTACACATCCATAAACATCTTTAAACCTAAGTATGAACAAACATATACATATCTACAGGCATGAACCTGTGTGTGTGTGTGTGCACGTGTGGGTGCATTCCCATATTTTATTTATTATATTTTAACACACACATTATTACTGTGATCATTATGTAGTCTGTTTTTGACTACAAATGACAATCACTTCCCTTAAAAACAAAGACTACAACTACAAGTTAAAGCTTTCCCGAGTGTCTCATGTCCTCAGAACCTTAGCTTTAACAGCTCACATTAATTCATTGCAACAGTAGCAACATTCAGTATCATTACAGTCATCTACTGAACTGAGATATTAATATCTATATTAGGATGGAGCTAGAGAAGTTGAAATTTGTTTTTCCATCTTTTGATTGATATGACTAATATAATTCACAGTATTTATAGACACAGCTATTAGTCATACATGTATTAACATGTAAAATATGAGTAAAAGACAAGACCTAAGGTAATTCAAAAAATAAATAGCCATTATCGTACAATAATAATAAATTATAATCGGGTCACATACAAGATAATCATAATCAAAGTTAGGAGAAGTCATGTGACAAGACTTAACTGACCTTGCCCTTGATTGTCACTCTCACATAAGTGGGTTGTACGTCAACATCACAATGGCTTGTATCCAGATGTCTGTTACAGAAGAAGGAGACTAAATTGTCAATACAATCAACAAAACTTTGATCAGTTATGGATAGTACACAGATTATTACTGCATATCACAATTGATATATGCCACATTTTGGCTGAAGATATAGTTTGTGCTGCTAATATTGAAGTGTTTACTCTGTATGTGTTTAGGTGATATATCTCAACATTAAAACCAAATATCATGCATAGTCACTAGCTGTGATTGGAATTTGGAACACTTACTTATAGATGGCCACATCAAGGACTGTCACATTCTGCTCTTCATCATCTCGTAGTTCAAAATCAATCCTAAATAAATAAGATTCAAATTTTGTATAGTACGCTGCATATTTCACACAATAAAAATGGATTAATTATTTAATATAACTGTATTGTATCAGTAAATGATATATATATATATATATATATATATATATATCAATTTTTTTTTAGTACTCTGCATATTTCACATAATAAAAATGGATTAACATATATATTTCTACTCAAGATTCATAAATTTCAGTCATAAAGTTTTAAACTTACTTTGCTTCATTGACGTTGAGCATTCTGCCATCGTCTGTTTCAAGGCGTATCACTCTTGGTGGAACATCAGGACCTCGTCTAAACAAGAAAATCTGTCAATACTACAGTGGTCTTCATGCATCCATAGCTAATACACGTAATAATAGTGTTAGAAGAGTCATACATCCAAAGCCTAGCAGAATAAAATATAAAACCTGCCCTAACATCAATGCCTTCTTAACTTTAATTTCATCCGCATCATTCACTATAAATCATATTTTCAAAGCAGTAAAACATACACTTTTCTTTCCTCTTTCTTTTTCTTCTTCTCCATGTACTGATGAACCCTTATCCGAGATTCTGGTGTATATGGTGTCTTCTCCTCCCAGAACCTGAAAGAAACATTCCTAGCTGTGTAGTTCAAATCTACTTTTCCTTTATATGTGTTGCCATTTTCAGGTACTCTAAAAACATGATAACTCACACCAAATACATTGTAACACGAAATTGGATATAACTAGATCAGATATAACTTGGACCCAGAATCGTGGAATCCACAACAGAGCATTTTTAATGCGAAATCACATGAAATCAGCAATTGACCAATAAAATATTTCTAAATAATTTGAACATGTTTTCATCATTTGTAATTCACACATAAAAAACATAGCCACGTGTATATTTATTGAGCACAAACCTATTTACACACCACCTAGGCTCAATCAGACAAACAAACAGTTCAATCACAGCACTCAATTATTGTGTGACTCCACCCACTACATAAGCTTGATGACATTTTCATTACAAAAGCAGATACACAAACAAATACATTTTCATGGACGTTTATTTGCACACATGCACTTATAAACATTTATTTATTGGTTCATATAGTTTCTACCTTCATCTGTAAAACATGCACTATTTCTGGCAGATGAGTATCACCAATCCAAGATAGCTGCTACTGTTTGCCTAATTTTACAGAAACATTTTATTTTCCACACAAACATTGGGGTAACATTTATATTTAAAGTCAGCAAATGATTAAACAATTACTGGGAATATTTATAAAATAAACAGTTGTATGTAATCTTAAAGGATGGTGCAAAATGAGGTGAATCCATGGACTCCCTATTATCGCCCCTCTCTTGCTTTGGGGTCCACCTATAACAGTCAGTCGATGGGTTGTGGATCCCAAGAACTGTGTTATAACAGAGCCCAACTTTACATCTATACCCAGATGTAAAATATCAGTCAGTCAGTCAGTCTGCCTGCCTGCCTGTCCCACCAATCACAGTTATCAACATGTATACACAAATGCATTCTTTTAATAAAATAAATCTTTATAACTGCAAAATTTAGCAAATAATAAAACAGAAGATTAGCATTGATGATCCAAAATTAATTATTAATTATACACTATAACATTTAATTACTAACTCTTTATCTATTTCCTCTTCTGTCTTTTCTATTACTTCTTCTTTTGGTTCATTATCAGATAATGATTCACTGAAACACGGGAGACATGTTTAAATATTGAAATTGGATTAATAATTAAATGAATAAACTTGATTATTACAAAATATATTACTAAGTTAACTACCATGATAAACAAAATGGAAATATTTGTACTTCTGATTCTAATATTTACAGGATTTTACTCCAGTTCATATTTAAAAAAAAACTACTTAACTATTATAGTTCAATATTATTAAAGATTATCCACCAAAAAAATTGAAGCCACTTTCTACCTTGTTGTGTTAATATCTGTGTACCATTTGTTATCTTTTTTCTTTGTATCTTCAGCCTCCTCTAGTCTTTGCTTCTCCTGTAGATTTTGTTATATATATATATATATATATATATATATATATATATATACACACACACACACACAGTTAGTCATCAACTTATGACCTTGATTGGTTATGACCAACCAACCTTACATATATTGTATTGTGTAATGATACCATAACCCTGGTTGTAAAGTTGTATAGATCTTAAGTCGACGACTACCTATATATATATATCTGTGTGTGTGTGTGTATGTATGTATGTAGTAGTAGTATTTATTTCCAATTTCAATATCAAATAACGTATACATAATGCAATTTTACAAGTATATTACATATAAAGAAATTGGGGGACCAATGTAGACAAAGCTGTCTTCTCATTGGCTCCGAATAATCATAGCTAATAATAGTCAGCTCGATAAAACGCAGTTTGTGTATTTGCAAGTTTGGTCGTGTGTGTATTGGAAGTATGTGGACCAGGTACCAAGGAATCATATAATTACCTAGACATGTGTGCATTGACAACAATAAGGGTTGTTGCATTTTACAGATGCTGAGTAAGTAGCTAAGATGTAACTTTTCAGGGTTTTCTTAGTTTTTGATCTTGAATTACAAGTGGAAAGGATACTATTCCAATTGTTCTGTATAATGGGAAAATTGACTAACGGCAACTTACTGGATAGTGCAGAGTTACATCGAGGTACATGCATATGACTAGATTGCCTTGTCACGCGATTTTCCTGTACCTTAGAATTTAGACGGAATAGGCCATCGAAGGATATAGGAAGTCTCTTGCTAATAAAGTCGTCCATGAACAAACATACGTGGTATTGATACATGTCACTTAATTTTAAGATTTCACAGTTTTTTAATAAGGGATCGGTATGATTGTTATAACCCTCATTATTAATAATACAATAGCTCTTTTCTGCAAAGACACAGTTTTCTGAAGGATTGATGAATTAGCGTTCCCCCAAATTAGTATACCATATGAGATATATGGTTGTATGAGAGCCAGGTATAAAGTTTTCAGACTATTTTTTGGTAGGAATTTCTTTACCTGTTTTATGCCATATAAGGCCCGAGAAATCTTATTTTTCTCGGAAATCAAATGATATTTCCATGAAAGAGTCTCGTCCAGGAAGACACCAATAAATTTGGTGGTTTTCTCTTGGAATTGAGATGTATGTATGTGTATTAATATACATACACATATATATATATATATATATATAGCAAGTCATGATAGCTCAGTTATATATATATATATTAATACTTAAAAATTATCTTTATCACATGCACATGTTACAGACCCGTTTTTCTTGATAAGTCTTTTGTTGTTGTATGATGTGACCTTGGATTTCAGGAAGTGCCTGCAATGAAAAATGTATATTTTGACTTGTGTAGATCAATAGCTCAGATATTAAATATGATAAACATTTACCACAAATACATTGAAATATAACAAAACTGGATGCAATGTTGTAACACAATAAGAATATTATAATGTTGATGTTTAATTATATTTAATTATGCTTAATTTATATTTCCGAAACAAAGATATATTATATTATTATTATTAAGTTAAAATAAGTGTTTGTATCATTCATCTTGTACTATTTATATTATTAACAGAAACTAATATAAGTTGACTTTAATTAAGATATTAATTATTATATTGACAGTCATGCACTTTCACAAAAATATTTATTTAAAGGAACAGCTCACTCTCAGAAAATATGAAGAAAACTTATAATGATCATTAAAGTAACTCAAAATCTGAAATAATATTCACATAGTTAATTGCGCAGTTATGGAATAAATTAAGTTTCATCTTCTCCAAAAACAATATACCAGATCATAAAGACTTAATTATTTACTATTGATGCTAAGTTACTATTAATGATGAACTACAAGACATAAATAAGATATATAACAACCAATAAAATTTTATATTTTATATAATATATTAAAAAAAGGTATTGAATGTTTTAGTGAAGATCAGTCTTAGCTAACAGACATAGCCATTAGTCAAATGGCTACCTACACTGATATAATATTCTTCATAATACTTTTTATGTTGTGTAACATCTATTTTAGCCATTACTATCCATAAGAGCTCAGAATACAATTGTTTAACACATATATACAGTTATCAGATGACTAATAGCATGTGTATGTCCATGTATTGATACTACTACAAGTAACATAAATTTATTATTTTAACAATAATATCTCCATTTCAACATGGATCAATAAATACTTTGAAAAAAAAAGAAATATTTACTTGAACAGCTAGAATTCTCTCAGATATTCCAACTTCTTGACCATCTAACATCTGAAATCAACACAAAATGAAGAAACATTCCAAATATATGAAATGATAAGTCATTTTATTCTTTAACCAACTTTAACATTCACTGGACTGGCTGTTATTACAATTATTTAAAGTATAATAATACCTTAAGCTGAGGCAGGGTGGCTATTACATACTGCCTGTAACCATCATATTCAGTACAAGGGTTTCCTGTTAAATATCTGGAATATACAAAACAAAATTGGAATATTAAACTTATTTGGCGCAATCGACACATACATTACCATTGTTCATACAAAATAACTCTCCATTTCTCATACCAAAGAAAAGATGAATTTTTCCATAATTAAATGCCACTTACAGCTCCTTCAAATGTGTCAAATCTTTAAGGGATTTAATGGTAGTTAATTGCCCCACAAAATTAACAGTAAGATCCAACTTCTTTAGTGATTCGCAACCTGTTGAATAAATACTACTATCAAGCAAAATACATGTAAAATAAACAGATAGAATAATCAGGATTTATCACACATATTCAGGACTTAAAAATGTCATTTGCCATAAATACATTCCGAAGAATCCCATTCATGGAAATAAAATCACTTTAATAATATCCTCTTACTGGTAGCCAATAATGATGAATTCTGTTAAACCGTTCATACCTTCAAGATTTTCAATCCTTTCAATATTATTCAGTGCCAGGTTGAGGTATTCCAGTTTCTTCAAACGACCAACATTTTCTGTAAATATGAATTTCCATCAGAGAAGTGGAAAGCTAAACATTGACTAAATATTGATTAGACTTTTATAGGTTATGTAATGTAAAGAACATATTTATTTAATCAAGTACATGTTCATAATATATACATGTATGTAGTTGTGTGTGTATATATATATATATATATATATATATATATATATATATATATATATATATATATATATGAGAGAGAGAGAGAGAGAGATCTACTGATAATAGCATTTTTGTAACAAAAAGTTTCAATTATTTACCTATTTTAGGTATAAGATTACTCTGTAGGTAAAGAATCTTGAGGTCTCTACACCATTTATCTAGGTATTCAATGCTGAAGAAAAATGTGCAAAATATAAATTTAAATAGTTTTATAATAACAAATATCATATTAATAATAACAAATATATTTATCACTGTGTTGGTGATAACTATATCTGTATATTAATCCTTTTCAATTTCTATATTGTATAATTAATTATGATAATATTTTGCTGCTCATATTAAAGAATAAAACAACACGTCATCCATATCTGGCATTCTTTTCACTCACTATAAAGATTAACTGATCTGGATTGATTTGAGGTCAAATGTCTTTAAATCCATATTCAATTTGAGCTCCTCCCATTATGACCATCAGCATAAACATAGACGTATAGCAAGCATTTTATTTAAACTATTTACACATATTTGTTTCATTTCTGTATGTTCGAGTTAATTCCAGTTAGATTGTGTTTTAATTGTGCAATATTGTATTGTATGTGTTTTATTTTTCAGCACAAAACAGGCTTAAATATTATTCAATACATGTACCAAATGTTCACTGAAATAAAACAGAATACAATTTCATGTCATATTGTCCACAAAGTTTTTCAAAGAATATACAATAGTGTATATCATTGAGACCTAATTAAAATAATTGGTGACAATACCATTCTATATCCTGCTGATGCAGTGACAGTTCTTCTAGTGTAGCTATGACACACTCATTGTGCTCTGCTCTTTTCCGAATTAGGTCTTCTGTGACTGTATAATATAAAAAGATGGTTGTATTACGGAACAAATGTACAACAAGAAAATTTTGGTAATTCTGATGAAGACAACAAATTGGAAACCCAGGATACATCTAGCTACCAACCCACTCAAAGTGCTTGTCTACTTCACCCCAAATACTTCTCTGATTAATACTGGATAACATACAATGGACAGGCTTTCGGTTTGTAATCAATGACCCTGAAAATACCAACGGTGCTAAAACGGTGCAAGATACTGAAATGGGACGCCTTCCAAAATGGCCATCAGAAGAGCAGGATACATCACATAGAGAAATTTGTAGATGATATAACTCCAGTGATAACTGACAACTATTTGACACAATATAATACAGCTATCAGCAAATATCTCTAATCCAGTCTCTGATCATAAAATTCTGACACCTAGCTGTGTTAGTTTAATGTCCAATTATTTAAAATAAGTTAGTGACCTCGTAATTGCCTATGGTGAACTCAGCACTGTCATATTCTGTCATATTTCTGAAATATGTTGAATGCATTCCTCAAAACAAATAGAAAGAAAGACAATACTTAGATGCAGATCAGCACCAGAGAGAGAAATACATGAAAATATGACAGTATCACCTTAAAATGTTATAAAAACTATATTAATTGGCAGTTATATAACATATTCAATGCAAGATACAAATATTAATGATATAATGCTTGAATACCTTTATGGACTTAAGTCAGATACAATTACAGGTAAATGTGTCTCAACTTAAGTCATATGGCATATTGTAAATTTACTGTAGCTACACAAACTTTGTAGAACATGTTGCTAGCTAGCAGAACATGTTGCTAGCTAGCAGATGTTAGAAATTTGTTGTCTTCGGAAAATCCCAAATCTGTTCTAAAAACACATTTGCTAAAGCTAGGTTACTTTCACCAGTACACATTTCTTATTCTGGGTTTAATATACATTTTATTTGGATATCACTTTACAGTCTTTCTGAATGTCTCCTAGTCATAAGGATGCTTGATTAAATCTACAATATATGTATTATGACAATGCCATATAAGATCATAACTTGGTACTGAAAGTACCAATTAGTTCACCAAAAAGAACAACTTACCACATATACTTACAAACTCTAGAGGTGCTTTCTTCTTTCCAATATACAATGGTACTTAGTATTTAATGATGTTACAGTAGTAATAATTATTAGTTTTCATGTCCATATGATTATGTGGAAGATGTTTCTAATTATACTCATTATGTGTGTTATAAATAAAAGATATCATTGAGTAATATGGAAGAAACAATTTGATAGGAAGTAAGTACACCCTATACCTCTGTGTGGAGCTGAACGCTGTGTATGGGCCGTAGTGGCCATTAACCCATGGCCCAGGCTAGAACAGTGACAAATCTTGTGGGACTGCGCTGGTTGTGGGGCTACCGGGTAATACATATTTTAGTGGTGCAATTGTGGGCCCACCCATAATTTTTGATGCAGGCTCACTGTAAATTTCATGCCTGCATTCTCAACAAAGACATCTTGTAGCAGGCAGAGTACTTGATTACACTAATTACGGTCACTGAGGTGGGACACGGGGGCTATTAATAGAAAGTGGCTGAGCGAAGTGGTTGCAGTCCTTTTTAATATGAGGCTGTCATGAGCCAAAAAAAAATCAGTCTGCACAGAGGCCTGGTACACACCCAATAGTTAGAATATACTGCAGAATGAAGCAACAATTAATAAAAGCCATCACCTCTACTAAACCAAGCAATGCAAAAACGTCTTGTATATATTTTCTTCCACTTTCAAATCTACAAATCTTACACACTACAGTTCCTAAATCGGGCCACACTTTGATACCTTACATACATACATGTTATATGAAAACATCATACTACATTTAATTACTGATACATCAGTTTCAAAATCATATGATTATAAACTACAAACTAGAAAGGTTAATCTGTTCTGTGATTGGTGGATTGGCGTCGTCATTTGTTTCAGTAGTTAATAAGGTGAGGTTAATTCGGTTGGTCAATTCAGCAACTGGATGATCAGAAATGGTATGGTTCTTCACTTTCCTCAGTACTAATATACATACAGTATCTTTAGCCAGGGTTGGCAGTTTCTGCCATGGCAAAAATAGGTTATTGCCAGCAGAAATAGGTTTCAGCCATAATTTTGGCAGAAATAGTCCAGCAGACCTTTTTCAGTACAATCAGCTATTACTTACTTATTTCACTGGTTGTTGTTCGGCAATTACCTGGAGACAGAAGGTGTAAAAGCCAACTGATCTATTTAGAATCACTTCTGAGCAATGCACTAAGTCATGGATTACAATCTCTTCCCATCAAGTCTGTGATTTAGTAGTTACAGCCAGTAAAGGTAATGAAGCAAAATACAAAAAATGAAACACCCTTCAAATATGCCCATGCCGAGATTCGAATTCAGGTGGTAGTGATCGGTGGTCCAATGCCCTACCAACTGGATCACAGAGGTGTCCATCCATTTGACAGGACAGGGGTTATTAATACTGTCGAATCGCCAGCATATTCGCCTTCCGGATTCAGTGCGATCAGTTTGAATTCTATAGTGATTATGGAGGATGTGAATGTGGAGAGCTAAGTAGAAAGCGGCGAAAGGGAATTGGGTCCGAGGCAACACCCGTGGCCATATCTGTTAATGATGTTTTGATTCTTGTCAGGAAAGGGCTTGAGGTTCATCAAGTGGCACCTGACTGCAATGCAGGAGGAAACACGTACCAGATGATTGACCACACATCAGACCAATTAGATGAAGATGACAATGAAAAAGCACGACAATAGACTGATCCAGATGAAATGCTTTGCATCAGTTACCAACTGCGGTCTTGGGTTAGAAACAGCTATGGCTCCCACTGTTAATAAGGAATGGCAACGTTTCGCTAAATACTGAAAATCTTTCAGCAATTATTTTATATTACAAGGAGACTGAGACTAGTATTTCAGCTGTACGATTGTGTCTTTCCAAAGGATTTAACCAATGATTGAGCCAACCAATCTTTCCAGATGAATGACACAGCTAAGCCTTAGTTATTCATGTTGACTTGTAGGGGTTTTGTTTAACATGGGTTTCAATCAATAAATTATTTTAAAATAATTTTTTTAGCTGAATGTAAATTGATTTTAATGAAGATTTAAAAAATATTTAATGTAGAGTTTTGGAAATATTATTTTTACTTGTACCTGGGAACCAATCATATATATATATATATATATATACATACATATCATCTGTATAGTATTAAATAATTTTTTTAATTACTTTAGAGTATTAACACCCTTGACATTTACACGTAGTAAACATTGAATGGCTGATTCAGAAAATAAAACAGTTCACTTTCAATACAAGATATCATGCATAAATACCAATGTTACATTAATTGGAACCACCCATTGAATTATAATCTATGCGATCATTGATTTTACATCATCATGTCAGATGGCTCTACAAAAAAAGGTTCTACAAAAAAGAAGTTCGAACTTGACAGGCCGGATCATGACAGCCATGCAAATCGCGCTGAACATTACTTAGTTTAGTGGCCTATATCCAATGGATGAAGTCTATGCCATTCTCATTAACTGCAAAATTATGATCTGGAGATCACATACCCTAATGGATTATAAATAAAATCCAAATATAGCTAGTAAACAGCCTATACCAAGCTTTTCAGTGAGACAATTATCCGCCACTACATGCATAAATCACCATGCAACATAGCGATTCTTAGACTTCTAACCTGAGATTGTGTGTGAAATTCAGCTGCAAGATGGCACCAGGGGTAACTGAATCAGTCTATTCAACAGCTCTAATGCAGCTTGATAGGTATCTGCTGAATCCATCTACAGAGACAATGACAGTCGTGGCATGGCCACTCATCAAGCAGCTGTTCTTCGAAACAAACATTCCCCTACCAGCTAGCGCTACATATGAGCCCCTGTTCAGTGCAGCTGGGCATATCTTCACCTCAACGAGGGCTCTATAAGCTATCTTTTGTGTTCTAAATTTGTTGTTTTTGAGATCACCATATTGTTTCATATTTGACAGATATAATTCACAATCCATTTGTTTACGATTCCACATATACCATAAAGATCAAGTTTTTTTCACAAGTATGTCATGATTAATAACATCAAAAGCTTTTGACAGAAAACAAACATTTTTTAAAGTATATTTACATGGATTAAAATTATTATTTTTAGGATCTTCATTAATTAAGTGCAAGATAGGATGAAATGTAGAATGTTTCGCACAAAATTCATACTGATTTTTACATAAGAGTTTTTGACAATCCAAAAATAACATACCGGTAATTTTCATATACAGTACGTTTTCTATTATTTTAGATAAGGTAGGTAATAAGTTAATAGTTTAGTAATTTTTTAGTTGATCGGCATCGGATGCTTTAAAAACAGGAATAACTAATTTTAGTTCACCAGGGACAATGCCGGTATTTAAAGATATATCAATGATACGAGTTACGGGATGGATTGTATTTGAAATCATTTCCTTAATAAGTTTAGATGAGATTTCATCAAAGCCACTACTGATCTTAGGCTTAAGTATTTTGACAATGTCCATTGCGTGTAAGTAGTCAATTTCTTCTATAAACGTACTATTTATAACTGACTTGTCTAAGCAATTTGTATAACTAAGTATCTCCCGTTGGAACATTTTGACCAATGTTGGCAAAGTAGATCTAGTTAGTAAAAGATTCTGCAATTTTCATTTTATTTGATACTTGTTCATTATCTATGTTTATAGTTATAGGAATAGCCATGTCTTTTTCATATTCATGCATATCACGTTTGCAGAATATCCTTGTTTCAAGAATTTCTTTAGCTTGTTTTATTTGTTTATATATTGTTTGTATTTCCTGGTAATTAAATTTTTTAGTTTTATGTAAAATAGTTCATATTTAGTTCTTGATGAGATCAATAATCCTGTAGTTATCCATGGTTCACCTTTCATAAATATTTTATGAATTCTTTTATTCTGCAGAGGAATATTAGGCTTTTTCAAATGCACATTTATAAATTTCAATGAGTATGGCTGATTTAACCAAAGTGAGTACAATGCTCATACTTTTCAAAACATATTGATGTTAAATTCAATGTCTGAATTAGAAATGGCCAAATTCATGTTTAACTGTATGCACAAAACATTACCGAGAGATTTAATGGAGCACTTCACACTAAATATTGCATACCACAATCACAATACACAACAAAGTCAACCATCTCATGTAAACAACTGCCACATTTGTCTTCCTTCTAATTCGATTTTACAACAAGGTCCCACAATTTGGGGAAATCTATACCCTAAAGTAAGAAACATAGCCAACCAAAAAACCTATTTGTTCTTAGTGTAAAAAGCGTGTACATTGATGATATGTAACTTTTCCACATGTGTTCTTGTACTGATTGATTGTTTGTCTCGCTAATAAGTCATTGTGTTAATTTTTATGATACTGTTATATGTCTTTTAGGTAACACCTAACCCAATATCACTTGACAGCATTTGACCTGCAGGATAAGATGGGCTCGAGAGTAAATGACAAACTATGACCCTCCAACCAAATAAATGACAAACCATTTTAATATTTTAAAAATTTCCAGAATTACTCTGAAATACCGTAGGTCCTGGCCATTAAGCTGAGAGTTTGTGTCAACATTTTGGCTTAATGGCCGGTGCTATTTCAGTGTCAAGGAATCCAATCATTGAGAGAAAAATTTTCAGTGTGTTAGCAGCCGTCTAGACGCTAGTGACCTAGGTCCTAGTCTAGATCTTGAATGCAAATGGACATCAATCATTATTTTGATTTAAACTCATGCAGTCATGGAGTGAAAATAGAAGTGAAATAAGTTGATGATAATTATACATGGCTTTATAATGAAAATCAATACTTTTATGTAGAATTATCTAATTTTTGTAATTATGGATTAACTGTTGTTTGAGTCAGTAGCACATTTCACGAAGGCAGTGCCGGTAACAAGGCAACTCGTACCCAAGACATCCCGTACCCAATAGCGTTGTATCTTATTTGTTTGGTGGCATAGACATTAGGGTGCCCCCACATACATATTTTGTATGGGCATATTTATATTAATAACGGGATAATTACTGATTAATTAATTTATTTTCAATAGAGAGTTATAGTTGCTAACTTACCTGATATACTGCTAATTTACAATTACAATGTCTTGGTTATTGCTGCGTTAGTGAACGAAACGTACCATCAATAGTAAGTGACAATATGTTTAATTACTTCTAAGCCATTGACTTCATATATGGTTCATTGTATGTTTAATCACACTGTTAATTTAAGTTTGAGGTCCTGTGTATGCGCTAACAGTTTGCGTAAACAATGGTTATAATTAGCCTTGATCTATTGACAGTATACAAAACACATTGGTATGAATAAAGAATTATGAAAACAAAATTATTTTATGTGTTCAAAATGTCACCTGGGCTGGAAATACTAGACAGAAAAGTTCAGATTTTTAGGTTGGCTTATTGGACAGTAACACCATAAATCATGATATTTTAGACCTAAAAACCGTCCTCGGCTTAATGGCCGGGACCTACAGTATGTGAAATATTTCTGCAATAAATAGACTTTTTACCTATTTGGAACATGAGCGTTTCTCATATGAGGGCGGTTCAAAAATACTATAAGTTTCCTATCACCTAATTAAAATTGCTCATTGTTATTCACAATAATTTACATCACCTTCAACTAACAAAGACATTGAGACTTTTAACTGCCTACAAATACTACTACCAGCAATAGTACTAACAGTATATCTAATAGTTGGTATTGGTATGGTAAGAAGACAACTTAGACCCAAGACAACCTGTACCCCTGCCTGAGACAACTCATCCCCCCTTCTGATACTACTAAATCGCCACCAAAATTGAGTGCGACTTTTATGTGGGTGAGACTAAAATGGAAGGTATATTTGGCATCATTTAAGGGAAAACACAATCATTTTTTTTAAACCATACTAATGAAAAAATGAACACTAAACAAATTTATTAGGTGTATTTTTGCTGTAGTCTTTCGAAGCCAAACTCAATCATGATAACTGCCATGACTATTTAATCCTATGCACTAATTAGCAAGACGATAACAAAGACGTGTTATTATTATCAAAATATGTTAATTTGTTAATTGAACGGAATAGTAAATGAATAACTAGAGAATCACCATAGAAACCACATCAAACAAAATGATTACAGTAAACACTCTGTTAATTACTTCCAAAGCTGAATGTACTCACTCTTTAAACAATATTACAGAAATGTAATGCGCTAAATGATATATTATTTTTCATAACTTCAATTATTTGTTATATTTAGTGACTGACCATGTCTGGATATCTAAAATGAAAGAGAAGTGCAAAATTTAAACTGGAAGTTGTGTAGTATGCTGACAATTGTAATAACAATAGGCACACAGCTTGGGAGTTCAATGTTTCAGAGAAGCAACAGCTAGACTGTTGAAAAGCTGTGCTTGACTTAGCTGAGATGCCACGAGCGAAGAAGGCACACAGAAGGGGGAAACTGTTATTTCCCCAAGAAGAATGAGAACTAAAAGACTGGATATGTGACCACATACAATAGGGTTATCTTTTTACCTATGGTGCTATCAGAATAAAAACAAAACAGATGATCAACAATGAATCATTCTGTGCATCAGCTGGGTGGTACATATATTTCATGTACTGTAATAAACTAGTACTCCACCAGGAAACCAAGATCTGTCAATGCCTTCCTGCTGACCTTGAAAAGAAAATAACTTCCTTCCAATGCTTCAAGATACACCAAAAACTAAGACATTCATATCCGCTATCCCAGATTTAGAATATGGATGAGATGCCTGTTTTTTTTTACTTGCCAATTTTAGCATGTCTTATATGTGGGTCAACTCCAGGAGGCTTATTGGTCCTAAAAATAGGTGCATCTTATACATGGGTGCAACTTATACCCGAGTATATATGGTACAGAAGATAATTTGAATAAATTCCATATCTAAAATGTTTCAATAATTAGAAATCATTTCCTGATCTACAACATGGAGATAAATTTAACTACATTGTTTATTTGTGTGTTTTGTATGATCAATAATTACCAGAAGAGTAAATGACTAATCATAGAATATAAACTAATATAAAACACTATTTCTTTGTAGTTTATTAAATTGAACAAAACGTAAAATTGTGAATTGAGTGTGAAATAATCCAAATGTAATAGTTATAGTTAATGATCTCCTCAATCTGGTTTTGGGAAGTAGTTTTTGTGTGTGATCAATACCAATAACAAGAAGGCTGTGTAGCTTCTCATTTAATTTAAGAATACATTACACCTGGAAAGGGTTATCTAATTGCAATCACTTGAATCTGATATGTCAGTTCTTTATACATAAACTTCACCAGCTGACACTTGTATTTAGTTGCTCCTTGATATTCACATTTACAATACTATTGTAACTCTCGGCCTTAGCTAAGCAATCTCTCTCTTTCAAAACTCCGAACACATGTAGTCTTGAATCTATTTTATTCCTATAAATTCTACTCATCCTACAAACTCTACTCGAAACTCTTTAAAAACTACCAAAATCAAGACATATATAGGGGAAATTCCCCCCATACCATTAGTTTTGTTGTCCAGTAGACCCCACATGGTCACCTGATCCAATCTCCACTGACTTGGCTGAGTCAAGAACAATCCCTTACTAAAATTCCTCCCACACATTTAAACCAGTATATAAAGGGGAATTACCCCCAGCAAAATCGGCATGTTGACTCACATGTCCCTTGATACAATCTCCTCTGACTTGGCTGAACCATAACAAACATTCACTAATAAAGCTTTCATGCATTCAACCCACACCATGAAAACATACAACCAAACCCCGTGGCTACGACATCCACATGTCTGCAACTCCAACAACTAGCTTTGCACGTCAATCAACTGGAGAACTACGATTCCACACCCATTGTAATGTATACTAATTTGTCCATTTCACTGTAAACCTGGGTACTGCCAAGCCATTAGTATTCAGTGAACTGTTGATATATAGGCTTCACACATTTCCCAGAAACACACAGCATGACACAGCAAGCGGCAGCCATCACATTATTTAGAAGTAACTAATAAATTTGACATTGACTAAAAATCAATGACATGAAAAGATAGTATCAGATTGCTGGGAATAATTAATAAATGATAAAACAGTGACATGAAATCCAGATGAGATACGGTTAGATTTGTATAAGTGGGCATCCAGTGATATGAAAAAAGAATACTAAGTTAGTTAGAAATGAATTTTCTTTAGAGTTATCAATTAAGTACTGATACGATCAGAACACTGATGCCTGGCCGCAAGTATCACTCTGGATCTCTGGTCCAGGAATAGCTATATAAGCCAGTAGTTATGGACTCGAGAAATGAGTGACTTGAGGAAGCAGTGACTTGCGGAAGCAGTGACTCAATGAAGCAGTGCCTTTCGCAGCTCGATACTGATGCATGTTACTTAATAGACATATTGTATAGTTTAAATAAACTCTGCTAGATGTGGCAGCAAAATACATCAAGTCTTCCATCTCTTCTGTGTGTGAATGAACACACAAATGATGCTTTAGGTACAGGCAGAGGTCCTAGAATTCTATACACCTTGCAAGCCCACAATTGGTCAGCCACAAACCATTAAGTGGCATGAACGGGCACTGATCAATGTAGTTCTATAAATGTTTGTATATATGTCCTGAGAATTCATTGTAAAATATTAATAAAAGTAAATTTGATGTAATAATTATTTTTAGAAAGGGTTTTTACAATGTCGTAGTTATGTTACATACTATCATTCACTCGAACAGACAAAGATGCAACACTTAAATACAATTCAGGATCAGAAGAGGGTACAGGTTGTCTCAGAATGGTGGGGACAGAATGTTTTGTCTTGAGTACTGGTTCAATGGTTGTCTTAGCCTTGGCACGAGAGGTGACGAGTTATCTAGAATTCCTACTATTAATAGACTCTATTTAGATCTAGTCCGAACAGGATAACTGTATTTCCCATTATCATTACCGAATTTTTAAAATATAAATTACAATACACATTCTATTACAACATTTGACTTACTCCTTGTCATGATCGATATTAATCTTAGCAGGCTGCTGAATAACACAAACTGCCCAAACTTATTTGTCTGGTTGCGACTGACGCGTACGTGGAAACATTCAGCCAAAACAAAGACATATATTTCTGCTCTGTTCCAGAACTCAGGACTTGTTTTACTAATTTCTTCGTTGTTCACCACATGGAGCCACTCTAGCTTGCGACTAAAGCCCCTATACACAAAATAGTTCATTCGCAGTCGTGTTAATCTACTAATGTATTTATTATATTTCTCACACGTTAATATGATAACGATCGATAATCGGTATCCTTCTGCGATGTTCCAGTAATGACAATCTTAATATCCTTAACATCATTTTAGTAGCTTATCGTTTATATTTATTTTTATTTATTTATTTATTTTTATTGAACCTTCAAGAGTATCAAAAATATACATAATACACAGCAATATAATATCAGTATAAAGTAATCAGCAACCTGATTGGTTAGCAGTAAAAACATGCTATGCCTAAAATGGAAATATAACAAATATCACAAATATATTAGATAAGAATATTTCAAAATACAATATCATATGTCAACATTAAAATGGCATCAACAACATATTTAACACATAACAATCGTAAGGATCATGACTCAGCAATAGCTGTCTTACACTGTCTGCTAGCTCATCTTCTACAGCATAGTACTCAGCAATAGCTGTCTTACACTGTCTGCTAGCTCATCTTCTACAGCATAGTACTTTTTCCAATCCATTCTTGTTTTGTCGGCATAACTTTTATCAATAACACATTTAAAAAAGATATTTTGTGCTTAAAGCAAATAGTTTTTATAATAAGATCAGTGTGACCAACTAGCTGGCCGCAGACATGGATATTTAACAGATGAGTATAAAATGACATTGCTCGTGAAGTGTTTAATTCGTTTGCTCAATATATAACCCCATTTAACCTGTATAGAAATAGAACGATACCACTTCATCATTATCACCCAGCAATGATCAGGTATAACAGTTATTGCATTTTGAAATAAAATAGCATGCGGGACAGCATCGAATGCTCCCTCTGCGTCCAATGAACTAGTGTAAACTGGTGAACCACGTTTAGTATAATATTTAATTACGTCATTAGCCAATGACGTGGCCATATTGGTGCCTCTAGGGGCCACAAACCCAAATTGTAGGTCATTAAATTCATGATAACCGGACACATCGAGTATATACAATTCAAGAAGCTTCGATAAAGTACATGATACAGTAACAGGCCGATAATGTTGTGGTAAAGTAGAGTCCAAAGTAGGTTTCTTAAGTAAAGGTATAAGTAAGCCTTGAGATAATGCATTAGGTACAATACCGTACTTAAGACACAGAGAAGACATGACACTAACATGTCTGATAATTGTAGAGTTAAGCGCATGTTTAAGATGTTCGGCCATGATACCATCAATACCAGGTGAGGATCCAGAGTTTAATTTCTTGATTTAGATTGTAACCATTGTATCAGACATGACCTTATCATTATTCGGTGTTTGTAATCACATCACTGTTACAGGCAAAGTCCGAACATTTAGTGCTAAAATAATCCTTTAGTTTTGACATGTCGATGTCGTCATGCGAAGATCTCACTGTTTTGGTACTGAGAATCAAATTCCAAAACTTTTAAAGATTACGACACCTGTACAGAGTTTTCAACTGACTTGAAAGTTGGTTTAGGTTGCCACTCGTGGCTTGATTACAGGTTGATCTATAGACTTTTTTCGCCGACTTGTAACATAGATAGACATGACCCTGCCGAGGTCGACCACAGTCTTTCCATATTCTGAACCAAAACCGCTGCCTATACCTAGTAACCAAACAATCCTTATTCTACCAACTATTTGGCTTAAATCTCCCTCTATAGCTACACTGTTGATCAAATATTACCTTAGAATCTGTGACCCTACCTTTTCCGCACATAACACCACCCACACATTACAATTGGTGGCAGAGGTGAGATAGCTCACTTGTGATAACACGTCACTCGTGAGTCGTTCTGATACTGATCCACCTTAGTGAATTTGTGTAGTCTTGTTTAATCGGCGGATATTATTAGGTGGAGTTGTAGTTGTATCTCTGGTTTGTGGTACTCTTAACCTTATCTCGCTCTAAAACTAGTTTAACTTATATATTATATATTGAGTCATTTCTGGCGGTCAAGTCAATAAATCTGATTCTTGACCGTGTTAATAACACGATCTTAGCATGGATAAATATGGATGGGACGAAGCCGGCAAACTGTCGGAGATACACTCCCCACTAAAGAAGAGATAAAGGAGAAGATAACTTAGTAATAAGAGCAAATAAAATTGTGAAATTTACACCACGTACACAAAGACACATTGCAGCAGCACAGCCGATGTCTGACCAAACAGAACCCAATGTCTCCACTATATCACTAGTAGAAGAAATGAAGACAAAGTGATTAGATAACACAAAAAGTAAAGATGAGCATAATAAGACCATAAAATATATGAAAATACTGTATACAAATGTAGATACACTGACAAACAAAATGATTGAGTTACAGCTACTAGCAGCTGACAACAAAGCAAACATTATTATAGTCACTGAAATAAAGCTAAAAAAAAGCTTAGAGCCAAAAACTAGACAGCAACTAAACTTAGAAGGGTACGTCACATATTCTAACCTAGAACACCAGGAAACATCAAGCGGTATTGCCATATACATAACAGAAAAACTAACTGAACATACGACTGAAATTAATACAGCATCCGACTTCAGCGAATGTCTATGTTGTCCATGAATCTACGTGGGAATGATAAACTACTACTTGGATGTATATATCGTAGCCCCTCGAGCAGTATTGAAAATAATATCAACATGTATGATCTATTACACAGGAAATCATCCTTAAAAGCAACCCATCTCATGATAGTAGGATACTTCAATTACCCAAACATCGATTGGAGTATCACCACCACAACCAAAGGTAGCCAGCACACAAACCAGAAATTTATTGATACAGTTCGTGATGTATTTCTACACCGGCATGTCACAGAACCTACTAGGTACCGTTATGGACAGAACCCTAATGTCCAGGACCTCATCCTCACAAATCAGGAGAACATGATTAAAAACATACAATATATACCACGACTAGGTCTCAGTGACCATGTATGCTTAATGTATAACCTTGATGTGTAAACACCAGAACTGAAGAAATTAAAGCGCAAAATCTGCTACCACAAAGGCGACTATGTTGGCATGAACAAGCATCTCAAAAATAGACTGGGCAGAGAAATTACAGTGAGTTCCTTACACGTTTTAAGTGGGAATGTCCTAACCGGAAGACCAAGGTGAAACATTCCCAGCAAATAAGACGCAAAGCGTCACAATGCCCCGTTGTACTTTGGTCTCGTACCGAGCCCAGAACAAAGAATAACTCTACATAAAAGACTTCTGTACATGTATCTACATTAATCTACAAAAACACGCTGAGTTCTTCAATGTAACGTGTGTGAGGCCCCGAACATCTAAGGACATCTCTCCACCGTTTTGAGGGTGACCTAATTAATCATCCCATCCAAAACGTATAGGTGGTTTCCGATTATGGGTGCTTAAACGGGGCCAATCCGGTATACACACTATTTCTGATTCAACCCTCGTTGTTTCAGGATGGCTAGTCGTAGCTGACTTATATCGGAGACAGCAATAACTGATAGTTTCTTGGCTGACATAACCCATTTATCCATGGGATGGGATTGTCATTCCCATAATAGTTTTAAGGTCATCCACATGCACTATAAAAGGTGACCTTCTGTTTTTATCTTTTTCCACGAGGGGTTTTCGCCAGCTATCACCCATCCCAGTACCTTGGAAATAACAGGGTCTTCCCCCTTCCAGGATGACAGTTTCGCAGGTTGCCACACTTCTACCCAACCTGCTAGTTCGTTTAATTGTCCCCCTTCGCGATTTGCCATAAATCGGATACGAATAACATTTTTCATTTTAGAGTGCTTAATCTCCTTACTTTCGCAATGTTTGCAATTGTTACATGATCTCCTAGAGAGTGTGTCGGCATTCCCATGGAGCCGGCCTGCTCTATGCTTGATCGTCAGATTATATTCTCCAATGACCTCAAGCAAGCGTGCCATCTGACCTTCTGGATTTTTGAAACTCAGGAACCATGTGAATACACCACAATTAGTCCGCACCAGAGTTGGCACACCGTAAACATAATGATGTAAATGTTTTATGGCTTCCACTATCGCTAAGAGTTCTTGTCGCGTCATGCAATATCGACGCTCCTCTTTTGACAGGCACCAACTGTAATACACAATAACGAGACAAAACTGAGACAAAACTACCCCGAGGATAACCCCACTGGCGTCCGTATCAATAATGAAAGGTTTCCCTGGTATCAGAAAACTAATAATAGGTGCTGTAGTAAGAGCATGTCTCAGTGTTTCAAATGCCATTTGACATCCCGGCGTCCAATCACAAGGGACATCTAGCTCTGTTAATTTATGCAACGGCTTGGCGATATCAGCAAACCGCCTGACAAAACTTCTGTAATAGGAACAAAGGCCTAAATAGCTACGAATTTCTATCACAGACTTAGGAGATGGCCATTTTTCTACATTTTCTGTTTTACTGGGAGCAGTCGCTATCCCGTCTGCAGAAACGATGTGTCCCAGAAATTCTTACTGCTTCTGAAATAACTTACATTTACCCGGGAATATTTTCAATCTGGCCTTTGCAATACGTTCCAGAACGGCATCTAGGCGCACAAGGTGGGTATCAAAATCTGGAGCAAAAATAATTATATCATCGAGATACACCAAGCAAGTTTCCTCAGTGCAACCCAAACAGGACCCGTTCCATAAGCCTTTCAAGCGTGGCTCCTGCCGACGTTAACCCGAAAAGAAGGACATTACACTGAAACAAACCACCGCTGTTGGTACAGAAAGCAGTCTTTTCGGCATCGACTGGGTTCATTTCAACCTGCCAGTATACACTTGCCAAGTCTAACGTCGAAATCCATTTGGTCCCAATGAGGTAGTCGAAGGTATCGTCAATACGCGGGAGTGGGTAGCTCTCTCGCTTCGTAACGCTATTGACATTCCTATAGTCGACACAAATCCCCAGGACCCATCTTTTTTATTCACCATGACCACGGATAATACCCATGGAGTGACAGATGGTGTGATAACTCACATATCTAATATACGCTGGACCTCACTGGTAGTCTTCTCCCTTGATAAAGGGAAGACGCCGCTGGTTTTGACGGATTGACTTAACATCCCCGGTTAGAATTTCAAGCTGCAATAAATGGGTTCGTGATGCGGAATGTGTTTGTCAGAATTCTCGTTTCAGATGGCGGCCACACTGTCAGTGGCAATGTGTTCAACTTCTTCCACCTGTTCACACGTTCCTGCAATAGTTTTTCGGGATAAAGTAATGGCCGAATAATGGCAACAGACATGCGGCGAAACAATTTATCTATGGGGCGCCTCGCCTCGGACACCCGACGGATAAACGTATCTACATCGTTGTATTTCTGGAGTGCATATATCTCATTTTATCATGGCAGTCTATAGCGCTCCCCTTTCCAAAATTTGACCAAAGCTGTTCAAACTTGCACAAGATATCACATGTTCAGGCAAGTAGTTCCGGTCATGAATTGTTCTTTGGCTAAAGACGTTTCTCCTCAAATCAAGCCTGCATCGTCCCATGAACACTTTTTTACTGTTGCCTCTGGTGTGTTGATGATGATTGATGTTTTACGGCCACTTTTGTGCACAAGGGGGGCCAAATGGGCCAAACGACCTCCAAAGATAATGAGACAAAGTGAAAGACGAAACAACTTTCAGATATGCCCACGCCGAGATTCGAAAAAGGGTGGTAGTGTTCTGTGGTCGAACACACTACCATGTGGCCTCTTGTGTTGTTGTTAGGTGGGAAGATAAAGCAGTTATGGGGATCTAGCCTGTCCATACCATTGATAATCATAAATACATGGATCATATCCCATCGTCGCCTTCTAAAGTCCAAAGATGGCAGCTTTATGTATTTAAGCCGGTCCTCATATGGGAGATGGCTAATACTCGGGATCAGTTTAGTTGCCCTTATCTGTACTTTCTCAACTCTTAGTTTGTCTATTCTGTACATCGGATGCCATATCACATTTCCATACTCAAAGTGCGGTCTAACCATGGCTGTGAATAATCTTGGCACTGTTGTTTCGTCGAGGAGTGTGTAGGTCACCCTGATCAAGCCTAACATTCTAGAAGTTTTATTTACAACATTAGCCATGTACTTGTGGAATTTTAGGTCTTCATCCAGTGTGACACCTAGGTCCTTATCCGCATGAGTTATGTCTAAGGTTGTGCCATTTATCTCATATTTGTGCTTTTGGTTTGAGTTACCTAAGTGGAATACTTTGCATATATTCTCATTGAATCACTCAGACCATTTGACGAGTTGGTTTAAGTCATTTTGGAGTTTCTCGCGGTCCTCAGGTCCTCTGATAGCTTTAAACAGTTTGGTGTCATCTGCAAATATCTTAGTGGTACTGGTCACTGCATCTAGCAAGTCGTTTATGAATATAACGAACAATATAGGGCCTAAAATACTACCCTGGGGGATACCACTAAGTACTTCAGACAATGATGACATTATTCCATTTAATGTAAATCTTTGTTTTCGATTCACTAGAAAGCTTTTGATCCACTTCTTTATGTGGTCTCCTATGCCATATGCATCTAACTTAGATAGCAGCCTTTTATGGGGGACAGAGTCAAGTGCCTTCTTGAAGTCGAGATAGATGACATCTAATGGGGCTCCGGTGTCCAGCAGTTCAGTCCATAGCTCAATCGCGATCAGTAGTTGAGTCATACATAACCGACGTGGTACAAATCCACGCTGTTCGTCGTAGAATAAACTGTTTTCCATCATGTGGCTCACAATCTGGTTTCTTAATATGTTTTCCATCTTTCTTCCAACAACGGACGTCAAACGTATAGGTCTATAATTTCTTACAGCGGTTTTGCTTCATTTTTGGTGGCTGGGTACTTCTCCTTTAGCCATTGATTTTATGTAGATGGTGCTTAAGAGAAGACATAAAGAGGATGCCAACTCCTTGAGAATTATTGGGTGGAATCCATTTGGCCCTGGAGATTTGGTAACTTTGAACTTTAACAGTTTCTTTTCAACATTTTCTGGGGTTATTTCTATGTGAGTGAGTGTGAGTTCCTGTGTGAATTGTGTCAAGTTTTGGAATCTTGCTGGTGTCTTCCTGAGTAAAAACACTTGTAAAGAACTTGTTGAGCAATTCTGCCTTTTCATTGTCATCATGAGTTAACTTTCCATCTCCATCCACTAGATCACCTAATTTTTGTCTGCTTTTCAACTGTGAATTGGTGTACCGCCAGAAACCTTTAGGGTCAGCCTTAATGCTTTTGGCTATGTCCTTTTCAAACTCTGGGCATAAGTTTCTCGTCATTTTGGTAAGTTCATTTTTCTCTTGGGTAGCCCTGACATAGTCAATGTAGTTGCCTCTTTGTGTGTAATGCTTTCAAGCATTATACTTATTCTTTTGCTTGGCCATGGCAGCTCTGTTCATCCAGATTTCTCTTCTTTTGTCCGTTTTCGGCCTGGATTTTGGTATGTAAGTGTTCATTGCATTGCTGAACTCAGTAGACAAATATAACCATGCCTCCTCCGCATTCATGTCCTGTAATTTCTCTGCACAGTCTATTTTTGAGATGCTTGTTCATGCCAACATAGTCGCCTTTGTGGTAGCAGATTTTGCGCTTTAATTTCTTCAGTTCTGGTGTTTACACATCAAGGTTATACATTAAGCATACATGGTCACTGAGACCTAGTCGTGGTATATATTGTATGTTTTTAATCATGTTCTCCTGATTTGTGAGGATGAGGTCCTGGACATTAGGGTTCTGTCCATAACGGTACCTAGTAGGTTCTGTGACATGCCGGTGTAGAAATACATCACGAACTGTATCAATAAATTTCTGGTTTGTGTGCTGGCTACCTTTGGTTGTGGTGGTGATACTCCAATCGATGTTTGGGTAATTGAAGTATCCTACTATCATGAGATGGGTTGCTTTTAAGGATGATTTCCTGTGTAATAGATCATACATGTTGATATTATTTTCAATACTGCTCGAGGGGCTACGATATATACATCCAAATAGTAGTTTATCATTCCCACGTAGATTCATGGACAACTATAGACATTCGCTGAAGTCGGATGCTGTATTAATTTCAGTCGTATGTTCAGTTAGTTTTTCTGTTATGTATATGGCAATACCGCTTGATGTTTCCTGGTGTTCTAGGTTAGAATATGTGACGTACCCTTCTAAGTTTAGTTGCTGTCTAGTTTTTGGCTCTAAGCTTTTTTTTAGCTTTATTTCAGTGACTATAATAAT
>JAODUP010001005.1:117500-128588 GCA_025642065.1 Paralvinella palmiformis | reverse complement strand
GTATTATTTGACACATTTTCAAGAAAATGCGTAACGTATATGGCATACCATCAAAATATTATTTGACTATCCCGTATTTTCTATTAAACGATAAAGTTATTGAATTATGTCTATTGATGACATATAGATAAGGTGAATGTCAACTGGGATCACTTTCTAATAATAACAGACGAGATGTGCTATTGATATCCTGAAGACACAGTTACCTTTGGTTATATCCGTATAGCTGATTCATGGACGAAGGTTAGACACGCTTTCGAAAGTCAGACGGGATATCCAGAACATCATTATTTCGTAAGTATTCAGATTGCTATCGACTGTCACGATGTAATTGTTATATGAGTCTACTTTCACTGATCCCCCCCCCCTCTTAATAACAGGATCCATATTATTGTGACTGTTAACATCAGATAACACAAATGTGGCAATAACTGATATTACTGATTCCGGGTAATGATGGTGTGTTGACAGGAAAATTATAAACACATGAAAGATGTAAACTTATAAACATGTAAACATGCTTTTGTATAAGATTAGAGATAACATTTGGTCTATCATCCAAGCAACTATAATAAAAAATAATTATAAAAATTGAGACAAAGTTTGTGTTAATCAATTTTGATATATTTTTGTTTTAATTGTTTATCCTAACAAGATTTTTACTCGTTATATTATACGAAAGATTGTGAGATGTGATCATGAGATTTGTGTTTTATTTTAGGGCTAATAGATTTGAATACGAAGGTGATTTACAGTTTAATATCCAAATTCACCTATTCATTTGGTTCTATGTTACATAGAAAATGATCACAGTAAGGTGCCATATTAATTAAACATGTTCCTTTAACCCATTAATAATAATGTTGTTTTCTTGTTGACACTGTACCGGTAATGGATGTATTTATCGAGATTTGCCCATAACATGAGGATGAAATGAGAATGTCTATCTTGGAAGATGATCTGCCACAGAGCATCAGTGATAAAATGTGACTTATTCTATTAGACTAATACAAAGTATTATTTGTTTGGTGTGTGGTGTCCTGTCATTGTCTTCAGTCATGAGAGATAGCATGACTTTAGACAAAATCTTTCAGTTGTCGGCATCTAACATTTTCGTGGTATAATTATGCCATTGTGTCATGTTTCGTATGTCACATATCAAAGAAGTATCTCTAACGTACAATCTCGCTATCTACCTATATCTCCCTCATCTTTTTGGTTGAACGTTTATTTTTCTTAATAATAATAATTTCCTGTCTACTTAAATTCTTGATCGCCAAATAGCTAAGCTTTCCCTTTCCGAGACTAAGATTCCTTATAATGTGATTATTTGACACATATTCTAAGACAATGCTTGTAACGATTCATATGGCATACCATCAAAATATTATTTGACTATCCCGTATTTTCTATTAAACGATAAAGTTATTGAATTATATCTATTGATGACATATAGATAAGGTGAATGTCAACTGGGATCACTTTCTAATAATAACAGACGAGATGTGCTATTGATATCCTGAAGACACAGTTACCTTTGGTTATATCCGTATAGCTGATTCATGGACGAAGGTTAGACACGCTTTCGAAAGTCAGACGGGATATCCAGAACATCATTATTTCGTAAGTATTCAGATTGCTATCGACTGTCACGATGTAATTGTTATATGAGTCTACTTTCACTGATCCCCCCCCCCTCTTAATAACAGGATCCATATTATTGTGACTGTTAACATCAGATAACACAAATGTGGCAATAACTGATATTACTGATTCCGGGTAATGATGGTGTGTTGACAGGAAAATTATAAACACATGAAAGATGTAAACTTATAAACATGTAAACATGCTTTTGTATAAGATTAGAGATAACATTTGGTCTATCATCCAAGCAACTATAATAAAAAATAATTATAAAAATTGAGACAAAGTTTGTGTTAATCAATTTTGATATATTTTTGTTTTAATTGTTTATCCTAACAAGATTTTTACTCGTTATATTATACGAAAGATTGTGAGATGTGATCATGAGATTTGTGTTTTATTTTAGGGCTAATAGATTTGAATACGAAGGTGATTTACAGTTTAATATCCAAATTCACCTATTCATTTGGTTCTATGTTACATAGAAAATGATCACAGTAAGGTGCCATATTAATTAAACATGTTCCTTTAACCCATTAATAATAATGTTGTTTTCTTGTTGACACTGTACCGGTAATGGATGTATTTATCGAGATTTGCCCATAACATGAGGATGAAATGAGAATGTCTATCTTGGAAGATGATCTGCCACAGAGCATCAGTGATAAAATGTGACTTATTCTATTAGACTAATACAAAGTATTATTTGTTTGGTGTGTGGTGTCCTGTCATTGTCTTCAGTCATGAGAGATAGCATGACTTTAGACAAAATCTTTCAGTTGTCGGCATCTAACATTTTCGTGGTATAATTATGCCATTGTGTCATGTTTCGTATGTCACATATCAAAGAAGTATCTCTAACGTACAATCTCGCTATCTACCTATATCTCCCTCATCTTTTTGGTTGAACGTTTATTTTTCTTAATAATAATAATTTCCTGTCTACTTAAATTCTTGATCGCCAAATAGCTAAGCTTTCCCTTTCCGAGACTAAGATTCCTTATAATGTGATTATTTGACACATATTCTAAGACAATGCTTGTAACGATTCATATGGCATACCATCAAAATATTATTTGACTATCCCGTATTTTCTATTAAACGATAAAGTTATTGAATTATATCTATTGATGACATATAGATAAGGTGAATGTCAACTGGGATCACTTTCTAATAATAACAGACGAGATGTGCTATTGATATCCTGAAGACACAGTTACCTTTGGTTATATCCGTATAGCTGATTCATGGACGAAGGTTAGACACGCTTTCGAAAGTCAGACGGGATATCCAGAACATCATTATTTCGTAAGTATTCAGATTGCTATCGACTGTCACGATGTAATTGTTATATGAGTCTACTTTCACTGATCCCCCCCCCCTCTTAATAACAGGATCCATATTATTGTGACTGTTAACATCAGATAACACAAATGTGGCAATAACTGATATTACTGATTCCGGGTAATGATGGTGTGTTGACAGGAAAATTATAAACACATGAAAGATGTAAACTTATAAACATGTAAACATGCTTTTGTATAAGATTAGAGATAACATTTGGTCTATCATCCAAGCAACTATAATAAAAAATAATTATAAAAATTGAGACAAAGTTTGTGTTAATCAATTTTGATATATTTTTGTTTTAATTGTTTATCCTAACAAGATTTTTACTCGTTATATTATACGAAAGATTGTGAGATGTGATCATGAGATTTGTGTTTTATTTTAGGGCTAATAGATTTGAATACGAAGGTGATTTACAGTTTAATATCCAAATTCACCTATTCATTTGGTTCTATGTTACATAGAAAATGATCACAGTAAGGTGCCATATTAATTAAACATGTTCCTTTAACCCATTAATAATAATGTTGTTTTCTTGTTGACACTGTACCGGTAATGGATGTATTTATCGAGATTTGCCCATAACATGAGGATGAAATGAGAATGTCTATCTTGGAAGATGATCTGCCACAGAGCATCAGTGATAAAATGTGACTTATTCTATTAGACTAATACAAAGTATTATTTGTTTGGTGTGTGGTGTCTTGTCATTGTCTTCAGTCATGAGAGATAGCATGACTTTAGACAAAATCTTTCAGTTGTCGGCATCTAACATTTTCGTGGTATAATTATGCCATTGTGTCATGTTTCGTATGTCACATATCAAAGAAGTATCTCTAACGTACAATCTCGCTATCTACCTATATCTCCCTCATCTTTTTGGTTGAACGTTTATTTTTCTTAATAATAATAATTTCCTGTCTACTTAAATTCTTGATCGCCAAATAGCTAAGCTTTCCCTTTCCGAGACTAAGATTCCTTATAATGTGATTATTTGACACATATTCTAAGACAATGCTTGTGACGATTCATATGGCATACCATCAAAATATTATTTGACTATCCCGTCTCCCCCCCCCCCACCCTCTAACCCATTAGCTGACTCTCATATCCGATTTTCGCCTGGCAGTGGTTCAGCAAGATGATCAAGACAGTAGTGTAGCAAATGAATCTTATAAAAAATTGTTATTAACAACACTAACATCAAGTCACGCGATATAACATGACTGGAGACGGGGGGGGGGGGTCCTGGATACGATCGTGATTGTGGTTACTGTTTTATTTGTTATATAATGTAGATTGATTAAGTATTGATTAAATGGATTAAACACATAATGTTGATCTGTCATTATTATCCTGGCTAAGAAGACAGTTACCAACATTAATAATGCTACTAATAACTATTATTATCATTGTTATTATTATTATTATTATTATTATTATTATTATTATTATTATTATTATTATTACATAGATTGAATAAAGCATTGGACGATGAATAAAATATAGCCAGAATAAAGTTTGAGCAGGTGACCTTTAAGAAGAAATTCCCCTTTGTTAATGACGGTATCACTAACTTTCTATTATCTATCACACAAGATGGTCGCTGCTAAATTATCTACACAATAAAACCTGTCATAAAAACTGGACTCGAGACACGTATGTTTCAAACTGGATGACTTCAGATTTGGGGAAGACTTTCTGAAAAACCAAAGACTGCACGTATACCCAAATGGTTATATGTGCAATGTTTTGTTTATAACCATATACAGCATCATCATCGTGAATAGATATATAAATTATAAAATGGATACGCAGTTGTTTCAGAAAGTTTGTTTTTGATGAATACCGCTGATATGATCACACATCTGAATATGTATTACTATTGGAGCTAAATCGCTCTAAATCTGCAGGGCACGATTAATGTTGTAATCCGAAATGTCTTATACCTGCGATTTAATTAGTTTATACAAGATGTATAAAAAGCGTTGATGTTTTAATGTGGATCTTGTGTCAGAAACGAATGTAATATGATCCTTCTTGTTAATACGCTCGTATCTAATATCCACAACATATTTTGTATTTATCCACTGGGGTGTGATTAATTCGTCGACTCACGTAATAGAGTGAAGGCAAATAGATAATAACCATTTATTATCATTCCGTTTTGAGTAATTCGTAGTAATTTTCAAGAAAGCATCTCAAATGAATCAACTAAGAGGAATACTGTAATACTAAAGTCGTGATCCAGGTCCCGTTCAAATTGCATGATAAAATCATCATCCAGCTCGAGTCATGTCACCAGTAGGGTTCCTCGGTGGATGCGTATATTAGAGGTATATGGGAATGTATGAGCATACGGGATTTCGAATCATGAATAGATATTCAGGATAATTCGGTACGGAATTCGATCCAGTTGAGCGACTTTTCATACTGAGAGGTGGAATATCTCATAGTTCACAACACTACAGGTGTAGCTATGTTATATATTTAGCGCACTGCAAGTACCGGAAGCGGAAGAAGTAAACGTTGTCGAATACCACATCGCAAACATCGGATATGGCACAAAACATTTAAAAAAAACGAAACCTTCCGATGACGATCTTCAACATGAGACTAAGACAATGCACGTATTTTGACAATTCAAATATATTTGGAGAAAAACAGTTTATTGTCTTAAACTAGTAATGACCTTGATTAAGTGAAATCATAAACTACATGTGTAACCATTTCAATGAAATTCTACAGTAACGTCACAATAATAGACATGTAAAACCCAATAAAACAACTTAATGATTAATATTATTTATCCGCGAAGCAAGTGGTTTTTTAAAGGTTTTAAACTTTTCCGACTTTCGGGGATGAATTTCTAATAAATACTAAAATTGGCAAAAAATATTCAAATGCTAAGTGGTTTATGCAATTTTTAAATGATTGGGATGTTTAACGGGTAACGAATGCAGTTTTGAATAATTAGGGTGGACTATTTGTCATTAAGAGAGCTGCCCAATATTTATAGCTAGATAATTAGTTTATTTCACATTTTCCATTTACGAAACATTTTGCTCATAGACAATGTAATATTTCTTAAAGGTAATAATTTATCAGAAATTTGAGGGACCAATATAACCTAGGTTGTCTTCCTATTGGCCCCCAAACAAATAGGTTTATTCACAAATATTTTAATGAACACGATTGATCTGTGTTTGGCCAGTAAAGAGTTGTATAGGTTTATAACGATAATAAGTGGATTGATCAAAGTACAGGACAACAGAACTAGATACTAGATTCAGCCATAAGCAATAACTCACATTGACAATCAGGACATCGTTAATTTATACATTGTTTGACAAAACCAAACAAAAACAGACGATGGAATACATATTTGTTTAAAATAAAGTATTTGTCACACATATATTACTAAGAGGGATATTTATTTTCATCGCCATATTGATCCCGACATAATACTGGAAGACATTAAGATACAGATGATCCATAAGAACTCTGTGATTATAAACATATCAATCTTCTGTCTATCAAACCACACACTCTGGGGAGTAGCTGTTCGTTTTTCAAAGCTATCTGCTTTATTCACGAGTCAATCAACTTATTAAAGTGATCTGAAATAATACATGCCGTTTAATATACTTAACGTCAGTATTGAGTACTTTGTCGGGTCATCTACTACATATAAAAAGTTGTCTACTTGTTGTTTGTATATATATATATATATATATATATATATATATATATATATATATATATATATATATATATATATGTGTATGTGTGTGTGTGTGTGTGGTTTTTGTGTGTGTGTGTGTGATGTGTGCGTGCTTAGGATACATATAGTGGCACTGGCTCAGAACACCAGCATCTAAACATCCTTTCAGCTATTTACCTCTATATATATAAATATAACTATACATATATAAATCTAATTATAAAATGTTCTACATATCCATATATATATATATATATATATATACAATTGTAGACCAATACATATGTCTGAGCAACTCATACATAATCAAGCAAACATATATTGATACGCATATACATACATACACCTAAATATACACATTCATTCATACAATCTTCTCTATGTGCTAACTAGAAGCTCAGATTACCAGACCTTTGCCCTTGTGGTGGTTCAACTCTCCACTCTGTTATTTCTCAAATGTGTTTAATCACTCATTTCAACTCATTTCCTTTAGAAGTAGCTTTGATCATTTAGTCTTTTGTGTGTACAGAAATGGCAGCGAAGCAATAACAGTTTCATCGACATATAAATAGAGACTACGTATTGGTTAATGTTGAAAGGCAAATCCTTTGCACATTATTCTTATAACTGAAGTCCATAATGACACACAATAAAAACCATATAATAAATGAATCTTAGAATATGCCAAATTCAAGAAAGATTGCTCAATATGAGAAGATATAATATATTATAGTATAAGAGTAGATACTATATGATTGATAATCCTGGCAAACTGTCAAAGGTCTCTGACACCTGCATTCAAATCATTACGATATCATAGTAAATTAATCGAACACCTACAGATAGCTAAATTATGGAAGTGCCTGTAACTCATGTTTCCTAATTACCAGAACTTGCTCATCCTCCTGTTGGAAGAGGCAATTTAAAATAAACAAGCTAATTATATTAATCATATTTTTTAAACATAGCGGATTTATGCATTAATTTCATTATTACAATAGAAATGATGTATATCTAAATAGCGTAAGCAATCTTGACGTATCCAGTTAATATTTATTTTTGAATACTCCAAAATCATTATCTGAAGAAAAAGCCTATCTATTTATCTATCCGTTCTATCTATCTATATGTCTATATATTTATCTATGTATCTATTTGAACACGTGCTTTGCCAGTCGTTTAGTGACAATGATATATTGTTGAGAGGATACCAAGTGAATCTTAGCTTGTTATAAAACCGACGGTGGCATCTAATGTTACACGGAACATGACTTGACTATGAGATAAAGATATCGAGGGAGACAATTAACAAAGGAACGATCTACGTCAGTATCTATTTCTGTTGTAAAATGGCGGAAATGACAAACTTGATGTAGATAAAAGGTTATCATCTTGGTATCTGATAACGATAACGCTGTTCTTAACTGATCGAATATTATTTTTTGAACACAGACAGTTTAATATTAGTTTGATAATTAATATGATGGCTCTCCACAACGTTGTGTTTTTATTCCGATACTTCATCACTTTCTCATATTACATTCACGTTAACAAAGTGAGTAAAAGGCACAGACGAATCATGTTCTTAAATAAAAGACGAACACAAAAAATACAAATTATAACATAATGAAATTTGTGTTTACCTATCATCAATTTCGATCAAGTGCACGTACTTCACATATCGTAACGCGATGGTTACGTCATCAATATACAAATGAGTATCACGTTGTTTTTCACAGTCAGATTATTGAATTAAGTACACCAATTAACACATTAATATAAACGACAATCTGTGTTATTGTCTGCACTATCGCTTATACATAATTAACAGATCGGTTGTTTATATTATCTAAAATTTATGTATAATTGTTTAAACATAGTTCATCTTTCAATTTGACAGTAAGATTCTCCCTTTTCAGTTTATACGTGCTGTAAAATTATCTCGACTTTTTTACCTGCTGTTAAAAGTTTTATGAAGTTTCCCTTTTCCGTGGTGATTCGTAAGCGGATCATGGTTAATAACCATATTGGTTCTTGGAATATTTAAAAGACCTCATTTAATTTAGAGACTGTGAGATTCTATTGCAGATGCAATGTTTGCAAATACAATACCCAAATCCAAGAATACAATTCTCTAAGAACAATATGATCTAAAAACGATTGGTTACACTAATTCTAATCTTACCAGAAACTTCTTTGATAATGTTCTAGATCGTGAAAAGCGTATTTTATCAGGAGGCTAGATATTTAAAAGCGATACAATTATCTCGACATTTTGCAAATACAATACCTAGATATTTAAAAGCTATATAATCTTTCCATACAGATATGTTGTTAATCAAACAAAAATCACTAATTTGAAGCAATTGGTTGATGGCCAAACCTTTTTTTCTTCAAATAATTATAATACCAATTACTTTTATTAGCATTATTACTCTGAAGATCTTGTGAATTATGCATGAAACGTTTTTGTTGCTATAAATATCATAGAAAGATCTTACACGGATCTCTTTAAGCTGGCCATCATTTGGCTAATTAATTATACAGCAAAATATGCACGCATGCTCAGTGGTGGCGTATGGATGGCGGTGACTTGACACAAACAACCGAGCAAGACTATATCAAAACACACCCATATTGATGACGTATGTACACAACTCTGTCTGCTGAACTTGCTCCTCGGAATCTGAAGTTCAGACTACGCGCATTAAAATAAATCTACAGGTTTTTGATGTTCGATAAAATAAATTTTAATAAACTTAATAAATAAAATGGCTAGAATTAATTTTAGCTGCAGATTTAATCAAGTATTATATATTTTGGTGTAGGATAAAAAAATTACAAAGGGTCGCTTTAAGACATATATAATCCTTCGAAATAAAATGTATTCAACACCACAATGCAACCCCTAGTTATATATGTATATGTATAGAAAACATATGTTAGATTAATATCACCTTAAATTAAACACATGCTAGTTACACCTATATGATTAATTTTGGCCTTCGCTGGAAGAAGGTCCAGTTAAGAAAATATCTAATAAGTTTATAATTCCATCACCGTAAAAAGATATCCCTACTCTTTTGGTAAATTGGCTAGCCAGTAGGTCTTCCAGCTTCTCTCATCTCGGGTAAACCTCTTTCTCCTCTGCGGGCTTCGTGAGGCAATTTAGAGCGATAAAAGTTGGTGAGACATACCGCCAATTGAAGTCGAGAATGTATTGCAACTCATGCGGCCATTTTGTTTCCTTCTTCATTTCTATATTAAAAGCGGTGTATTCTTGACGGTAAACGTAGGACGTTGTCGTCTGATTGAATTCCCGTAGATAGATATAAATCACATCCAAATTATCGTACAACTCTAAAGATTGGTCTCTTTTTTTCGAAGGTGTCACCCCCTCAACCTCTCATCAGTTGCCTCACCACCTGTCACTATTCGGCCAAATAACAGCTGCCACTATCCACAATGACTTGATTTTTGGTAAAACTTGAATAACTACCCCAGCTCGTCCTTATGACGGGATGAACGACGCCACGAATTCTAATTAATCTCTGTATCACTGAGTGGTTCGGTTAGCTTCAGTGATGGTAACATCTAAGACACGTGACCAAATGATTTTTAAATTATAATAAAAAATTTTTTATTAAATTATATGTATTAATTATTTTTATATATATATATATATATATATATATATATATATATAGTTCAGAATGTGTCATTTTCACAATTCATCAATATTAATTTCTCCATTTCTTATCAATATCAACGTCTGTAATACTGTCTGTAGACTATCATCTATAACCTTCCCAAAACATTAATGGAGGGACTTACATGAATAATATCCTGAAATAAAGACCTCTGAAGAAGACCAGATAAGATCAGACAGCTGTTAGATTTAATTATACATCAGAACTCGCATTAACGCATCAACCTGATATTTGTCTGGCCGACTGACATCTTAGACTGTCTCACGTTGAATGCCAATTCTTAGCAGTTGCCTCAATGTACGTACCAGTGCTGTCAACTAACTCCCTCGGAATATACCAGTTCCAACACACTCAATCATCATGGACCTGTTCGAAGCCCGTCCAGTTCGAATGTCCCCATTAAATCGCTGCCCTAAGCCCTTTTTATGGTATATACATAACACACACACCCCCCCACCACTTTCATCAACATATAAAATACCTGACTCACCACTGTCACTACATACCATTACGAAAACCCAACCTCATTATATTCAAACGATCCTCCCCTCACTCAATATGCATCGGTTTCAGCTCCTCGCTCAGCATATGCCATATTTCACCCCCTCGCTCATTATATACCAGTCCTAACAATATCCCTCTATATAATACAAATACTAA
>JAODUP010001005.1:105000-112500 GCA_025642065.1 Paralvinella palmiformis | reverse complement strand
ACAGATCCGGAACATTGACGTTTAAGGTTAAAATGGCGGGAATATTCCGGTATTATCGCTCAGCATACCCCCTATAAATCCCACAATGCAAAGCGCGGCTGGTTTGTTTTGGTTTGTGACGTCATCATGCTTAAGGCTTATTCAACTGCGCGGCTGTGTGGATGTGCAGCTGTTTGGTGGCTGTACAACCATGTGGCTGTGTGGCTGTGTTGATGTACGATGTGTTCGACTGGCTATCTAGATACCTGACTATATATACAGATGACCACAAGCCACTGACATCCTACATCAGTAATAATTTACCGACAGCAAACTGATCTCTCTCTCTCTCTCTCCCTATCTATCGATCTATCTATCTATCTATCTATCTATCTATCTATCTATCTATCTATCTATGTGTGGGAAGTCAACTGACCATAGGGGGTGTTTTCACACCCCGCTAAATGCGTATCCCTCCACACACACACACACACACACACACACACACACACACACACACACACACACACACACACACACACACACACACACAGACATATACATACATACATAAACACATATATATATACACACACACACACACACACACAATATTTTTAAAAAAAATATATATATATATATATATATATATATATATATATATATATACACACACACACACACACAAAACACACACCTTACTACAGCGCCACCGTCTATCAGTGGAGACACAGAAGACGATCATGAAAAGATACAGTAATCCTGATATAAAAATCATCTATCGCTCCTCCCATAGGCCAGCCATTAACCCTCCCCCCTCAATCCCTCGGTCTTCACCGCTGTCTCAGGTCACCTCAGCACTTCCCCCCACTCCCACTCTCACCAAGGATGCCTTACCACACCAGAACGAGGCTCAGATCAGGTGTGATCCAGTACACGCTCCGGGCGTCTTCGTATCGGACTTACGGATGTTAGAAAATGTCTCCGGATTATGTCACCTGGATCGTACTGTTTCCAGCCATCGGGATCGGTCTGGTCTCGTCGACTAACCTGACCGCTAACTCCAGTCTGGATCTACTCGCTCTGAAAACGATCAAGGTAAGAGCTATCACAACAGATAACCCGACGATAACCGGGGTGTTACTGTCTTTAATGTAAGCTGATGTCGTGAAATGGGCATCCCCGATGAATCGCCCAATTAATGATGGCACGTGAAAAATCTCTACTCCGGCTGATATTGTATGTTTTTTTCATTCATGGAGAGGCAAATGGCGATCAGAAAATAGTTGATTTTAGATTGTACTTAGTTTATATCAGGTTAAGGAAAATAACCGAAACTTACAGACGGTTTTCCCATTCGGGGCCATTGGTTTCATCTGTATCCGTTAAAATAGTATTATCATTGAATGTGTCTCGAAATTTTATAAGATAACAATGCTTCCACTTGTCTAATAAGACAGGCTGACGTAGAGACATGCGCCTGGATAAATCTATCCTTTTGAAGTCAGGAATGTGTTTATTGCTCAGTAATGTGTTTATTGCTCAGTAAATTGTCTCGTTTCCGCTAAAACGAATAGACAGAAGCGTACCCTATCCCTCCCAGATCCAGATTATTTCACGTACCCCTTCACGTCCCCCCCCGCCCAAGAAAATACAGTCTTCATACATAATCGTTTGCAGATGATAAATTATTATATCTTCAAACTGCTTCGAATATCGGATATATACATTTTATTTTTAAATATTATCAAACACACACACACACACACAGAGAGAGAGAGAGAGAGAGAGAGAGAGAGAGAGAACAAAGAGAGAGAGAGAGCTGATCAACGATATCGAAACACACCTTTATCATTAAAAATAAATATGTTGCCACCTGCCTATCAGCGAATCTTTCGGACTAAAGGTTAATTTGTACCCATAATGGTCCGCTCATAAATAGAGCGAACGTAACAGCTCCGAGTCGCATCTAATAATCACATAATGATAACAGCCACTAGAGCGGATATTAACAGCTTAGAAAAATGCCGACGCATAATGGTCAAATGGCCATTATTTTGCGGTGGTATTTAGGGTACGCGTGAGCTGTTTTACATCACATTATATAACGCTATGCATCACCTCCGTAATGTTCTCGTTCGCGCATAAATATCCTCACCTTATTTAAAGACGTTCGGTACCCGGATGTAGCCGGAGTAACATCCAAATGGGGAACATCGCGTTCCATGGATGTTTCATAGCCACGTGTTGTTGTTTACGACCTGCCGGGTGACTGGGAGGGTCTTCTTACCATAATGTAGCATCATTTCGGCCGTTCTCGGTAGTGAAGGGACATTTTCATTATACAATTTCGGCTGTTTTATTACTTTTCGCTAATAAGGCTCCATAATTCCGGGAGCCTCTCATCTCTCTCTCCGTTAGCCAACGCCGCCGAAATCATGGCTAATCCATGGCTAATTCATAGCTATATCATAGCCGACATATGGTTAACCCATAGCTAAATCAGGTGTTTATGTTCTAGTCTACATGGTGCGAGTTTTGTTCGCGGCAGCCACTAACAATGGCCGTTAACGTAGGCGCTGCATCGGTTATGAGAACCAAACTAAACACTCAGGTTCGGGTTTTACCCTAATTTATGCCGTTGTTGTTATTAGGTTCGCATAACAACGGCTCGGAGAAGGAATGTTTTCCGCGTTATTTAGGAAGTAAAATAATTGGAAAAGATAACTTCTTAACTTCTTAATCAAACCAATAAGACATTTAGCACTACTACTACTATTACTGCTACTACTAGTAATACTACTGTTGCTACTACTATTAGTACTAGTACTACTACTGCTACTACTACTAGTACTGCTAGTGGTACTGCTGCTAATACTACTAAATCTACTGCAACTACTACTACTACAATTACTACTATTATTATTACTACTAATAATACTACTAAAAACGCTGCTTCTTTTGCTGACTGACTGACAGACTCACTGACTCATTCACCCCATCGCTCGGTCATATTTTTTAAACGCCCCAAAAAGGCCAAACCCTTTTCATCGTTTGTTAGGTGACCTATCTAAAGAGCCTCCGTGGTCTAGCGGTAGCGTTGTGGACCACATATCACCACCACCCGTGTTCGAATCTCGGCGTGGGCATATCTGAGGGTTGTTTCATCTTTGACTTCGCTGCATTACCTTAGGATGTCGCTCGGCCCACTTAGCCTACCGTGTGGACAAAAGTGGCCGCAAAACATCAATCATCATCATAGTCATCTAAAGAGAGACGCAGTTTAAGTTCAATTAGAAATTATCAACGCGGAACAGGTGTGATTGTTGAGAGGACGAGTCAGTGTTTGTCATTTAATCGCGTTGAATTCGGGGGACGTTTTAGCCATTGCATGTACAAATAGTAATATTACCGATACAGCCACCATCATCACAAGTAAACGTGGTAATAGTAATAACAGTCACACACACACACACACACACACACACACACGCAGATTCTCTCTCTCTCTCTCTATATATATATATATATATATATATATATATATATATATATGCGCGTTCACACTTATCTAGACTGGGCAAGCGCGGCTAGTCAAAGTCCGAAGGGTGTTTCATCTTTCACTTCGCCTCATTACCTTTGATGGTCATTAACCTAATAAAAAGGACGCACAAACGCACGTGCGTGCACGCGCATACATACACACGCACTCATTTACGGAAATAATACTATAAAGGAAACGAAATGCACTTATTAACACAGACTAATACTTCAACATGAAATAATGGTTTAATGCCGAGAATTCTGTAAACACCCAATACTGTTCTAATAATAATCTCCTAATTACCAAACTTATTTCTTCTCTCTTTAAAACATCGCTCCATTTTGACGCGTGCGTGAAAGAATGATCGCCAATCCCCAACACAGCGCTGAGGGTATTAGTGCTGCCGCGTAGTGATTTCTTAGATCAGCGATTTCTTGACCCAGTTTTGGCGTATCTTTCTTGCAGTTTTCCGCTAATATATCACTTTCTAATGTTAACAAAATGCCAAATTACTCCTGAAAAATGCTCCCAGTTAGGAAATCATTCATCACGCCGATGATGGGGTGTCTCTACAGACTTCGCACACCTTTAATTCGTACCTAATTGCTAATAATTATACTTATTCTAGTATGTCTTGACATCAACTCAACGCCTAGGAAATGAATGAATGAGAAATATATAGAATTAATGAAGTACGGTAAAGTACAAAGTATTACAACATACCGTACAGTGAAATCCTCCGAATTAAGTAAATAAAATAATTATAATTAGAAACGTAGATGGATAAATGTTATAAATCAGCCTTATGTTACGGAGATTGTTAAAAAAATATTTTAAGAAAATGATTACATTATCCGACTTCCAGTATTTATCAATGTACTACGTGACCCGTTCTCAATCTACTGAAAGCGATTGGCGTTGTAATGGGAATTGCCGTATATAAGTGTGGATTACAAATAGCCTACGTGGAAATTGTTAGGAGGTTGTTTGGAAACAAGAATTTGTATCATTCCAGTTCGCCATTCCACGGCTCATTCTTCAAACACCACCAATACAAGAATATGATTTCGAATTTATGCCGCCTAAACGAAGGGTATGGGGGAGAGGGGGGTTTGAAATATCACTAGTTGGGCGCATCCATGTGACATACAACGTGATAGATCAGCCCCGCAAAGATGACGTCATGCGAGATTTCCGACGATAACGTCATTCAAGAAGAGGAGGACGATTGCTAATTACTGTCACGAACCGTCGGCGTCCAGTAAGACGAGTCGCGCCGTCCGGAACGCCTCCCACATCGCCATACCGCGTCCGGATCACGTTTCCGGATCGACGCCTAAAGGGCGAACAATCCGTGACACGCCTATTAGCGGTCTCCTTTCATCCGGCAGCCATTTTCCGAGCCGTCTTCATTAGCCAGTCGTCGAATAATTGTTCGTTATTCGGACATTTCCTGTCCTTTCACATTGTTACAATCAATTCGTACCCACAACCCGTCGTCCCTCGGCTAATTTCGTCCTATCGGCTAGCCGTCCTACCGGCAATAGCCCCGGATGACTGATGTCTTTTTTTCCGACTCCCTTGCGACATTAGGCATTCGTCGGGCATCTTGGAAAACACTTGCTTCCCGACATATCGGCCATGGATCAGAGATAATGAGTGACGCGTCGTGCGTCCGGACATTGATCCAAACCCAAGTGACGCGTCATTATCGTCGTTGTTGGATATTCCGTCCCACGGACGAACTTGTCCCGGATTCAATTGTAACTAATCATCTACAGTCGGCTGGCAGAAAATCGTAAATTGGAACGGGTGTAAGTTTGTGAGGAATTATAGGTCCCTTTGTCAACTGAGCTCTGTGTTAAATCCTTTTCTCTTTTTGATTTTATTTCAATAGGCCTCCTTTTTAGCAATGAGGCCAGGCCGTGCGCTCATTCGAACCTCTGTCATCCGGGTCGAATCGACTTCGTTCCGGATTTAATGGACGTGAAGTGTACCATAACCTCGCACTGGGCATATAAATAAAGCGTTTTACATAGGTTAGCATGGGAACTGCGCGGTAACTGTAGACCTAACCGGCTCCCTTCTGGTTTACTGTTAGTTCCGAGTCATTAACCTGGGATGAACAACCTCTGTTGAGGGAAGTTAACCGTATATTGGACGACAACTGATCCCGATTTTCCGTGCCATCCAGATGAGAGACGTCACTACCGTGTAGTCGGATAACAAGGGAATCACGGCGGACACTTCCGGCGGAAGAGAGAAAAAAGTCGAGTTTCCTGGTCGCGTCTTGGCCAAACGGCGTCGCGGGTAGAGACCGGCTACAACTAGCAGCGACATCTAGCGAGAGAATCCGTCATATCGGTTGGCGCCAATCGGGACGACCGCCCGTATTATCCGCGGACACGCGACAGACGGATTTCCGCTTCTGGTGTTCGATGACGTACAGCCGACCGCGCGACGTCGACGGAACGAATCGCGTCCTAAATCAGCCCAGCCCGCGGGCACCATTCTTGATGGTACGCCGCTGACGATATTTCTCAAGTTCCGCTTCAGCATTCCCTCAGACGCAGATGGCGCTTAGCGTCATCCCCGCGTGCGTCGCGATAATACGATCCGAAGCCAAACTCGGAGGCAACACCCGAAGGCTCCTGGAGAAGATTACTGTTTTCGGCAATTTCGCGGCATTCGAATAATCTAAGCCAGAAAGCTACCGGTATATCGAATCCAATATTTACATCTGACGAGAGATATTAAGCGAGGAAATTCGCGGATTTCGACTTCCGAAGGTTGGCCGGAAGGGAAATAAAAATGTCGGGCGACATCTTCGTCGAACTTTCGGCCTTATGTAACCATTACGCGAGGACTCCCCCCTCCGCACCGCCCCCTCTCAGTTCTCTTCCCCCCCCCCCAATAAGGCATCACCGATTATCTTACTTGAGATAAATGCGTTCCTTATCTGAGCTGACAGCTTCACGGGGCGCACAATGCTAAAGAATGGCTGTAGAACTGTCCCACGACTGTTTACCATTCGCCGATAAGACCATTAAACAGACATTAAGTCGGTCTTGCCAAATAGATGCGGATGGATGGGGGGGGTCCGGCTGCTGGGCCGTTTGTATCAAGCCACCAACAGAAAATGGTCCAAAACCGGGAAAAGGATGGTTAAAATATTCCCGTTTTGACGGTAACTTTTGTGTACACATTAGGTCCGAAGTGGGTCAAACGTGATCCGAAGTTAGCTAGCCAAATTAAACGATGAAACAACCTCCAGGCGTGTTACCGGGATAGGGTGTTTGCTGATTAAGTATTGTTTAGTAACTCGAGGATTATTTATCCAGGTGAGAAAGGTGTGTTTTGGAGATCATCTGAACACAGCTTTTGGAATAAAAACTCATACTAGCTATATTAAAAAATTAATATTATATATATATATATATATATATATATATATATATATATATATATATATATATATATATATATATATATATATATAAAACGCCACACACAACACGACGTGGATGTGAGTGAGTGAGTGAGTGAGGTTGAACTAATCCACGTCCTCACTGTTAACGCGGTTAACCACTAACCACCAGCACCTGGGTTCGGTTTCTAGCCGAGTTGTGTCTAAACGGAGGGTCATCTATCACTTCACCCCATTAACTGTACCAGATGTTCGGCCCACTTAATGTACCGTGCGCACAACGGTGCCAGTAAAACAACGCCATTTCATATTCCCAACTATTTCTAATGGCATTACATTTAGCTAGGAATCCCGACCAACTCCAACTAATTTCGATCCTCCCCGACAACGAGCTGATCCGGTTTCCGGAATCACGGCACTTAAGCCAATTTTAGCAACTAAAATTTATTAGCACCCGAAAAACAGTCCATCAACCCATTTCAAACGGATCTGGCTTACGATAGAGGTTCACTGCGTCCGGATAGATTCTGCCGTGAAATTATTTAAGGAT
>JAODUP010001005.1:72500-100000 GCA_025642065.1 Paralvinella palmiformis | reverse complement strand
CAATATATTTTCATATGTGATCCTCCATAACCTAAACCAGTAACTTCCTATTAAGATTGATTGTGTTGTCACATATAATATGTGATATTGTCATAGTATCTTGGTTAGACTAGTTTTGATATCATAACATCATCAAAAATTTATTTAAAAGATGTATTATCACAAACCAATATTAGGGCAACATAGTTATAGCGCGGCATTATTAAACTGAACGTTCTGTTCAAAACCCACTGTTATGTGCGATTGCTGGATTTTACTCTATGAACCCACCCCTCAGCTATACGTCCCATGTATGACCTGTCATGACACTAAACAAACTGATGAGTCAACCAAACAACTGACTCACTCACTGACCCACTGACTGACTGAATGACTCACTCACTCACTCACTCAATCAATCACTCAATCACTCATTCGCTCGCTCACTCACTCAATCACTCACTCACTTGACCAATACTGGTGTCATAACAAGTCATATTACTCGCGATGTAATCAAATTGTTCCTAGTTAGATGCTTTTGCTATTGCAGCATCCTTTCATAATCATATTCTATAATGAGGGGTTACTGTCATAAACATATGACTGAACTTGTTGTCTTATCATTGTAGTACTATCACCAGGCACTATCTGTTGTCATGATATTGTCTCAAGATCTCTTGCTATGAGACTGTCACGAGATCAGTTTTCTCGTCATAATACTCCAAATAAATATGCACGAGATGTGTTTGGATTCCATAATATTCTTGCAAACCATGTCAAGGACACGTCAATGAATAATAATCAAATAACTGTGTCACAATAGTCACGTGACTGGCTAAACCAATCAGAGAGGGTAGTCTGATGTTTGCCAAAACAACCTACATTTATTTAAATAATTTCCTCTTAAATATAAATACAATTACTCTGATTGAAGGCCAAGAACTGTTTTGGTTTATGATTTTTGTTTACAAAAGCCATTCTTAATTTAATTCGCTGTAAATAACAGATAAGTGGCTGGCGTTATAAATCATCGCCAATTGCTCATTTAATTTTACTTATCCGGGTCAAAATCGTGAGAATCTTTCGTAGAGAAATGACATATAATTGTTGTTTTGTCTGTTATATCTGTTCCTATCTGTCCATCGTAAATATGTCTCGTCAAATGAGAGGGAACAAATGACGCCAACTGTGCTAAACTTTAGTGCCATCTTTTGGTAGGTTACTTGCAGCAATCTTTGTATTCGTGATAGGTCGGCCTTTGTTTATATATGTAATCTGGCTTTGTGCATTTGTATAAGTCTCTGTATCTTTGTATGTCACGATGGAGGCATAGGTGTAGATACACCTCTCTCTCACCCCATGGGTCATCTTAACAGCAGGATAGCCCTCCCCCCCTCCCCCGGCAAAACTGTGCCCTGGGGGGCCCTACCTACACAACTACTCACGGAAATGAAATAAATAAATAGTCAATAAAATTAAACGTATATTATTGTATTGGTATTTCCAACAAAATCGGTTTAAGAAAATGCTGTACAGCAAAGATTAATCAACACAAACGCTTGAACGGCAATTATTACATATTATTATCCCTGAGTCAGACTTGTTTCCACCCAGCACACATCTCAACTCACAATGGAGCATACAATGCATGCTGCCATTATAGACGCAAAGCGTTACTCAAACACATAGCCATCACGTCCTGTCATGTACTCATTTTTTTATGGATGAGTGAATCAGTCGCCACACGACAGCATTGCAGCTCATGGAGCCTCGAACCCGCGACCGTTCGGCTAAGAGTCCTATGCTCTAACTAACTGCGCTATCACGTGTATATATATATATATATATATATATATATGTGTGTGTGTGTGTGTGTGTCATCAATCCATCTATTTCTATGTATTTCTTTATCTATTAATCCCCCCCCCCCCAACTATCTTACAACTATATTTACAACTGTCTCAACAATATCTAATTATCTCATTATTAGTTCTATATAGATAACTCTACATCACCCGAGGCTATCACATCAGAAGCTTATTAAATGAAGCATATCTGACACGTGTCATCTAGAGTTGACATTATCTCCTTGATGTTTCACAACAATGACACTTATTATCCATCAAGTTCTTACTGTCGTTGTTGTTGTTTTAGTTTGTTGTCGTTGTCGTTGTTGTTGTTGTTGTTGTTCTTCTTCTTCTTCTTGTTTCAATAATCTGAAATAATGTCAGATACTTATAACCTATCCGTTATTGTACCTATATTAAATGTTCTATAAACCAAAACTTAACACTTCGATGGAAAATAAAATTAAATATAATAATATGTCATTTACTAGTTACACTTAGTCAAACTGTAGTTTCTACTAAATTCTTAAAATTAATATGGAACACACACGCGCGCTCGCGTGGAGAGAGAGAGAGATAGAGAGAGAGAGATAGAGAGTAAATCATTTTCTAACTAGATTACATTATGGAATGCTTTACAAGGTTGGATTATGCATGTTTTACTGTCTATAATATCAAACATAATTGATAAATTACTGTCAGCGGACAAATCTTCTACAAAATTATCTTCACATAGAAGTGATCGGTTTATTTATATATATATATATATATATATATATATATATATATATATATATATATATATATATATATATATATATATATATATTGGGCGCCTCCGTGGTCTAGCGGTAGCTTGCTGGACCACAGATCACTACCACCCGCGTTCGAATCCCGGCGTGGGCATATCTGAAGGTTGTTTCGTCTTTCGCTTCGTCTCATTACCTTCGGAAGTCGCTCGGCCCATTTGGCCTACCTTGTGCACAAAAGAGGCCGTAAAACATCAATCATCATCATCATCATATATATATATATATATATATATATATATATATATATCACGATCGTTATCGGGTTTTATATAGTGTATTAGAAGCTATTTTTACGATATCGAATAATATGGTCGCAGTACTGGGATATCCGTCACAGAGCAATACAATACAACCAACTTTATATTCAAGACGAAACCATAACTTTCGGAATGTGGTATACATAATTCGTATTATATGAATGGTCTCTTAGTGTGATGTTAGCTATTGCATGTCTTTAACTTAGGCTACTGGTGATCCTGGCGAAGCTGATAGCGCGGCTGAACACAGGTTTTAGGACGAGAGGTCAACTCGGGTCCTACGTCAGAAACATATTTAATCTTTCATGTCACCGCGTTAATGTCGGAATTTAAAGATGCTATTTGGTTCATTATGAATGTAACAAAGCTTGTAGAATAGCCATTTAATCCCGAATAAATACCTTTTCTGTCAAGAAAAACCACAAACGAGTCGATCATACACTGTATATCATAGACTCTAAGTGTAGATATCTAGTCAGTACATAAAGAGAGACTTTTGTCGGTGATCGAGTTACACATAATGTAGTTATTGAATTTTATATCGAATAGCATAATGAACATTTGTGTGCCTGACTCAAGGAGAGGTGCGTGCGTATAAATGTTTATTGAGGTAGAGGTATGTATGTAATGAGCTCCGGTGGCATAGTGGTTAATCACCCGGCACTTGGCGCCAACGGTCAGATGTTCGAACACAGCAAGAGGTCGAAACTTTCCAGAGATTAATTTCTCGGCTCACAACATCGTGGGTGGTTGACTGCGTTAAATGGAGCTGCCGTCTCCACTGAATTATTAAAAATAATGGGGGGGGGGGGCGTTAAATACCCCTGAGGACGTAAAACACTCTGGCAGTGACCACCCTCAAGGTATGTCGGCTCCTATCTGTCCGTACTGCTTCCCTGTGAGTGGTGGGGGAGGGGTTCCTCAACCACTCCAACATAGAGGCTGTGCCGAATATGAGACAGCCTGGGGATTCTCCCCGAACAACAAAACAAACAAATAAACAGGTATGTATGTTTCTACGTGGACAGACAAGCATATATGGTGGGGTCTAGGTTTTCTCCTCGACCCGCCCAATGATGAATATTTCAAGAGATTGCAAGTGAAATTTACGAGCATTTCTGATTTGCGCTGTTCGGTTACATTAGCTGAAATGAGGTTTACAAACTGCTGCTGATCCCTCATTATCCCGGCTCTTTTCTGTTTCTTCCATGTTCCTCGATGTTTGACCGTGACCCTGTCGGAAGACATCACAGTAGAGACGCCGTGCTATCACAACATATGTCGTCCATCCTATCACCTCAACCTCCTCCAATATCGGAACTCCTCAAAATCCCTCTATCAGCTGAAAGATGACCAAATCCACAGCCACACTATACCAGTACTGTTACCCTCATCCCCCTTCCGACCGATGTCAAAGATCAGCCCAACACCCTCTAAACAATGCTAAAGATCACACCACACTCAGCCCAGACCTGCCAAACAAATTCAAAGATCAGTCCATGTCATACAAACAATGTTAACGACCAGTCCACACCCTTCAAACAATGTTAAAAATCAGTCCACACCCTTAAAATAATGTCAAAGATCAGCTCACATCCTTAAAAGCAATGTCAAAGATCAGCCCACATCCTACAAACGGTATCAAAGATCAGCCCGCATCCTACAAATAATGTCAAAGAAAAGCCAACGCCCTCCAAATAATGTTAAAGATCAGCCCACATCCTTCAACCAATGTTAAAGTTCACCCTACACCCTCAAACCATGTTAAAGTTCAGTCCATACACTTCAAACAATGTCAAAGATCAGCCCACCCTTCAAACAATGTCAAAGTTAAGTCCACACCCTTCAAACAATGTTAAAGATCAGTCCACAATCTTCAAACAATGTCAATGATCAGCCCACACCTTCCAAACAATGTCAAAGTTAAGCCCACGCCCTCCAAACAATGTTAAAGATCAGCCCACATCCTTCAAACAATGTTAAAGACCAGTCCATACCCTTGAAACAATGTTAAAATCAGTCCACACCCTTCGAACAATGTTAAAGATCAGTCCACACCCTTCAAACAATGTTAAAAATCAGTCCACACCCTTCGAACAATGTTAAAGATCAGTTCACACGTTCAAACAATGTTAAAAATCAGTCCACACCCTTCAAACAAAATCAAAGATCAGCCCACACCTTCCAGGCCTTTGACCATCACTGCCATCTATTGTCCATCATATGTGTCCCCTAATATCGACCAGTATACAGATACTTTAGCGACATGTCATCAACAGAGACCTCTCCTCTTACAAAGTAAGCTAATTCTGTGAAGGTGACCTCAGCGTTTCGGAGTACTAGTGTATCGCCCAGCCTTGTAAACATATACCACATATATTGACTACTGATATTAGGTGACAACCACACCAAACCTCTCTTTCTACATGTATGTCGCGCGGGGGGTGCCTCGACCATAAGCCGCACGATTGACCTGAGCTTTATACTGGTGAATCCGGAAGGGCAAAACTGTTCGCTAACGATCTTTGATCCAGGCCCGCCTATCGTGGATCTTATGCTTTTAGCATGAACTAATCGAGGGGTGGGGATAATATGGCTCTCGGGATTCCATTGTAGGACTGTGATCTGTTTATTCTAAATGATGAAATATAACAAACGAAACTTCTTTAGCCAATCTGCAGCTTGGAGTTCACTGATGTTGACTGGGCTTAATTAATCGCATATTATGGGAATATTTGTCTGGAAGTGGAATGTTTATAGGGATAGAAAGGGGAAAAAAACAGAAACAAATCGAAGAAAACCATAACCACACATAGAGCAGAGACGCACACATACATACATATACACATACACGCACACATATACACACGCGTACACACGCGCACACACGCACACATATATATATATATATATATATATATATATATATATATATATCACATTAATAAAACATTTTAAATTATCCAAATAATAAATCTGTACAGTCTGTGATGACTAACTATGGATGAGATATTGTATAAATTAACACGTCCTGGAGTTCGCTAACACGAGAAGTTGCAATCCCTTTGTTTAAAACCTGGTTATGGATCACAACATTTTCTGGTTCCTTGTTATGATAATAGTAATACAATGTCATATCCAGTGTATTTTGTATAGATAGAAAGTCCGACTACCCAATAACTGACTTTAAAATAATAACACATGTTGTAATAAACACATCGGCATGTTTTGTGTATTTAAATGCCGAGAGTGCGTTCTAGATCATTGATGAGTTCCATGTTTGGACAGAGACTCACTCACTCACTCACTCACTCACTCACTCACTCACTCACTCACTCACTCACTCACCACCACCACCACCACCACCACCACCATCCACCACCAATGCAATCAATCACCAAGTCTAGCTCACTCGCTCACTCGCTCACTCACTCACTCACTCACTCACTCACTCACTCACTCACTCACTCACCACTCACTCACTCACTCACTCACTCACTCAATCACTCACCTACTCATTCGCTCACTCGCTCGCTCACTCACTCACTCCCACTCACTCACTTACTCAATCAATCAATCAATCAATCAATCAATCATTGTCTTCACTGGTCTAGTAATCCTCGAAGGGACCAAAGCTTCGTTTCATTTTCTCGTGGGATCATTCGTCTATAACAAACTCAACGAAGGTGATATTCTCACTGAACCACGTGATTGGTACTCTTACTGAAAGGTTAATATCACCTGACATCTGACTGGTTATAGCCTTGTTTGATTAACGTAGCTAAAACCTGATTACGCTCGATGTCTCCTTATAAAAATTCTCCGTTTGTTAATCAGTCGTGCCATATCACGTCGAATCAGTCGGTTGCGGGTCCTCAGTTCTTCAAGTATTGACGTGTTTTGAGAACGCTAACGATGTCTGGTGGTTGTTTTCTTTATTCAAGTTTGAGTTCTAGCGTGTGTCGTATAGCTTTAGTCAAATGCGGATCTATATCTGCATGTTAAGTCGGGTGGCCACAGATCTCAACCATCTGAGTTCAAATTTCGGCGTGGGCATGTCTCTGAATGGTTTCTCATCTCTCACTTCGCTTCAGTACCTTTGTGGGTCGGTCGGCCCATTTAGCTAACCTTGTGCACACGAGTGGCCGTAAAACATCCAAATATATGCTTCACCCGTGTTGATGTCTGTCTATACCGGGGGGTGTCCGGATTGGTGTCTCCCTTTCATCATTGGCTTTGACCATCTGCCCGCCAACGGACACTTGAAACCAACTGGTCCATCGCATGTCGGTTACTAATTAACTGATTATCATTAATTTGGTCATCATTTACTTTGGCGTTAGGTGCGAAACTGTGATCGTAAATCACCAAAGATAATTATCATTGCGTTAATTTTTATTTTGATCGGGATATTTATTCCTACTGCTGTGGCAATCCTTTAACTCGGGCGTACTTTGTGAGATTCTGTCAACACATCGACAATCTGTGACTAATCTTCTCACGAATTAGGTGTTTAGGTTGTGTTCTTGTTTTGCTATGAACAGACTGCTTTTTGTGACAGACGAAGAAATGTCGAATTATGGAAGTTCGGATTATCGAGGTTTCTTTGTACATCTGTTAGGATTAATGTTGGTGGCCTTATATTGCGAGGTCTATCGGGACGATCACCAAATGTACATAATCCCGAATCCTGAACACTGTACGATGACCTTCTAAACGATGTCAAACGAGAACCAGTATGACACAGGTGAAATACCGCTGTAACAGATAAACACCTCAGTTCAACTGACTGAGAACCATTCGATTACCACTTGGGCCGTGACCCATGACCCACTTTCCATCTTTGTTCATGGGTATGGTAATCTTGGTAACAATGAGGTCATGGTGTTGGTCTGTTTATCTGTTGACTATTGCAATGACTCTATTGTTATAATTACCATAACAACCATCTTCGTAACCAGATACTGATCGTTTGTGTGTCAATAACATTATTTCTCGTACCTTAAAATTTCGTAAGGCATTTTACAATACTGTTCCCCAAATATTGTGTGGGTTTTCCTAACGCATGCTAAGATATCATATAGCATGTTAATACTCAAGAACTATGACACGATTGTGCTATTCGGTTATACCAAGCTGTTATTGTTCTTGCGGATCTTCATTGTGAGTCCGACCTTTGAACGACCTGACCCAATCTCCACTGGGTTCGTTATCTGAATCTTAAAGGTTGATTTCTCGGACGTGAATCATGAAGTGTGGACTAGACCATGGCAGCCATCGGCTGTCATGTTCATAGAGCTATAGGAGAAGAGACAGATGTCGGATGTCAATATTTCGGATGGCTCTTCTTCGATCTTCATTAGTCATTCGACCACAGACGCATCAGATGTGCTAACCACTATCATTATACACACAGTACTAGTACAGATGTATATTCCTTCGTAGAGACATGTTGGCCATGTTTCCTGAATAAATATATATCTTTGGCTTGTGGAGAATTGAAAATCGTCGACTTCGTTTGTGTTTTCCACAATATCCAGTAACGCCTCTACGTTGATCATTCATTGTTCGTCTTTTTGACCAACAGATTGCTAGATGTGATCTATTCAGATCCAGAACCCAAGGTAACATTCTCAGTTAGGATAACATGGGAAGCTAGTCATTGGCGTACTGCCCTCATATTTCATCTGCATGTTGTTGTTGTTTTTTCCCCAGTAAGAGGACACTGTTGATGTCATGTTTTCACTTCATTATTCAACACTGTGACGATATGCTTCAGACATTCGATGCCATCCAGCAGTGTGATTGGTGTCTCTATCGGATGATTCCCATTTATCGATCAATTGGTTCGATCCAGATGTTGTCTTGTCCTTTGTTAAGCATAACGTTAACATATCTGTTTATGGTCAAGTAACTAAGTGTTTTACAGCCACTTTTGTGAACATCGTAGGCTAAATGGGCCGAGCGACCTCTATAGGCACTGAAGCGAAGTCAAAGATGAAACACCTTTCAGATATGCCCACGCCGAGATTCGAACTCTGGTGGTAGTGATCTGTGATCCAAAACCCTACCAACTAAACCACGGAGGTACCCTCGTCGAGTATAGAGATCTCTGGCACAACACTATGTGGATATAGAGCACTGTTTGTTAAACGTTGCAATGCCTTGATACCATGAGTTATTCTATAAATAACTCCCCAGTATGATACAATTGCACTCCAATAAAAGTAGTTCCCATGTATAGTTAGATATTACTACACCAACTTAAAATGGGCCGTAGAGATAAACACTTCCAATTATATTTAATTAATGCTATAATAGCTAGGATGAACTGAAGAAATATATTGTAAACATGGTAAGAAACAATAGATGTATAGACTAGCTCAAACAAGGCACTACTTTAGACGCGCTTATGTCAACCGTAAGTGAATCGTCATGGCGCATGACAATATTTTTCAAATATCTAATAAAATATTGTTTTTGGTCATTTATTATTGGCATCGTTCGAGAAAATGCATGTGACATTGTTCCTCATGGGAGATGCATTTTTCAGCAGTGCTTGTGGCGCCATCTAGGTCTCGTCCCTTAACCGCTGGCATGGTTTAGCATGGCTAGTCCTAAGTTAAATCTATCTCGCATTCGAAAGACTACCACATCTACGTCTTCCTCCAGATTTGGTCAAACTCCTAAATGGGGAAAGTTCTCCGATGATGGAATAACTTGCCTCACCTGGATCAACATCGATGGCTTTTTGTCAAAAATAGATCGATCATCCAGGTTCTTATATTGGAAATCCTGTGGGTAACACCTAAATAGCACCAATATTAAACTTCCTTTTCATTCATTGACATCGTTGAAGTTTTTTTCCCCCCATTATGATCACCTTCATCTGAGAGATACCCATACCTTGAAAATATAGAAAATATTATTTAAGTGATTATAATTAGCTTATAACTGTTAAACTGCAGTGAAGATGTTATACTGATGATCTAGTAATTTTAATTATATGTCATATGATAAGGTAATTATTGTGTATTTAATTTATTCTTCTTTGGAGATATAACACATCTATCTATCTATCTATCTGTCTGTATATCTGTCTGTCTATCTATCTATCTATCCGTATGTCTATCTATCTATCTATCCGTCTGTCTGTCCGACTGTCTATATGTCTGTCTGTACGTCCGTCCGTCCGTCCGTCCGTCCATCCGTCTGTATGTCTGTCTGTCTGTCTGTCCGTCCGTCCGTCCGTCCGTCCGTCCGTCCGTCCGTCCGTCCGTCCGTCCGTCTATGTGTCTGTCCGTCCGTCCGTCATTTATCAAAGAAATAAATGTATTCAGTTATCAGATGTTCAGTGACAAACATACAGTGATATACTAGTTTATTATCGACGATGGGCGAGTTATCCCGAGTTTTATTGGGGACTTTCGCCGACTAGATTATTCTTTATTTATCTCTTTGTGTTAGACGAAAACCAGCATCTATATATTGGGATACTAGCTGTCGATCAGAGATTCTGATATGTGGTTATATGTATAGCATATATTACAAATAACTTATATTTACCGGATACCATTTAGGTGATTTGCCATCAGAAGTGATAGCTCTCTTATTAGGATGTGTGTATGTGTGTGTGTGTGTGTGTGTGTGTGTTCAATTTATTAAGCTGGTAAGCATAATATAATGAGCTGCGCTTTCGTACAAAACGGGAACATTGTATACTGAACACTTTTAGAGCTAAAATAAATTTGATATGGATATGTATCATCATAAAGGTATATGTATTTAATTATTAGTTTATCATTAATAATGATGGTTGTCATAACTAGTAAATTCAACATAACATAATGGTGTTATGTTGTAATGTTAACGAAGTTCGTCTCTGTATGTCGTCTCTATATGTCGTCTCTGTATGTCGTCTTTCTAACGTAGGCTACAAATGACATCCTTAGTTTTGTTATTAGCTGATAGGATGGTAATGAATGTGTCCAGTAGTGATCCGGAATAAATCTCCGGCGATGTTCATTGAAGTCTCGCAAACTTTAATGACATATTAGTGGACTAAATAAGTCGACGGCCCACAGAATAAGTCTCTCACCCCCACAACCTGTGATGTTATCGCCGTCAGTAGGAATGTTGGAGCCAGTTAGAATGGCCAATGTAGGAGACCATACGTCATTTGGTACGATATCCAGTCGTTGAAGTTACCACAGATAAGATGCAGGTCGTTTGTACGTCCTTTAACCGCTATGCTTTAAATCTAATTATACGGTCGTTCTATCTCAGTATTGTCGTGGGAGGACTGGAAAAGGTGATGTTTATTATTCGTAACCACCGACTTTCCCGTAGGATTGCATGTATCACAGATTATCTTACAGTAATTGGTACCATACTTCCTGAGTAGTCGACGTTAACACTGGATTAAATTGGCTTATTTCCAGGGGCTTGGCACGCACAAGACAATACACTATAGCCACGGATGGGAATGCTTCTCAGTATAAATCAATAATTAAATAAATATAAGAATCTGCGGTTGACCACATATCTATAGTACCCGGGTTCTACCCCGGCAGGGTTATGTCTGTCAGAAGGATATTTCACCATTCACTTCGCTTTATTATCCTTGGGCCCCCATTAGCCTGCTATGGACACAATTCTGGTCTGAAAACAGCAATATTTAATATTTTAGATATAAACAAATACCAAGGCGGGGAGCAATACTATATTTTTGCTGTAGCAGTATTTATAGTTCGATTCCAGCGCCGTGATGGCTGTGAACATCGGATGGCATTGTTGCTCTCATGAAATTAATTGTTAACCTGCAGGTAACAATGAGTCATTTATCTATGTTGGCTTATATTCCAAGTCCAATATGTTTTATCATTCGAAGTAGAATTGTAATATTCCTTCAATAATGACGTCTTCATATTCGGTCTGAATATGCTCGAGTTTGAAGATTGTTGTATCGTGGAAGATTGTTGTATGTTTCTAAAGCATTCGACAGTGTTGATGTTGATGTGTATGACACTCTCTCATGGAGTAGGAGGAGGATGTTCACTTGCTATTAGCTCCATAGTCTAACTGGCAGTGCGGTTGGCCATATATCTCAACCACGTGGGTTCAAATCTCGGCGCGGGTCTGTCTGAAGGGTGTTTCATCTTTCACTTCGCCTTGGAAGTGGCCTTGGTAGTGGCCTTGTGCACAGAAGTGACCATCAAACACTCGGACATCCTCTCCTCTTAGTGTCAGCATTCGGGAGCATGAAGCCCAGAAATTACCATTCACTGACGAGTTACTCAGTTCGTTAGTTCTTTGGTGTCTCACTCCGCTCCGCCACTCTAGCTACGATTCGAAGCAAGTGAAGGCTAACTGCTTCTGACATTTGGTTTCTGGCTATTTTAGCCTGAAAACTCTTTTCTTGGTAAAGCCATGTTCTTCTCACGCGAGTTAACCCACAAGTCTGACACGTCTGACCAAGTAGACCTCTGAGACGTATGCTGTTAAACTGGATTAGATATATACTGCCCCGAAATGACGTGCGCTTTGCTCAATTGAGTGTGGCACGGCGTCAGCGTAAGTGGAGAATCCGGCAACAGGACATGACACCATGAGCAGAGTTTGACCAAAATGACTTAACTCTCACCTTCGCGTGTTTTCGGCAAGATCACAATGGAGAACGGGAACCAGAGATGGTACTAACTTATTGACGGTTTCATCAATTACTGATGGTAACTAATAACAAACAGGCATGCACCCGCGCCCAAACATATACGCACATACACACAAGCACACACACACACACACACACACACACACCACGCATGGGAATTAACTGTGCAACAATCAAAGAACAGATTCATAAGGCTTCATCACATATTGTACTGATCCAGTTTGTTGGCTTCTGATGACAATGTGGTTCCCGAAATATGGCGTATGACAGGCCGTGATTTGGGAAGACCAACAAATGCGGAAATCAGTACCAGAATTACGATAATAATACCGTAAGCTTCCAGTAGTAATTATCGTAACTAATAATAATGAGAATCTTCACTATCATCTTCGGCATCGATTACAACTACTACAACAACAATTGTCCTCATTACATTAACGGTAATACAAATATGGATAACTATGCTAATTAGATTGTCATAATCGTATCATCATTAATAGCATCATTATCATCAACGTAATCATCATCACAAGCAACATCAGTAGCAGCTGTTACATGATCATCAGCGCCTCCGTCAATACATCATATACCATATTCCTTCTTGGATTTCGGTATTATGTAAGTCCTTTGTGTGTTTAGCTTCCTAGCTGTCTGTCAGCCTCCATGCCTGTTTTCTGTATATCTGTCTGTTTAACTGAATGGTGTGTTGTTTGTTTGTTTGTTTGTTCGTTTGTTTGTTTGTTTGGCCAGTCGGTCGGTCGGTCGGTCGGTCGGTCGGTCGGTTCGTTGCCTGATATTTGTATTTGTCATAGCAACCTGTTGTGTCGAAGCACTATTATTACACCTAATTTCGCGGGATATTTATTTTCAAGAAATTTGCAAAATCAACGACCCAGTGAAAATGTTCGCCCGAATATAAATATGGTTTGTATGGCTTATGAACGAGATTTCCCATTTATAGTACACATTACGCTTTTCGGCCGTATCTTTTATCATTTACAGTTCACATTTACTAGAATATTGCTTGTTTAGTATAATCAGTGCTGCACAGCGCGTCTATTATTGAAAACTGGTGGCTCATGTCATGGTGTTCTTAGCGGAGCTTCATTGTCTACCTGGTAGAGCGGTTGGCCACAGATCTATAGCACCCCGGTTTAAACCCCGGTCGGGCTATGTCAGAAGGATGTTTCATATTTCACTTCCCCCCATTACATTTGGAGGTCGCTCGGCCCATTTAGCCTATCTTGTACACACAATTGGCCGTAAAATATCAACATTTTCTACAGTTGTACAACACTAAAAAGCAGTCATAGTGAGGTTTCGCATGGGCTTAATCTATTTAAATTCAGATTTGTAAGTGATTTCAATTCGCCAATAAAAGTTTTCTTGTCCTTGTCACGATGAATCATATGATAATAAAACGTACACATTTTATGGCAGTGATCTTACGCTAATATATAGTTCAGCGAATCAGCGAAGGGCGTTAATTGGTGGACTTAACATAGGTGGAATTATATATAGTCAAAGTATTATCTTCCTGAGCGTAAAGGGGCGCCTTCTTCGTCTAACTATTAGTGCATTGGATGACAGATCACTACCACTTGAGTTCGAATCTCGAAGTGAGCATATCCGAAGGGCTTCATACATAATCGTTTGCAGGTGATAAAATATTACATCTTCAAACTGCTGTTTTTTCCCTACTCACACACATACATACACACACTCACACACTCAAGCACGCCCAAACGGACACACACACACACACTCACAATGGCGCATCCGTGGCCTAACTGGTAGCGCGTTGGATCACAGATCACTACCACCTGAGTTCAAATCTCGGCGTTTGCATATCTGAAGGGTATTTCATCTTTAACTTCGTTTCATTACCTTTGGAGGTCGCTCGGCCCATTAGCCTACCATGTGCACAAAAGTGCCCGATCATCATTATTTCCTAGGGTAAAGCATTCTGCCATTTTCTAAATAGGATAAGGTATGTGTATTTCATATTAAAAATGTCACCAAATAAACTGCAATCAATTCGGTATTTTACAACTTTAATGTTTTCCGTAGATTTACTTCAATGTATTATATCAAATACAATTTATTTAACAGTTTCCGGATTAATCGTGTTGTTGATGACTATCAAAAACAATGTTTACACGCTGAAACATAATACACCAAGCTCGACAATGACGGATAACCCAATTATCGAATTCTACCTGTCAACCAATTTATTTTGTTATAAAAATACCTACCTCTCCATCCTCATGGACATACAGCGGGGGGGGGGGTTCCTTCTCTGTAGGCTGACACAAACATCAAAGAACGATATTAATTAATCAACGATCGCGCGGCATTAATTAATTACCGGAAGAAGAATGCTGCCGAGATTCTCGTATCAATTATAGATGCGGCGTCATAACTTTTATGAAAGATTGTCGTCATGACGCCGGCTTTGTGCATCATACTGTCCGGGCCCCGGATGTATGTTGCTATGCCACATCAGAGACGCTGGGGAGATGCCAAATGATATAGGCACGAGACATTATAAAGGACGAGAGTGCATAATAGGAGATTTGTTTTCCGTCGTGTGCTGGATGGCATAAAGTAGACCCAATTCGTGACCTACTACTTAGCCGAGTTGGTAGCGCGCGCCGATTACTGATGTCGGTGTTTTCGTACTGTAATGACTGATATTTTCACGTGTTCTTAAGTTCGGAACCCCCCGACCCCCCCCCACATCCATTAACCAATTCGTGAAGTTTTATATTCGCGTTTGGTCATTGCCCCAAAAAAGGTTTCCATTGCATGCTTTATCGTTGCATGAACACATCCGTGTCATATTTTCGCGAGGCTACTGACCTAAATCGCGAAAATATCTGTAAATACAGTATGCGCCAGACGTGGCGAGTTTCGAATCCGTTCGTTTGTCGGCTTCTTTTTAGTTTCAGGCTGATGCATGGAATATCTATGAGAGGCGTGAAGATACTGTCTGTTAGTATGATGGAGTGATGGTAGTTGGTTTTATTGATACATCGAGGAAATAAATGGTCGCTCGGTGAGAACCTCTCTCGAAATGTTAGGAAATATATAGGTGGATCAGTTTTAAACCTCACACCGGCAGCAAGTCGTGTGAGTGTGTGTGTGTGTGTGTGTGTGTTGTGTGTGTGTGTGTGTGTGTGTGTGTGTGTGTGTGTGTGTGTGTGTGTGTGTGTGTGTGTGTGTGTGTGTGTGTGTGTGTGTGTGTGTGTGTGTGTGTGTGTGTGTGGTAGAGCGGTAGAGGTAACAGCGACGTGGCTAGCCAGAGATAAAGATGAGCACCATTCACTGTTTAGTTCAATCAGAACCCAAACATTGTCACAATTCCCAGTTGTCCAACCTAAAATATCTCTCCTTATTGTGAATGATGAACATGTGTCTATCTCTTTAATTCTAGACTCTCCCAGTTCAGAGATGTTTCACCGTATCTTCGACAGATAATGAAGACGAGATAGCATCATATAACGTTTTGATGCCGATGTATCATAAATCCTCAAACAGTGCTCACTCATTCATCCACTCACTGACTCACTTTTGTCCCTTCCGTATATTTATTGTTTATTTACCCTATGAAGATGGTAGTTTTGTATCTGATACATCTATAAAATACAACATTAATATTAGATAGTTTGTGAACAATGCATTTATAGTGATAGGCTAATAGATACCACTATTCAGTCATTAAATGGGAATCGTCACCCCCCCCCTCACCCCCCACACACATGTCTCAACTGTATTGTCTTCTAAATATCTTTGTAAACGAATCTGTCATATTGTTGTTGTGAGTGGATTGATTGATTGATTGATTGATTGATTGATTGAGTGAGTGAGTGAGTGAGTGAGTGAGTGAGTGAGTGAGTGAGTGAGTGGTGGTGAGTGAGTGAGTGAGTGAGTGAGTGAGTGGTGGTGAGTGAGTGAGTGAGTGAGTGAGTGAGTGAGTGAGTGAGTGAGTGAGTGAGTGAGTGAGTGAGTGAGTGAGTGAGTGAGTGAGTGAGTGAGTGAGTGAGTGAGTGAGTGAGTGAGTGAGTGAGTGGGTGAGTGAGTGAGTGAGTGAGTGAGTGAGTGGTGAGTGAGTGAGTGAGTGAGTGAGTGAGTGAGTGAGTGAGTGAGTGAGTGAGTGAGTGAGTGAGTGAGTGAGTGAGTGAGTGAGTATAGTATTTACTACAGCTACTACCTATAACTGATGAACGAATTGATAAGATTGGTAATCTCACTAAAAATTATACAGACGCCTATAACATATCATTATTATTGTTGTTGTTGTTGTTTGATTGCTAGCTAATACATACATCTAAATGCTGCTAACATTTGTTTATCAATGTTTACAGGACGGCGTCGTACAAGTACCAGAAGCAATACAACAAACTCTGATAGATCAAGCCAGATTTGAGTGTAAACAACAATTATTATCTACACCTCTACCTCCAGATAATGGTAAGTAGTAATTACCGGTTGAATGCCCTGCAGCCGATGTGAAGCATCGCGGGTTCGGACCCGCCAACAGGATGGAAACTCTTCCGATTACTATCGTCTTGGGCTGACTCACATCGTGGTTGGCTGATCATTCTCAGTAGAGCATTTGACTCACTATCTTAAATAAATACCCTATGATGACGTAAAAGAGTCGGAATGTGCCCCCCCACACACACACACACTCGGGGTATTTCGACTCCAGTATTACGTACCTCTATCAGTGATGTTGAAGAAGTTAGTATTAGCCACTCAATAAAAAAGGTCGCACTGGAAAGAAGCTGCATCCCTGTTTCGTGATCACGGATCACGAAACGAAACAAATCCGGGTTCAGATTGCTATAATATGTTTCCGATCGCTCTCCGGAAGTACGCCGAATTATTATAATTATGCGAGCCTATGATACAAATGGAAAATTTTTTATTGATAATCAATTATAATACCTTTCTTTGGCAAGAATTGGAATTGGAGATTTTATTAAATTTAAAATCGTGATATAAATTTTCATTTAGTTACGTAGGTTGTATCATGATTGTTTTGTGAGTATTTGCAAATATATTGTCAACATGTCTTGATGGTGGTTGTGATGGTAATGCTGATGATGATGTTGATGTTGCTGCTGATGATAATGATTATGATGTTGATAACATCTTAATGATGATAACATCTTAACCCTCTTTGGTCATAATTGGTTCTTTGATGTCATATTTCATTAATAAATATCCAATTGTCATAATAGAGTTTGGAAACGTATTTGCTCAAATCAAATGGAGATCCAATTTGAAAAAGACGAAATCATCCGAATTCGATACAGAAATTGCGATCCATAAAAACGTTCAGGATTATCGAATCCGAACCGGCCCCATAACCCTCCCCGAGGACAACGGATACGAATAGGAATACTTCGAAGAGCTCTTGAAATACGAGCATCAACAGAATATCCGCCTGTAGTCATACATCACAGGTCCAGCATCCGTACTGGGGCTATATATACCACGTGACCATCCCATCTTCCCCGTATTAGGCCGATGTTAATGACGTGCCGTTTTCTACTAATGCCAATCTTCAGCTTCGACTGATAGCAATTAATCTTAAGGCTGGTCTTAATCAAAAACACCTCATCGTTCTCCTTCAAATGCTTAATCATAGAGGTTAATATTGTTTCCTAAACTTCAACTAAATATATATATATATATATATATATATATAGAAAAGATTTTAAAGGATCCGAAACGGAAAGTAGATTCCACGCAGATTTGATTCCTATATGATATGGGTTTGTGTACGTGTGTGTGCGTGGGGGGGGGGGTTAAAATCGTTAGGATAAAAAGGGTTTATAAACCGATCCCGCTACGCATGCGCATTTGGAACCCGGGCGAGGTGTTAACTCAGAACTAATATGACAACGAGCCGATAACATGAATGTGGATGGGACTTTTGAAACAAGATGGATTTCAACATTCGGACTGAGCCAGGGAGGGGCATGGTCAATCTAGAACAAACTCACATATTTGGATACGTGAATCTATTCTGAATGCAGACAACATGTTTTATAACGGACATAGGTAAAGAGTGCCCTAAAATACCAGCTCATTGAAGGTGTTGTTAAAACAGCAAATCAGATCCGCCATTTATTTAGTCAATGGTGCAACAGCGCACTATTTTTCGTGAATTAAGCCATGAAACCAGCATTTATTTATTCAGGACACAAATAATGTAAACTAGAGATGTGGCCGTTTTATATTTCTTCCACACTTGTCAGAAGAATGGTGTATTTTATTCTGAAATTTGTGTCGGTTAAAACGTATACAATCCTGCTGAAGAAACAACGCTCTCAGCGGTGGCGGTTGTGCGAAAACCATGAATATTCATTATCACGTGATCGCTGCTGCTGCCCACATCGAGTCGCTGGGCGAAATAAGACTGGTGCACGGCTTAACAAACTCCGCCTTTATACAGCTATACGTAAATGAGTTGGCTGATACATCGCACATGTTCAATATTGAATATAAACATGGGGGAAATATAACACATTTCTTACTTTTGGTAAACTTAACAAAGTAAACAGAGTTAGGTCTAGGAAATATCCAAAATCGAATGGAGCACAATGTCCATTTGCTTTCATTGTTGAAGTAACGTGCGATGGTCATTTCTCTTGTAATCCGAAATTCCGCATAAGCAGTCATAGTTTTCTAACCTAACATCGAGCTTCGTCCAATTTCCGCTTGGTGTCGCAGTCGTAGCGGGTTCGGTCTATTGTTTCTAGTTTATTTTAAGAAATAAAATTATAAATACAAAGAATTAAGTGTGTGTTTGTGTACCCGTGTATATGTATCCGTGCATGTGTGTGTGTGTATGTGTGTGTGTATGTGTGTGTATGTGTGTGTGTGTGGAGGTTATTTAGGTTGGTGTGTGGCTGTCTGTCTGTCTGTCTGTATGCCTCTGTCTGTATGTCTGTCAATTAATACATATATCCATATAGATATATATCTATTATATATCCATATTCTATGCTCTCAGTTACAGTATGTTTCCGTACCTGGGATACTGTAGCCTGTTGGCCTGACGCTTTACCTGGACAGATACTAACACAATCATGTCCTGATTATATACATAACTTTGTAGTTACAGGTAGGTATAACGAATACCTCATTAATGATGATGATATAGGGCTCTCTTATTAGTAGTACTAGTAAAGGTTGTCGTAGTAGTAGTTGTAGTAATAATAGAAATAGTACTAATAGTAATAGTAGTAATAGTAGTAGTAGTAGTAGCTGTAGTAGCAGTAATAGTAATAGCAGTAGGAGTAGGTTTAGGAGTAATAGCAGTAGTAATAGTAGTAGAAGCAGTAGTAGTGGTAGTAGTAGGAGTAGTAGTTGTTGTAGTGCTAGTATTAATGGTGGTGGTAGTAGTAGAAGTAGTAGTAGTAGTAATTGTTGTAGCTGTTGTAGCAGTTGTAGCAGTAGTAACAGTAATAGCAGTAGTAGTAGTAGTAGTAGTAGTAAGTTTAATAGTAAAAGTAGTAGTAATAGTAGTAGTAGCAGTAAAAGTAGTAGTAGTAGTAGTAGCAGTAGTAGTAGTAGTAGTAGTAGCCTCGCATTAGCCTTAGCAGAAGCAGCAATACAATTATCTCTAGATGCTGAATAATATTTTAAGCTAATTAGCTAAATGCCATATATTACAGCCTGATACTCACAATATACCTATAATTATATAACAACAACTCTCTCCATTCGTGACTATAGACAATGACCGAGTAGGAGATATCGACTGACTCGCCACCTACTGGCCATTCCAACAAATAATTGTCCCATTCCATTATTACCAAATAGATTTAAGATGGGGCGGGTAATTTCGGATTGGCAGCCGTTGTCCTTTGCTTTAGTATTCCATAAAACACCGAACTAATTATTTCTTTTTCTTTTAAGTAAGCAAATATTGATTCCAAAAGATGCATACCTTCAACCAATTGCTCCGAGCTATAGCCCGGTAAGATATGATTAAGTTATACTCGATTCTTTCCATTTTATTACCAGAGACGGCATCACGTACCTGTCTTGAAGATGGCACGTGGTTCACTAATCCCAGTACAGGTAAACCGGGATGGACCGACTACTCGAGGTGTGTCAAGTCGATGTCTATCATGATGCAGGTATACCGTTAGATGATAATAGCTTAGACAACAGCTTAAATCGACTTATTAATAATACCTGTATATACATACCACAGCCGTACGTAAACATTTGTGATAATTGTAATGCGTTGCCAAATGTTATTTCCTTTGTTATTCAGGGTCATATTCCTCGGATCACTCTACTCTATAACATTGGATATGGTATCTCACTGTTTACACTTCTCATAGCCGTCTTTATCATGCTTTATTTTAAGTAAGTACATTATTATTATTATTATTATTATTATTATTATTATTATTATTATTATTACAACGACTATTATGATTTACATAAAGCTGTCCATAATAACTGCAAATTTGATGCTGATTGTGGTGATGGTGATGATGATGATGATGATGATGATGATGGTGGTGGTAGTGATGATGATGATGATGATGATGATAACAAATATGCTGAGGAAGATGATGATGATGATGATAATGATAATGATGGTGGTGGTAGTGATGATTGCGGTGGTGATGATGATGATGTATTTTTATCATTACAGGAGGTTATATTGTCCAAGAAATACGCTCCATTTACACCTGTTTTTCTCGTTTATATTACGAGCTGGTCTATCGTTATTACGAGATAATATGTTTATCTACGGCTTGGGACTACCACAAGATGTCAGATTAAACCTTCACAGTAACCCTGTCTTCTTGGATAGTAACAGTATACAAATATCGGTTAGCAGTGGACTTGATATATATATATATATATATATATATATATATATATATATATATATATATATATATATATATATATATATATATATATATGTCTCTCTCTCTCTCTCTCTCTCTCTCTCTCTCTCTTATTATATATATATATATATATATATATATATATATATATATATATATATATATATACATCTCTTTTCCTCCCCCCCTCTCTCTCTTTGAGATCTACATATGCATGCACACATGCATCTTTCCCCTCCAAACACACACACACACGCGCACACGTACGCATGCACACGCATGCACACACACACACACACACATTGTACATCTCCTATCTTACAACACATCTCCACCCTAACCAAAGTTCTCCAAGCTTACACCTTACCTAACGCCGTCAGCTGTTACGACGTTAGCTATTACTAGATTATGTGAAACGTTCTGACGTCTACTCGACATTACCACGGCCATGATGACGTCACCATGACTTCACCCCCTCCCCTATTGTTCTCGTTTCAGCATTGGCAGTGTAAGACTCTGACGTTCTTCTTTATTTACTTCCTGAGCGCCAATTACATCTGGATCTTCAACGAAGGACTCTATCTCCATATGTTGATCTTTGTCTCAGTGTTCTCTGAGAAGACGACAATATTGTGGTACATCCTGTTTGGATGGTGTAAGTAGCTTATGCGTGCTGGGTGTGTGAGTGAGTGAGTCGGTGGGTGACTGAACAACGTGGTGAGTGAGTGAGTGAGTGAGTGAGTGAGTGAGTGAGTGAGTGAATGAGTCAGTCAGTCAGAGAGTCAGTGAGTGAGAAAGTCAGCGAGTCAGTGAGTGAGAGAGTCAGAGAGTCAGAAAGTCAGAGAGTCAGTGAGTGAGAGAGTCAGAGAGTCAGTGAGTGAGAGAGTGAGAGAGCAAGAGAGTCAGTCAGCCAGCCAGCCAGCCAGCCAGTCAGTCAGTCAGTGAGTCAGTCAGTCAGTCAGTCAGTCATTCAGTCAGCCAGCCAGCCAGTCAGTCAACCAGTCAGTCAGTCAGTCAGTCAGTCAGTCAGTCAGGCAGCCAGTCAGTCAGTCAGTCAGGCAGTGAGTGAGTGAGTCAGTCAATCAGTCAATGGCCAGTATATTGACTGTCCTGTCAGTATATACACTGACCGATTGTCTTCTGTCTGCATATTGCATGTCTATTGACTGTTCATCGATTGTTTACTGACTGTCTTATTGACTGTATACAGTCTAGTGGTTGATGTTTCCCTGGCATGGGGTAATCATATCCATACTGGATTAAGTTCTCGCATTTACAATTATGTTTGGGATTAGTTTAAAAAACAAACAAAAAACATAATGCTAATTAGAATATGAATAAAATATTAATTTTAGATACTACGAGAAAACATAAAAACATCAATAAAATTAAAACGGTATAAATAATCATAAAATATCCATCCCTAGATATTAAAAGGAATGATAGCTTACTCAACTAAATAGATAATCTTTTTATTAATCAAACTCCACTTGTACTCGCAACACTACAAATTAATTATAATCATCCTCGATTACTTTTTAAGTACTCTTACAGCGTATTGTATTACATGTATACTAAAACTCGTGGGTACTCGCTGCTACAAGGAATCGAGCCAATGTATATATATATATATATTAATGTGTGTGTGTGTGTGTGTGTGTGTGTGTGTGTGTGTGTGTGTGTGTGTGTGTGTGTGTGTGTGTGTGTGTTTCTGTGTGTGGTTGTTCAATTAATGTATATATATATATATATATATATATATATATATATATATATATATATATTCTCAGGAATCTCAACTCTTTTGAATGAACAATGACATTAAATTGATAACACCCCCCCCCCCCCAGGACGGTCAAACAACAATAGATAACCCTAACAGAGAAATCCATCGATAATTTATATTTCTTTAAGATTCTCCTTCGTATTTTACAAACCATCTCGGACATAAAGCAGAAAAATTAAAAAAATTTTTTTTAATAATCAGTGGAGGTTCGCTGGGAGATATTTACGCTAAGTATTGAAGTCCCCGAAACTTTAAATGACTTCAATAATCGACCATAAAATAGTGAACAGCCAAAACTCGGTGTGTTAACTGTGATGGCTGATAACTGTCGGTAAAATGAACATAAATATGTTGGAACTGTTAGTATTGGGTACGATAGACTTATAGTTGCTATAGACGGGAGAATGACGGAAGATGTGGTTATATTACGATATATGTCATAGTGTTCGAAAGAAACTTTATTACCAAGAGGTTACGGGGTGAAGATGCAATATTATTTATTTATTTATTTTTTTTTGTTATGAAACTGCTGTCATTAGGTACGCAACGTGCATACTAAATACTGTTAATAAAAGGTAATAATACAAAAAAATCTATTATAAATGCATTTTACATCGGAATACAGCTAATAATAGTACTAATACAGAGTACACAGCTTTGATAGCAACACATTACAAGTTCTTTTATAATGTGAATCTTGATTATAATCTTGAACCAATCCTTAATCGTGCATATTATGATAAAATATGTTTTCTGCTATTTTTCACGTGTTGATTAAAATGGTCACGAGCCCAGTATAGGATTTAATGGATCTGCGTCCAGTCTGATACGTTATTATAAATTAATGGGCAGCGGTTGGCGGGGGGGGGGCTTATATAAATACACGGTAGTTGACTTTTGCCCAAATTGGCGGCATTTACTGTACATTAATACAGAGGACAACTTATTGTAGTTAAATCCACAATCGGCAACCCACGACTATATCAGTTTATACGTATAGTATAGCTATTGACCATGTTTATAAAGTAAACACATCACATGTCGTATCCGTCGTTTTAAATTACATTATCGGTAATAACCTACTCCCTATTTATTTGTTAATATATTGCTTATATCGGCGGCCAATGGAGGTTTAACTTTTGCGCTGTTGGTTTAAACATCCCCTACAGCTAGCTAACAGTTCTATTCGACCCCATGATTTGGACGTTTCCAATACTATGCGATAATCACTGAATTACGACGGGGTTTCTAATTTTAATCCTGATACTGTTTCGTCTATGTATTTTTATATTTTTTATTTTATGTTTCAGTGAGTCCGCTCTCGTTTGTGGTGCCTTGGGCAGTAGTTAGGGCCACGTTGCACAATATATAGTAAGTAATGTATATATTTTATATATATATATATATATATATATATATATATATATATATATATATATATATATATATATATATATATATATATATGGTAAACAATCACAAACAAACACACGCACACTTACATAAACCAATACACAAATACGCAGTCTCAAACGTGCACAAATTTATAAACTGAACTTCCTTCTAAAATGTTCTTATAGCTGTTGGAACATCAGTTATCGACCAGGAATTGAGTGGATTATCAAGGGACCACTTTTGACGTTCATACTGGTAAGTCTTGTAAGGCTGTCCATATTAAGACGAAACTCAAGAGTACACACCACAAAACTCAACATTACACACCACAAACTAAAAAGTACACACTGCAAAACTAAAGAATACACACAGCAAAACTAAAGAATACACACCACAAAACTCAAGACTACACATAGCAAAACTCAAGACTACATATAGCAAAACTCAAGAGTACATACCGCAAAACCCAAGAGTACACAGCGCAAAACTCAAGAGTACACACTACAAAACTCAAGACTATACACCACAACACGCAAGAGTACACACCATAAAACCAAAGAATACACACTACAAATCTCACGAGTACACACCACAAAACTCAAGACTACACATAGCAAAACTCAAGACTACATATAGCAAAACTCAAGAGTACATACCGCAAAACCCAAGAGTACACACTACAAAACTCAAGACTACACACCACAACACGCAAGAGTAAACACCACAAATCTCACGAGTAAACACCACAAAACCCAAGAGTACACACCACAAAACCCAAGAGTACACACCACAAATCTCAACAGTAGACATCGCAAATATCTAGAGTACACACCGCAAAACCCAAGAATACACACCACAAAACCCAAGAATGCACACCACAAATCTCACGAGTAAACACCGCAAACTCCATTCATCGACGATTTGTTCGTTTCAGGTTAATTTCGCCTTCTTCATTAGCATCGTTCGTGTTTTGTTTACAAAACTAAAAGCATCTCAAACGAAGGAGGGTCGAAAATATAGGTACAAGTAAGTGTCGCTTAGTACACTCTCATCCCAGACGATGGCGACGTATAATGTATTTGCATACGCGAACCTTGTCTGGAAATATTCCAAAATCTATAAAGTAAGAATTTGGAAATTTGTGTTTATAAATTCAGTTATGCGTTTATGAAGTTTATTACGTGCTTTATTGCCCTGCGATAGTTCTATTACTCAAGCATCTCCTAGAATTGGGATTAATCGCAATTTGTTTCAAATCGATCTTTTTGCCTTATGAATAATAATAATAATGAATCTCTCTTAAAATGAGTCGAAATACTGAAACACGAATAACTATTTAATTAAGATGGCAATGATCGCTTATTTATTTAATTCAAGCATTTATTTTTCTATTTATATTTGCATCATCTCTGTGTAAACAAATTCAGCTACTGCATGTTTATTGGTACAGGAGTATGTTAATGTTTTTGATAATTATTTAGTAATTCGTTTGTTTTAATTGCTAACATTATTTCCTTAAGCTAGTTCCTTATTAAAGCTGATCAACAAATGGCTTTATACATCGCATGCTAACTGATGTTATCTAGTAAGGAAGCTATATATATATGTATATATATATATATATATATATATATATATATATATATATATATATGCCTATATCAGCCTCTGTATCGACGATTAGTAGATCATAGTTCCTCTCCGTAGATTTGTAGATTTGTAGATCTCACTGTCTTGCTATACACAACACAAAGCCGTTTATTTCCAATTGTATCTGCACCTGTAGTTAATTTTAATCTACCGTATATACTCGTGTATAAGTCGATCTCGTATATATGATGGGGCCAATATATCAGTCAATATCGCGGGAAACCGCCTAACTTGAATATCATACGAGGTAGGATTTAAAACGTTTAAAAATATGTTATTTTCAGAACAATACGCGTTTTCTTTTTGACCTGGCATGCTGAAATCACCAAAACCGTTGCACTAGTGGTAGGGATATGTATATATAGAACTGATTTCAGAGCAAAATACATATGCGGTATTTATACATAAAACTAACTACGAAGACAACTAATCAAGCTGAAATTGTTAATTATTGCTGGTGCCCATAGGTTTATATTTTATGACATCGAATGAAAGAAACAAATTAAAATATAAATCTGTCACTGATAATTGCAAATTAAATTCAATTGTTAATAGAAATACGAGTAGATCTAACTGGAAGATAATAAAAAAACTATTTTTACCTATTATTACACACCAGACCTGACGTATTTCCCCGACTGACTCGTGTATAAGACGAGTAGGGAAAATGCATTATTTCAAAGATTAAAACCACGCCTTAGACACAAGTATATATGGTAGCTGTTTGTAATATGGAAGTACTAACGTTATACAATCCCCTGTCTATATTATTTGTCGTGTTTTGTGTTTTCAACATATCCCCGTCTATATATTATAATTAGTATATATATATATATATAAATTATAGATATATTCCGGTATATAACATGCATATAAATAGGCTACTTTTCAAAAACGTAAACATAAACATTTTCGCAAGTCACCATACAATAATGATGTTTCTTTTAGTTCGCTATTCATAATATATCGTAATATTGAATTCCTAGAATTAGTCCTATTTTCCGTGAAACTGTAGGCTAGATGCCTTTTTTCCTTATCTCCATTTTGCAGACATACAAATACCTCGCTACAAACGTACAACTGGCACTATCGTTCCTTGGTTCAGTATACAATTACTTGACCACATTATTGTATGCTATACACACATCCTTCTGATTGATTCAGAAGTTTAAATACAACATAGATGACATGTATACAATGATGTAGAGTA